>BMAU01017011.1:0-327500 GCA_019973935.1 Trichonephila clavipes
ATCTTAATACCTGAACATCTTCGTCGAATTATCAAATTTGAAATTTTATCTAGATTGTACAATTTGAACAACTAGTACAAGTATAACATCAGTTTCTTTTGAATTCAATGAAGAACACGTGATTCTCTTTACTATGTGCCTGTCATCATTTTAGTCCATTACGATCCAAAATTATGTTTTTTTCTATGTTTTGCAAAGTTATGAGATTTTACTTTCGAAAATACATTTACCAATTGAATATCGTTAAGAAATTACCAGCATTAACCTATTATATGTATTACACAAAATCTAGATTTAAATCATTGATTTTCAAAAATAATTTTGAAAGTTTTTATTACTAGTTACCTGGTAATAATGTTTGAATAAAAAATAAAAAAAATTGCAATTAATTCTTTTTTAACAAAATTCTAATAGTGACTCACACACATAAAAATTTGAAAATATGTACGTTCGATAAAAATTTATCATAAAACTTAAGAACATTAAAAGATTACTTCATTGGAAAGCGATGAAGCGATAAAAACCAATTTTTACTACTGTGCATATTTTTACGTAGATAGCGGCTCATGGATTTTATGCTATCAGTTTAAAGAATAGAGCAATCCCTTAAAAGAGATGATAATTTATTGTTGAAAATTAATCCTTTAAAATACAGGAATCAGCTGTAAAATTTGTACAGTAATTCCCAGAAGCTTTCCACACCTCCTACAGAACTCAGACATAAGTATGAGTGTCTAAAAATACAAGTATGGAAATGTCATTTGCATGAAACTAATTGCTCGGGAACTCTTCAACAGTCAAAGAAATACTGACTCAGTTTCAGTGAGCGACTGCTATTTATAGTCTGTAGGGCTGTCTTCTACCTCTTTCTCAAAAGTTCTCTTTACGTCATAGATCGAGATGTTAATAAATTTCTCAAGTAATTACGAGAGACATCCATATGATTGCCAAGTCACCCAAAAGTGTTGTAAACACATCAAAGTGGCCGCCAAAAATGCATTGGTGTGAGCAACTTGGCTGTATCGCCCATATTTCACCAAGTTTCGTTTGAAACGCCGTTACAATATAAGGGGCAGTGTTGCTTGCAAATAATACAATTGTTTTCATAATATAAATAGAACAGAAAGTAATAGTAATATATTAAACATCGAGATACAAATTATTTGCACCATTTTAAACATTCATTACCCAACATGCGTAGCAGTATTAATTCTAAAAAACTTTTATTATTCAACAGATATTTATAAATTTATTTTTAACTAGCATGTCGTATAACAGTCATCAGATGTGTGATTTTGATTAAAAATATAAGGATATCGCCCTTTTCTCTCTGATCTTTTTTCTATACACTAGCTAACACGTAAAAGCAGAAAACATTATTCTTAATATACAGCGATTTATCTGCAAACAGTCTTCTTAAATAAACTTTTCACTATCTTCTCAAACCACTTGGTGATTTCAGCCCCACGTTATCATCTCATGAATTAGGGAGTTGCTTTTTTTAGGTTAAAAGGGCATCAAAGTGTCAGAAAGGAATTTTAAGCCTACTTTTCTGCTGATAAACTAGATCATGTAGATGTAATACTTTATGTTCTGGAAAACTAGCCTATATGTTCCTCTGTGGTTATGTTTTAGATATGAGCTTATATTTCTTCTTCTTATTATTATTGTTATTCAAACGATTACTAAAAACAGTCTAACCTCCATATAACGAACCTCTATATTGCGAATTTTTCTACATAGCAATCTTTTTCCTGGAACCAAGAACATTTCACGATTTTCTTCATAGAATAACCTCCCTATAACGAAGTTCATTTTCTATATAACGAACTTTTTCTCTTGTGATTATTTTTAACTAGCATGTCGTATAACAGTCATTAGATGTGTGATTTTGAATAAAAAATATATGGATATCTCCCCCTTCTCCCTCTGATCTTTTTCTATACACTAGCTAACACGTAAAAGCAGAAAACATTGTTCTTAATATACAGAGATTTATCTGCAAACAGTCTTCTTAAAGAAAACTTTTCACTATCTTCTCAAACCACTTGGTGATTTCACAGCCCCACGTTATCATCTCATGAATTAGGGAGTTGCTTTTTTTAGGTTAAAAGGGCATCAAAGTGTCAGAAAGGAATTTTAAGCCTACTTTTCTGCTGATAAACTAGATCATGTTGATGTACTACTTTATGTTTTGGAAAACTAGCCTATATTTTCCTCTGTGGTTATGTTTTAGATATGAGCTTATATTTCTTCTTCTTATTATTATTATTATTCAAACGATTACTAAATACCTCCATATGACGAACCTCTATATTGCTAATTTTTATATATAGCGATCTTTTTCCTGGAACCAAGAACATTTCACGATTTTCTTCATAGAATAACCTCCCTATAACGAAGTTCATTTTCTATATAACGAACTTTTTCTCTTGTGATTCAATTTTTTTTCTGGATATTTAAAAGTATTTCTGCATATTTCGAGTTATTCTCTTTTTTTAGCACATTTTATGGTGGTCATAAAACTTGAACTTGTTTTATTAGATGCCTAACTCGACGAGAGCAGTAGAATTCTGGGCATTTCATCCAAGAAGTGCAACATTCAACCTCCATTGTCCAATTTACTGGAAACATCTTCGGTATCCCCCTTCATCCTCAGTAGAATCTCGAGTCCTCCGTTCATTTGTTGTTTTGATCAGTCGTACTGGTAACTTCGTTTCCTGTAGCTCGAAAATATCAAAATGTAAGGATTTGAGCATCAAAGAAAACAATTTAATTCTTCAGGAAGTGGATAAAGGCATCAAGAAACTTTTCTTGCAGTCTTTCTTTTTTTAATAGGTAAGATATATAGAATAAATATATATTAATTTACAAAAGGTGTGAATAATTACTTTTTTAATATATAGGGCTTATGAATTTAAAATTTGTTCTTTGTGGTTTATAAGGAAATTCGAAAGTTGATCCTCTATATAATGAACTTTTTTTCGGGATTTCACGACTTCGTTACATATATAGGTCCGACTGTATTTTGTTAAGCGAAAGGAAGAAACGAAAAACAATGTTCTTTTGTATAATGCCAGAAAAATTCTCACATTTTAGGTAGGTTTTAGTACACTAGTATTTGAATGTTTTTTTTAAATATAAAAATATGATAAAACATTTACAAGAGAATAACATATTGTTTTTCAAAAAGTTTAGTTTGAAAATGTTTTCGCGACTTAAGTGCGTGTTTACTAACATCGCAATATAAACCAACACGAGAGTTGTCACCGACGAACCTTGTACTTTTTAACTATGATAAAGTATCTAGCAGGGGGAGGGGGGTCGCGTCAGACTGTCCACCTGATCGAAACATCTGCTCATGCACCTCAGGGCATAAGTTCACGTATACTGAGTTGGATACAGTAGGCCTTGGCCCTCATGGGCTGTTGCGCCACTGAGTTAAGTTAAAACAGCTAGGATGACACCTGAGTTTGAATACCCTATCCAAGCAATCGCATCAAGCCAACGGGAGGACTTTCAGCCTTGGCAATGGGTATGCACATCAACACCTCTACATGGCGGGTCTTCATTGGTGCTAAGAATTTAACATATAATACGCCATCCACGACGTTATGTCTATAACCACTATGTTGCCATGCCCCCTTCACTTAATATAATAAAATATTGTTAATGATTTGTGTTACTGCAAATATTCCTAAATGCATTATAATGCTTGCCAGTTACACAAGTAGATTTAGTCGTTACCCTTTTTCCTAAAAATTAACGAGAAATAACGACATCAACCTACAGCACGAGTCACTTGGTATTTCAAAAGAACCTTCACACACTCTGAATCTTCACCCGCAGACAAGGATAAAATGAATCTTAATCTTGTCCGACCCTGCACTAATAAAGAACCTTCCTTTGTAATCAAAGAAAAAGGTGACCATAGCATCGAAGAACTTACCACCCAAACTCAAAATCTGGCAATAGTCTACACTGACGGCTCATCCGACCCAAATCTTGATAGAGAAGGTGCAGGTGTGTGTCTTCTTTATTTTTCCTAACAGAGAGCATGAGTACCATAACATTCAAGTAGGGAAAATCACATCTAACTAAACAAGTGAACTATTTTCTATCAAGAGTGCATTGGAGATTTTACATTCAAAAGGCTTCCAAGAATCCAGTGGCGTTATCATCTTCACAGATTCAAACTCCCCGCTGTAAGCCATCCAGAAGGGCAAGTGTCAAATCAGCCGCAAAATCATCACAAAAAAAGAGATCTTGCTCGCTACAACGAATACCAGCCTACATAAATATCTTTTGTAATGAGAAAGTCGATGAACTTGCCAAGGAATCCAGTGCTTGCTCCCAATTCTCTAACCTCATGACCCTCATCAACGCCAATGCAGGTGACATCCGAAGATTAATAAACAACAATTTTAAACATTCCATCTCAGCTCTAAATAGTAACCGTACAATAGCATCGATAATAACTAGACTTAGAACAAAGCACGCAAAAAGAATGAAAATCTCAACTGACGAATAAAGAAGTTACACAAACCATTGCCCAAACTGCCCTAATGTCCAACTGTCTCCACAACATATCCTCAGTTGCCCAGCAATTCAAGCCATGCTTTTCAAGTTCAGCCCAGAAGACTTAAAATATTTGATTTTTTGTTATTATTTTATCAATCTACACATTATGCACATGTCAAAAACAACAAGTGTTAAAATTTTAAGGTTTAGAAAAATATGAACTATTTTTAAATCTACAATAAAAAAATCAATTTTTTAGCGTATATGATGTTCTGGTACCCTTGCAATTTTAAAAATGTAGGTTAGCTATTAAAAGTTGTCCTTATAAATCTTCAGTAATGTAATATAGGTGTGTTATATCAAATCAACCACACACTAAAAAAATTTGTATGTTAAGACTTATAATGCATACTGTGGAGAGAAGCGTGGAATTGGGTCCTCGTCCTTCAGTCTGAATGCTGTATTTAAATATAATATTTAATGCGCATAAAAATATTTAGCATTATAAGGGTTCAAAAAGGTTCCCCTTCAACAAATCCCGTTACATTTTATCCCCCCTTCCTTTTGTTCCATTATTTTTAGTTCAAATTATTTCTTAACGGCAGAATACTTGGAGATTTTTGGTATAGATTGTCATAAATATCAAGAACTTCTCTTTTACGATAATGTCTTCCATGACATATTTTCTCTAACACCTTTTATTTCTGAAAAAAAAATGATCTTGACGTTTATTTGCTTTCAGACTTCTAAAATATTTGCATTTATCTTTTGATTTCGGAAAGAAGTGAGAAACGGTTGAAAAAAGGAAATTTTTTTGACAATAAATATAAAATTCACCAGGATGGAGCTGATATGAGGAAAATGAGGAAAAATTTATTAGAGGAAAAAAAGAAGGTAGTTATGCAATACCTCTCTCGAAAAAGCCCTTGAAATGCCGTGCCATGCAGCTAGTACTTCTTTAATTATGTTATTCTATTTAGTTTTGATAATATATTTTTCTGTAATTTAAAAAAAAAAAAGATTCATAACTTATATCTTTAAAGAAGTCAATGTTGTATTTCATTCCTAATTGATAAATAGCTTACTTTGTGATCTAAATATACTCAATGATTTTTAAAAAAAATGTGAAATGTATACAATAAGTGAAATTTTCTCATAAAACAATGATTGACATCACCTAATTTATTTCTTAAAAAAATTCCAACATTACTCAATTTAGCTTTTTTTAAATAAGGGAATATGTATAAATGAATAATTTCATTGTAACTCTTTTTTATTAAAACTGTGTTTAGAAAGGGAGATTAACTTTACTTTATTCCGCTAAGACAAATTTAAACAAAAAAGAAAATAATAATAATAATAATTTTTATGCCGTAATTAAAGATTTTCTTGAAAAGAGAGTGATTTACATTTTGTCTCAGAAATTATTATGTTTTATTTTAGAATTATTCTACAATTAATTTAGTTTTCTTTTTAATAGAGGATTTAAAAAAAAATTAAAATAAAAATATTAGTATCTTTAAAACATTCATTAGGCAGGATTGAGTATTTGCATTATCACATTATTTTCCGATACATACCATTTGTAAATAAATATCTACTACACTCTATAAAATGGTTGGCTCAGATGATTTAGAAGTAGTGCGACTACTTTTAAAGCCTAAGGTTGCGGCTACCGACTCCGGTTAGAGTCGATAGATTTTTTTGATTTCGAAAATCGTAGACACGCATGTCATATGATTATGTGACATGTAAAAGATTCCTTGAGTATGTATTTAGCTCTGATACTCTCGGAAAAATTAAATCACGGAAATATTTAGCATCCAACGAGGTTTAAATTGAATTGAAATGTCCCAATTTGGAAGCAGAAGCCACCACTAGATGGTGCCACCAATGAAATGGCTTCCACACTTGCCGTGTCTGCAAAGGCTTAGTTGTCAATATACATTGGACAAAAATGTTCTGTGAAATTAATTCCATATACTTATATTTTTAATAAAATAAAAAATGGGTTTTTTGAAGTGGTAACTTCTTTAGGCACGTTTTGCTGGAGAGTGAACTTGAATGATGCGTTTTAAAAAGCCAAGCATTGTTACGCTCATGTTTATAATGATCGTAACAATGGTAACAATACTACTCATAACAATAGTACTGAATCATTTGGGTTCAATCATTCATGAATCGGAGAAATTTGTACAGCGAAATGTAGAGCAGAAAATGGACAAATAATTCTAATGGTTACTATTTATATTTCACCTAATTAAAGTGTAGATAAAATTTTCGAATTGACTCATAAAAATTTAGTAGATTACACTAAAGCCGAATCAATTCTTCTAAACAAATTTCCTATTATTTTAAGATAAATCAAAGCCTTTAGTAGATTTTTTTAAAATAACAATTCAATTTATAATAGTGTCAAATGATCCAAATGAAAGCACGTCAATGTATGGAACAACGCTTGACGGAGTTTTTTAGATATTTAAATAATTTTGAATTTGAAGTATTGATAACCTATTTCAGCTACCATAAACCTATTGTTTTCTTCTTAGAACACAATTAATTCACAAATATGATTTTATGTATCGCGAAAAATATTACTTTAAGAGTACAGACATATGTGAATAAATAATTTTATGTGACAGTGCAAAAGATCTCCTTGTTTTTTTTATTCACTTAACTAATCCCTGAAATAACATTAACAAATTTGAAGTTATCACGTCTATCGTGTGGTCATAAGCACACACACACTTTTTTTTATCAAAATAGTATTTAAAACATTATGATTTTAATAAACCACTCAAGTTGCTTTTTAATTTATTAGTTCGTATAAACTATTGAGCAATTTAAACTAAAGTACATTAAAATACTTTAAATTTTACTCCGTGCTTATTAGAGTTGATGGATCCCCAAAGCAAATAATATCTTAGTTAGATGGTAAGCATTTCGCTTGATGTGTTGAGTGCTATTAACTTTACCCAACAGACGATGCCATCAATCATCGGATGAGGAAAATTCATTACGCCTTGTAGATATACCATGTATCGTTAAAAGGGTATTTGTCTATTGAGAGCTATTATTAGAAATCTTACTAAAAGCCTATACATTAGTTTATACTAAATTAAATTTCTTTCAAACTATGTGTATTCCTTAATTATATCTAAAATTATGGACGAAATAAGATGATTTTCATAATTTATTCCTAAGTATTTTTTCAAAAATTTATATGATTTGAAGAAATAGGGTAGCCTTCTAGCAAACGTAAACTATTTAATTTGAAATAAAACCAATTCTAAATAATGTTAATTTACTTGCTAAAAAGTCATCTTAATAATTATTGCAGTTTAAAATTATTTTTATAATTTTTAAGGAAGTTCTAGCTATGAGGCTTGAGAAATGATGGGAAAACTTAAAATAAGGCATAATTTTTTCATCGGGAATTTTTTAAATTATGACCAAGCCTCTTTTTAATGATCAAGGCAATAATAATTCAAATTACTAAAGTGATTCCACACATAATAAAAACAATTTATTTTCCATTTTTAAACACATTCCCATAAAAAGAAATAACGATGAGCATTTAATTTTAAAGGAAGCAATTTCACACACACACGCAGTAAATGTCTACCATAAATTGTAAACATTTTAATAACACTTTAAAACTAAATCTTAAAATCTGGCATTCTCAGAAATGCATTAACAGCTACTAAAAGTAAATTTTTCTAATATACTAATGCAATTCCTAAGAGTAATTTATAGATAGTAAAATTTAAATTTATCGTCAGATAAAAAAATATACTATTTAATAATATTATGATTATATTGATTCAAAATGAAGATAAGAAAGTTTATATACATAATATATACAGTTACTGTTGAATTGGGATATCCATTATTTCATAGAATAACTAGGTATTTCATGAAATAACTAGACAAGTCAGTTAAAGTATTTAAAATTATTGACTTCTATGATTTAATTAGGTATTCTATAAAATAACGATTACTTTATAGTTAAAGTATGAAGTACTGCTCTAACACGAGAGTTCTTTGATCTGGTTCTAGCTACATTTGGCCAGTTTTGAACCTTACTGCTGCTTTGTAATGACATGTGTGTGAGAGCGTACGCTTCATTCCATTGCTTTTAAACGTAAAATTTAGACGGTGTATTTATGTTAGCGTCTTACGTATTGGATTGTTAACAAATACTTTGGCAACCTGTTTTAAAGTAGTGATTTCTGTAATGTGTGACCCGTAAATAAAAAAAAGAATTAATGCGAGGATTAGCATTAGGATGATCGCGATCGATTGGTGGACAGCTTAGACATTTTTGGGTGATCCCCATCACCAAGATCTAAGACGCGATACATAAAAGTAGCATATTTATGGAACACACCGACGCGCCAGCTAGACTGGAAAATCGAGTTTTATCAATCGATGCACAACTGTTTTTTCTTAAGTAAATGATTCAATAAATATATATGCACATGTGCATTAATTGGAAATGAATGATGTCGCTTTACATGATCACTGTCGATGTAGGAGAAAGGGGTGATCACTGCGATGCCAGCCGTAGAAAGGAATTTTTCGCCTCACGCCAACTGAAGGGGAAATAAAATGGTTGATTATCAGCTCTTCCCGCAATAGCTCAGGATTGGATATTAAAACATGTCCCACACTCCTTGTTTCCCCACACGGGATTGGGTTCTCGAGTTGATGTCATATCCCGTGATAGGGCGGGGATATGCAACGAACAAATGTACCCTTGAAATGTCTGCTCACCCCTGATTTAATGCATTAGAGAATTGAATCTTTATTAGATAAGCGTGGCAAAAAAGAAAACAGTGCTGCACTTACTAGTGAAAAAATTATTTCCTTTGATAGAAGTAAAATGTGCTAAGCCAGCACAGAAGAAAACTACTACGTGACCATTTGTTACTCCAGCATTACGATATACTTGAAGTTCAAGCAGTAGAAAAGTTAATTGTAGAGCTTTGAAATGTGCACGAACTGTTCTACTGAGCCGGCCACACCTGCTCACATCCTCGAGTGCCTGAGGCTCACCAAGCAGGACTTAGCAGACGTTCCCTTGCTTGTGTTGGACTTCCTGAAAGTGTACGATGTCATGGATCTGGTCTAGCACTGCTGACCAATGGGGGTGTGCAGCAGTAACAACAACAACAACAAAGCTAATTGTGCCACTAACAAATGCAAAACTTTATGTCATATTTTATTGCTCTAGTGATTTGCTCTTTGATAATTTATATTAAACACATGTTTTTAATAACAATAGTGGTAGAGACCACATGATAAAAGAACTGAATTATCGGTATAAAAACATTACTCAGAATGACATAAAGCTGTTTCTGAGTGTTTGTGAACCTTGTCATCAAAAAGGAAATATCAGAAAGAGACAGGTATTGTGGCTAAGACCATGATGTTTCCATATCTGAGTTCAAGATGTCAAGTAGATCTAACAAATTTTCAGTCTCAACCTGATAAGAACTATACATGTATTTTAGTCTACTCGAATCATTTGACGAAGTTTGTGATTTTAAGCCCTCTACAAACAAAAAAGAGCAGAATAAGTCACAATGTATTTGCTCGATATATTTTTATTACAGTAAAACCTGTTTTTATGTGGTTTTTTACGCGTTTTATTTTTGTGCGACCTTTTTTCATAAGGTATATAAATTTCAATAGCTTTAGCGCCACTGTAATGCTTTCGATCAATGTACCAGTGGCGTAACAGAGAATGTTAGGAACCCCCTTGCAAAGTCAGGTTTTGCCTTTAATATTTTATGAATTAGGTAACTACGTACAAGGCATCATCCATGTCTTCAGCCCCCTAGTCCCCGGGGTTGCGGGAATGTACGTTACGCCACAGCAATGCATAAATGTATACTTCAAGACGCTCTGTTCATTTTTTGTAAACAGTCTTCCGACAATGCATGTTCAGTTGCTTCTCTCAATGCATCTACACCCAACGCTTGATTGAAGACGAAACTTAAAATGACTGTGGCATTATCAATAATTTGATAGATTATAGAGACGGGCAAGAAGAACCGGATTCTTTGAGAGAGGATAAATTTCACCTTCGAGTGATGAAAGCAATTTGGAACTAATTCATCTCAAGAAGATGATCGTTTTGAATTACGATGAGTAGCAGTGAATCATATATTTGCATTTTAATAACTTCTCCATGTATACAATGCGAAAATAAATGTTTTAAAAATGTTTTCATGTATAATTTAATTATTTACTTGTGATGGAAATACTTTCTCATAAATTTAGTAAATGATTGACGAATTCTCTAAGTGCGACGTTTATTATATGCGATCACTCTCCACAGTATAAAAAATTATGTAATATTTCGACGAATTTGTTTGTTATATGTAAGAATTTATGAAATTTTCAAATATTTTTTGCACGGTTATTTTTAGGCGGTCACTATCTACCACACAAAAACAGACTCTACTGTATTTGACAACAATGGAAAGATATTATGCGATAAACTTATATACAATTTGAAAAAAAAAATGTTTTCTGGAAGTTAAGATCCTACATGACAACCTAGACGTAGTCAGAGTCAAGATATCATTGAGAGGGCCATTCAAGGCATCGAAGACATGTTAAGAACTTGTATTTAAGACAATCAATATACTTAATGAAGTCATAACCATAAATTTATTCAGTTCAGGAGAAATAGGATACTACATTCTGATATAAAGGGAAGTCCGTACGAGGATTTGTTGGCTGTGTTCCTACAGTTGGACTATCCACAACTCCTATTCAAGAAAAGTGTTCCATGCAGTAGAGGTTGAACAACAGTTTGAAAATGCCTTAACGGGTCTAACTGAATGTTCTGAACGTAAAGCTGTGGTGCAGTTTTTATACTAAAGAAGCATCTTTGAATGTAACTGCAGAAGTACCTTTTGAGCACTAGGACGCCGAATAACGCTATAAAATTGTGTGTCATGTGTTCAAAAAATTGCAAAAACAGCTTATTTGGCTGTAATGGGAGCACCCGACTCCCCTTTTATGCTTAGAAGTCTGGTATTTGGATGAAAAAGTAAACAGAAAGTTGTAGCTTGTGTCAAAATAAAATAAAAATCGAGAAAGGAAAACAAGTAGCTAAAGAATATTTCGATATATTCAAGCTTCGAAAATAAAATCATTGTTGGGAAACATTATTTTGAGGCATCTGTAGGCTCTACAGTTCATATCCCAGTTCCTGAAATTGGTAGAGGAAGTAGAGACGAGATAGATTCGTTTTAGGTGTCGTTATGGAAAATAGTGGAGAAGGAATTTTTTTAATAGGAACAAGAGATGGCCGAATAAACGATTGTGTACTCCCTATCTAAGTTCAGTATACGTGAGCGAGAGTTAATTTCTATTGAAGAAGTTCCAAATATCGATAGAATGTTTTATTCTGTTGCAACAACTCAAAGTTGTGGTAATGGACAAGGATTTAGAAAAGATTTGAAGAAAAAATGTGAAATAGTGAAAATTGTGCTTGTTCCAAAAGCAATATGCAATGCAATTCAAAGTGCCTCAGTTCAAGTCAATTTTTTCTCTAATAAATAATGAAAAAATAAATAAAAGCATTTTATAAAATTTAAATTAATATTATCTTACATTTTAGTTTGAAAATTTAGCACAATGTTTTTATAAAGCAACAGTTTTTCTTCACAGCTGCACAATTTTTGATTATATTTAAAAATAACTATTTCCGCAACATATATTCTTTTTATCATTTTATATTGATTTAATGCTAGGAATATGAGCAATAATGAATTATACTATCTGATGTTCTTTATTATTTATCAATTAATTATCCACAATATTTGTTACGTCATCAGTGCACTGTAGCGCCATCTGTAAAAAATTTGTAAAAGTAGACATTGTCTAGCTGTACCCCAACAAAAGCGGGTGCACGAATAAAGTAGGCTTAGCGTTGCGAAAAGACTGATTTTTTATTCTTTAACCAGTTTTACAGTCCACACAAATATTGACGAAACATTGGTCCTACGAAGCCACAGAAAATGGATAAAAAATCGAAAAATAAAAATAACTCCAACGTAACTACTGAAGAGAAATTGAATCGTTTAAAAGATTCAATCAAAGGAACTTTAACTAGGTTAGAGGCTTTTACCTCGGAGAAGACAGTGTCAAAGGATACTAGTGTCACTGAAATCGAAATTAAACTCAAAAAAATTGAGCAATTACAGATAAATCTAGATAAAATAGCTGAGGATTATTGTGAAATAGAAATTTTCGAAAGCTTGGAAATCATTCAGCTGGACATTGAAGATATAAATCAACGGATCGAGACAACAGAGGTAAGTCTCAAACTTTTAATGTATTCTTTGAAAAATTCTGAAAATGTAAACATTAATTTAAATGACAATGGTAAAAATAGTATCCGCTTACCTCAAATTCCATTGCCAGAATTTTCTGGTGTAATAGCAGAATTTTCTAATTTTAAAAATCAATTTATTAATTTAATAAGTAATAATGAGCAATTGAATGATTCACAAAAACTATACTATCTTCGAGCATCTATAAGAAGCAAAGCTCTTAGAGTCGCCTAGCGATAGTTTCGATTCTCTCTTTAAAGCATTAGAAGATCGTTACGAAAACAAACGGCAGTTGATAGATTCACATGTCCTTGAGATAATTAATTATGAACAAATTTATAGCGAATCAGCCAAAGAACTGCGCGCTTTAATGGATTGTATCAATAGAAACATTAGAGCACTTAAAGTTTTGAAATATGAGCAGAATGATTTATCAGATATCATTTTAATAAATATAATTCTTCAAAAAATTGACAAAGAATCTAAAAACAATTCGAACTTTCGTTGAAAACAGCAGAAGTTCCAACATTTGATTCTATTATGAAATTTTTAGAAAAGAGAAGTGCTGTGTTAGAAAACATTACTCGCATTCCTAGTACTAAAATGATCCATAAAAATACTGCAATGTCAACTAAAAGCCAAATCGCTGGTAGTTAATAGTAAAAAATAACTGTTAAACTTTGTATTCTATGTCGAAATTCTCATCCTCTTTATAAATGTATTGCATTTCAAAATATGTCTGTGGAGTGCAGAAAGAAATTTGTTACCAGTAACAAACTTTGTATAAATTGCCTCAGACTTCATTATGGTGCCTGCATGTCTAAATATAAATGCACAGCTAGTGGTTGCAAAGGATTACATAATTCATTGCTTCACGATTCTGCTGAACTTTGCTCTGCAGTTAAAAATCACACTGTAGGGGAAAGGGGGATAGAGAGCAATTCGAATCCTACTCGGTTTGAAGGTCAGCCAGAAGTTGCGGTTTTGACTTATGGAAATAAATGTGTTTTATTGAATACATTCATGATTTTCGTTAAACGTGCTGATGGATATAGAATTAAGTTAAGAGGATTATTAGATAATGCGTCTACGATATGCGTTATGAGAGAAGACATAGCAAGAAATTTGGGATTTAAATTTAGGTCTGCAAGCCAATCTATAACAGGCATTAACGGGATTACGCAAGCCTCGAAATATTCAGTAAAAATTGAAATTTCTAATCGGGATTATACTTTTGCACGCAATGTACAATTTTCACTTTTACCTAAAATTATCGATGCGATTCCTGTATCGAAATTAAATATATCGGATTTAAATATTCCAGCTTCAAATGAGCTGGCTGATTCTAATTTCCATTTGCCAGGTCAAATAGATATATTGATAGGAAGTGAACTATATTTTTGAAATTTTAAATCCAGAACAATATTATTTGCAGGAGGGAAATGTAATTTTACAAAATACAAAATTTGGCTACTTAGTCACAGGTACCCTTCCTCAGTCACAAAAACAAGCCAATTGTTGTTTAATAAGTGAACCAAGCTTAGATATAACAGTAAAGAAATTCTTTGAACTGGAATCACTTCCAGATGATTCTAAGGAAATAACAAAAAGTGAAGAGGAAATTTATTGTGAGGAACATTTTGTTAGTACCTATAAAAGAGATAAAACGGGAAGATTTATAGTTCGGTTACCCATAAAGGAAAATGCAGAAACATTATTAGGATATTCCAAAGAGAATGCGATCAAACGACTAAATGGTATTTGGGAAAAATTAAACAAAAACAATACAATGGGAACTTTGTATAAAGAATTTATGAATGAATGTGAACTTTTAGGCCATATGGAGGAGATTAAAAATGAAACATTAGATAAGATTAACTATTACATTCCTCATCATTCCGTATACAAACCAGAGAAGACATCCACTCCATTGAGAGTTGTCTTCGATGCAAGTACAAAAACAACAAGTGGTTTTCTCTAAACTCCATTTTACTAAACGGAGGAATTATTCAACAAGATCTCTTTTCCATAGTCAGTAGATTTAGAAAACACGAGTACGCGTTTAGTGCAGATATTAAAAAAATGTACAGGCAGATACTTGTTGATCCTAATCAAAGGGATTTACAACGAATTATGTGGAAGACTAGTGCAGATGCTCCAGTCAAGACTTACAAGCTAGCTACCGTAACTTATGGGACAGTTTCTGTACCATTTTTAGCTACCAGGACCTTAAGGGCCTTAGCAGATGAAGAAAAAGCGGAATTTCCTGACGCAGCGGATGTGATTTGTAATGATAGTTATATGGATGACATTCTTTCTGGAGAGTCTACATTAGAGGGTGCTAAAAAACTCCAAACCAGATTATCTCAACTATTACGAAGAAGTGGTTTTGAGCTACATAAATGGGTGTCAAATAGCCCAGAACTGTTGAAAGATTTATCTGCATCTTCCTATGTGTTTGATAAAGAATTTCAGGATGCTCCAGTGAAAACATTAGGTATGCTATGGGATCCAAAGGTGGATTGTCTCACATACAAAGTAAAGATTAGTGACAAAGTCAACTTCTCAAAAAGAGACGTGCTTTCAGAAATTGCAAGGCTCTATGACCCTTTGGGTCTGATAGGACCCATTGTTACGAAGGTTAAGATATTCATCCAAGAACTTTGGAAAATAAAATTAGATTGGTGTGAACAGCTACCACCAGATGCAATGGAAGAGTGGATGAACTTCTACCAAAAATTAGCGAAAGTAAATAACTTCAAAATCCCAAGGTGCATTCTACTTCCTGCAACAATACGGATTGAAATACATGGCTTTTCCGATGCATCAGAACGTGCCTATGCTGCTGTTGTCTACATAAAATGTTTCAACGAATCTGGACAATCTCAAACTAGATTATTATGCAGCAAGTCCAGAGTGGCTCCTTTGAAAACACTCACCATACCGAGGTTAGAACTGTCTGCAGCTTTACTACTATCGAGATTAGTCAAAAGGTTGTGCCAATTCTACAATTATCTATTCATAAAATTTGGATGTGGACGGACTCAACGATTGCTTTAGCGTGGATAAAGACTGAACCTCATAAACTCAAAACATTTGTCAGCAACAGGGTGGCGGAGATCCAAGCACTTTCAAAGGACTATCATTGGAAACATGTTAGCTCCAAGAACAATCCTGCCGACTTAATTTCTAGAGGCTGCAATGTGGATGAACTTTTAAAGAACGAAATGTGGTTCTCGGGTCCAGATTTACAAAACTGATGAATACGAGGACAATCAACTTTTTCCTGATCCTTCCTACAGAGATGAACTAAAATGTGCTGTGACTCTTTCAATGACTGAGTGTTCTTCAAATTTTTATGATGAACTCTTTAATGTTACAAATAATTTCATAAAATTAATTAGAATTTTTAGCTTTATTTTTAGGTTCATTAATAACATCAAAGCTAAGGAGTCTTGTAATAAGAAGAAATATCTAACTGTAGATGAAGTAAAGAGGAGTACGGAATTTTTAGCTAAAATTTTCACAATTAAGTGAGTTTAAAGCAGAAATCGATGCCTTGAATAAAGGTAAAGGTGTTTCAAAAACAAGTAAGTTAAAGGCTTTAGATCCTTTCTTAGATGAGAATTCTTTACTCAGAGTTGGTGGAAGGCTTTGTAATGCTGATTTACCATTTGAAGCAAAACATCAAATAATTATACATAGTAAACATAAATTTACTAAATTACTTTTGAGCATATGCATAAGAAGTTTTTTCATATTGGTGCTCAGGGTTTAGTACATCAAATTAGAATGCAGTTTTGGTCCATTAATGGCAAGGGTATTGCACGAAAAACAGTTCATGATTGCATTGCATGCTTTAGACAGAAGCCTACTGGGGTAGATCAATTAATGGGAAATTTACCATCAGAGAGAGTAACTCCAAGTGCACCATTTTTAAACTCTGGGGTGGATTTTTGTGGACCTTTTCAAATAAATTTAAAAATCAGAGAAAGGGGATATTTTCAAAAGTTTATGTTGCGATTTTTGTTTGCTTGGCTACAAAGGCTATTCATTTAGAGGCAGTGACTGATTTAACAACTGAGGCATTTATTGCAGCTTTGAAGAGGCTATGTGCCCGTAGAGGCCGCATTTCTACATTAATGTCCGATAACGCAACTAATTTTAAAGGCGCAGCTGCAGAATTAAATCGTTTCATAAAATTAATTTGTAACAAAAACGAGACATTAGCAAATTATTTTGCTTCAGAAGCTATTCAGTGGAAATTTATCCCACCTCATTCTCCTAATTTCGGGGGTTTGTGGGAGGCAGGGGTAAAATCATTCAAACACCATTTCTATAGAACTTTAGTTAATAGTAAAATAACTTTCGAAGAATTCGAGACAATAATAATTCAAATTGAAGGTATACTTAATTCACGTCCATTAGTACCATTGTCAGATAATATCAATGAATATGAAGTTTTAACTCCTGGACACTTTATAATTGGTCGACCTATCAGTGCAATACCTGAGCCCGCAATTTTAGATATTTCAGATAATAGACTATCTAGGTGGCAGTATACAACAAAGTGTGTACAAACTATTTGGAAACGCTGGAAAAATGATTATCTTAATCATTTACAGCAGAGAAACAAGTGGCAGTTCGAGAAAAATAATGTTGCCGTAGGGTGTTTAGTGCTTTATAGGAAAATGATTTGCCTCCCTGCAAATGGGCAATGGCAAGAATCTTGGAGGTTATTTATGGAACTGACGGTAAGGTCAGAGTCGTTAAACTAAAAACTGCCACGGGGGTTCTCACACGTTCTATCTCAAAAATATGTATCTTACCAATAGAAAATAATAATATAAATTAAATTGTAATGTGAAGTATATTATATTCTTAGAATATTGTATTTTTCTATTTTTGAATATTGTATTTTTTTTCTTATTTTAGAATGTTGAATTTATTTGTATTTAATTCATTTAGGCATTTGTAAACTGTATAGAGCAAATTGCATTTTTTAAATATATTTTTTGAAATATTGTATATTTCAACGCCGGGCGGAATGTTACGTCATCAGCGCACTGTAGCGCCATCTGTAAAAAATTTGTAAAAGTAGACATTGTCTAGCTGTACTCCAACAAAAGCGGGTGCACGAATAAAGTAGGCTTAGCGTTGCGAAAAAGACTGATTTTTTATTCTTTAACCAGTTTTACAGTCCACACAAATATTGACGAAACAATATTTATAAAATGTATTTCTCAAGAGATTTTAGTGATTTATGATTCATTCGTAAATTATTAGATTTAAGATTCATTTGTAATCATTTATTGATTAATTTGTAAATCATTCGTTATTTGATATAAAAACTGGTAAAGTAGGTATTCTTTTATGAGATACCTAGTTATTCTAGGAAAGAACTGAATTATACTCTTTAATGGTAACATATTTATATATAACTTCCAATGTTGAAAATACACTTTTTTATACTAAGAATTTTCCTTTGTAAGAAAACATGCATTGTCTCCAATTTTTTTCATATTATTCATCTATCTATATTTTGAATGTTTTATTGTACTCACACAATTATAGCAAAATTATTTTGAGTATCAGTTGAATAGATAACTCTGAGAAAATCAATCATGAATCACTTGTTTTGACTCGAAAACAATCATTTTTACAATAACACAATAACTTGACGTGAACGAAGTGAATTATGTATAATCTTGTTCTTAAGATGTGACTAGAACTAAATAAATATCATTTTAGTTAGCCTTTTCATGTCAAAATAGATAACCAGATATATCAGTTTCATTCGGGAGGAAGAAGGGGAAAAAAGCAAATATTTGTATCATCTATGTTAATTTATTTCAGTATGCAATTCATTATGCAGCAGCAACTTCTATGATTATGCACCATAATACTCACGGAGAAAACAAACAAAAATACTTATGGGAGATTCTTATGGAATTATATATTCATATGAAGCACATATTTTTATATCAAATCATTTAATAAGTTATGTCTAATAGTTTTACGTTGCATTCCAGGGAACCTGCAATACATTATGAAAAGGACATGCATGTGTATGCATACTACGAACTCTTTCTTAAGCAACCGCAATGGATTATTTAGTTTTTGTTTGATTGAATCATTTTGTACCCACACAATGCAGTCTCCAGAATAATTTAATAGATATAACCAGTGACATATCCAATGAGAATACTGTTTTATATCAAGTTTTGTGAGTTCATTTTGATATATAACTTACATAACTGATTCCGGCTTCATTTGATGTTTCTTGATCGATTTTTAGATGTGTGTGTTTCGCTTAAAATTTAACATGCTCTCGTTTACAGTTCCATCGTCTGTAATAATAGCAATATCTGAGTCACGTTCTAAGGACACTACATTATTGATTGATTCAACATTGTCAGGTATACTATAGACGTGCTCATTATGGAACCGCTTCTCTCATCTACATATATTAAATATTAATCCAATCTAGGAATATTGATAATTTCGAATAGAATTTAGAAACATTATGTTCAAGTCATAAAATTTGGTTATGTTTTGATTATGTTTAACTTTTTAAACCACTTTTGTAAAGGATATGGGATTTCAATTTTCGGTAAATATATACTGCTTTTGAATACTGTTAAATATAGCTGCAAACACACATCCTTATGGTGTAGTCATACCAATCAACTTCAAATAAGATTTAAATAACAAAGCTGTTTGGAATGAATTTCAGATATGTTTCATTAATGGGAAAGTAAAATTAAAATCCTGTGTAAGTATACTTAGTCTGGAATATTGTGAATATCAATTTATTATTCGTTATTTTATTATTCTCGTTTTCACTCAAATAAACTAATTTAATTTTAGGTGCATGTATTGACAACTTCCTTACTCATACTTATTAAAGATGTATAATGTAATATATTTTGCTGGTACACAAAAAAAAAATATTCAACTTAAAAATAGTAAGCATTTTGCGAATATAGTTTCGTCTTTCATTCAAGTGTATGATTCATATAAAATCCATGATACGTAGTTTTCAATTAAATGTTTTAAATGCTAATTTAAATAGTAATTCTTTTATTGTTTTCTGATAGAAATATTGTTAAAAAAACTTCTCAACGTAATTTATTGCAGATAAGTTTTATTTTTTTAAAACTGCTTTGTTTTTCCACAAATTTTAAAGTTTTTATATTCCTTCTCACTTTGAAAAAGTTGTTTTTTCAGAATTAACAGTGAACATATAATCGAAACTAAAAATCCATACCACAATTATTCAAATTTTTATAGTTCTTATTTTTATAGTCTATACGTAATGGAATGATATAAAAAAACATGGTCATGGCGATTTTCGTAAAATTCCTGGATGAGTTTAATCATGCGTAATAAGTCATATAAATATGCCACATTAAAAAAAATGCAAATTACAATATTCAAATTAGAAGATTTTTCATTTTTATAGGTATAAATCTACCACTAAAAAATTCAGATTGAAGAAAATTTCGATTTATGAAGAACAATTATATACGTCTTTATAATATTATTCTGTGGTTAATGTGATTGAATCTCTCTCTCTACATCAGCGATTAAATATATATTTTTTGTAAAGAAAATAGTAGAAAGAGATCCATGATAAAAATGGAATCAATGCATTACATTTTAAATTTTTTCAAAATCTTATATATTAATTATTATATTTATTTAATAATATTTTATTATTTAATTTTTATAATATTTTTATTACGTATGAACTTCTCTTCGGAGATTTGAAAATTGACATTGAAAAAAATATTTATTTGCTGAATACATTACTTGAAATGATCAAAAATTTAAAAAGAATCTTATTTCTTTTCATATTAGATTTTGAAAACTTATTGTGTAATGGATAAAATTCATCTGCATATAACTCCCGTTTTCATCATAGATCTCTTAAATACTTTCATTACATTATTTTAGATGTATTTTGAAATTAATTTGAATTTCGAGTAAATTAAGTTTGGTATTTTATAACACATTGTTCAAAGTAATGAAATGTAATGAAAGTATGTAATGAAAGTAATGTAATTAAAGTATTTAAGAGATCTATTATGAGAACGGGAGTTATATATAGATGAATTTTATGCATTAAACAATAAGTTTTCAAAATCTAATATATTAATAATATAGTACATTTAGTTATTAAGTTACTTGAATTACAGATGTGTAAAAATCTGTAATCATCTCTCTAGAACATTAAAAAATGTATATTTAACAGTAAAAGGTACATCTGCAGAATATATTTTTTCGGTGAGGTAACAAGAGAAAACATTACTATAATGTTTTCTACATTACTGCACACTGTACACACTTTTCTTCATTACTGCATTAATGTAATTTTTGGTATATATTTTATACCAAACATTACTATAATTACTATTTCAGTATTATGTTAGGAAAACAAAATTAATTTGTTTGAAAACAAAATTAATTTCAAACCCAAAACATTCCTTCCGTTTGAGGGTTTAATTGAGTAAAGATAGCATATTCAAATATCATCTAAAATTTTTGACTTTTGAAAAGTAACAATTGCGGTTTTGGTTACCATAGAAACAAGAAAAAAAGTATTTAAAGAATATTGCATAAAAGATTTCAGCTGAATAAGTTTTCCGTAGGATAACTGGATATAAAATAAAAGTTTCAAAGTTATCAGTGAATTTACCAACGAAGTATTCAGAGAATAAATAACTTAAAGAATACTAATATCACTCAAAAGTAGAGTTATTTAATGTTCAATGTTTGCTATGATTTGAAAACTCCTTTGCATTATTAGAAAACAATTAGGAAAGTAGATTGGTGTTTTTATAAAGTGTATCCAAGTATAGAAATGAGTAGAGATTTCTGGAATGCAACTGGGCATACAATTAAGAAAAACAGAACATTTAGTAAAGGGTCTCAGAGGTGTTAACTTTGTATCGGAGGGTGAAAATACAAACAATTTTCAAATAGATAGAATTCTTTGAAATTAAAATTAAATAATTCGAATCTTTACACATTGTTTATAAGCAAATAAGGTTTCAAATGTAAATATTAAATAAATTTTACGTTGTGAATGCTATTTCCGAAAATAGTAGCCTTTGATGTATAAAATTTTGTAAAGTTATATAAAATGTACTATATTCTTTGAGCCTTACCTAATTTTAGTATTATATATATATATATATATATATATATATATATATATATATATATACATATATATACACTGCAGGACAATTGCTAAGGACGGATAACACTATCATCCATAGCAACCACAAAATGAAAGGAAGCAAAATGTGGAAAATTAGAATAAGTGCGGGATATTAGTAAGAAAAAGTATGAGTATGCAAATTTTTTTTCCACGTCTGTTCATTACGTGATAGCGTTCATAAGAGCTTTAAAGGTTTTGACGCGTGTGGACAGTTGTTGTTTCAAGTCAAAGTTTTACAGGAAAGATTTAATAGACGAAATTAAAATTTTTGGCATATCTTCCCGACATCACATAGATGATTTTATGCGTGGCCGAATTATTGGAAAGATCGAAGAAGGGCGAAAAATAACAGATGTTGCCAGGCAGTTCGACATCGCTCACAGCGTTGTTTCACGGCTGTGGAAGTCATTTAAAACTACTGGAATGTGTAGTAGACGGCACGGGGGAGGTAGTGTTAGAAGTACGAAGCCTGCAGAAGACATATATATCGTCCTATCAGCAGAAAGGAACATGCGCACCACAGTTCAGCAGGTGGCAAATCAGTTTCTTGCTGCCTCAGGAAAGCAGATCTCCCAAAAAACTGTTGCCAGACGTTTGAGGGGATAAGGACTATACGCACGCTGACCTGTTGTGTGTGTCCCATTGACCAGACAGCACCGTACTGCCCGTTTGCAATGGTGTCGTGAGCATCACAATTGGACTGAACAGGATAGGGCATGCGTACTATTCTCAGATGAGAGTAGGTTCAGTCTGTCATCGGATTGTAGACGCCAACTGATCTGGCGCGAGAGTGGTAATGCTTATCATCCAGAAAATATCCAGGAAAAGGAGCGATATCCAACATGCAGTATCATGGCGTGGGCCGGCATCATGATCAATGGCCGCACGCACCTACATGTGGTTGCAAATGGGACTATGACGGGCCAACGATACATTGATGAAGTTCTACTTCCTCATGTTCGTCTTTTCCGTGGTGCTGTCGGTGATAAATTTGTTTTTATGGACGACAACGCAACATGACATCGAACACTCGCTGTTTAGGATTGTCTAGACAGCGAAGGTATTAAACGTCTCGTATGGCCAGCGCGTTCTCCAGATCTAAACCCCATTGAAAATGTGTGGGATGCTTTGGGGAGGCAAGTTGCTGGTCGAAACTATCATCCGACAAACAAGAACACTCTCATCCGTGCACTCACAGAGGAATGGGATAAATTGCCTCAACAGCTGCTGGATAATGTTGTGCAAAGTATGGTACGACGTGTGGAATGTTGCATCACACTTCACGGTGGACATATCCCGTACTGATACCCTTCTTTAAGGTGCCTGCTGACTTTTAGATGCATTTTTCCATTTCTTCGTACGCAGATCAAATGAACATTTTTTTTCTTTCAGATGTTTCACAGCTTTTGTACTTTCCAGAACAATAAATATTCTTTATTCTAATGTCTGAACAGTGTGGCAACTATATTTTATCCTACTAGGCCTCATGTCTCGCTTAATGTTATGCTACATAGCAATTTGTGATCCGTTCTTAGCAATTGTTCAGCAGTGTATATATATATATATATATATATATATATATATATATATATATATATATATATATGTCTATGTCATGATTTTTAAGACAGAATCAGATTAAAGTTAGAAAAGTGAAAAGACGACATTTATTCTTTCATTTGTACATCTGTTCTGATACCGAGAGCAGGGAGGAAAAAGCACGCCATGGTGGTGATTTCAAGTGGATAACACTTGAAAAACATATGGTATGTATCGCTGCTTTGAAGAGGGTGCTTGCAAGTTTATGCTGACATATGTTGACTATTAAATCTAACGATCTGGAGCTAGACATGTTTATTGGCTAGGCCATATGTTCGGAAGAAAAAATGGGGTGATTAGTTTCATACTTGAATATGGGAACGGAGAAAGATGAGTCAAGTGCTAGATAGGGAATTTAATTTTTAATCTAATTTAATTATCCTTAAATTTTCCCCCAATTTTAAAAGGGAGTCATGGCATGGTTTTTTTCTCTCTTTACAAACTTAATCAATTTTCAATAAACACAAAACAATACATAACAGTATTTAGAAAGACATATTAAACACAGTAGAAATATTTAAGCAATAGTAATACTAAAACCAAAAAGCAATACAATAAACGAAACTATAACAACAAACACAGTAAGGACACTTCCAACATATTAATTGAGAAAAATGAATTTCCATACTTATAAATGAAGATTAGCTTGTTCAAATATATTCGACATCTAGAATAAGAGCTCGCGTTTCTCCTCCTATTCCTTCATAATAATAGATTCGTATTATAGCTGGTAGATATTTCCAAAAAAAATTATGTTGGAAAATAATATATCAAACAATAAGATAGTAAATGTAAAAATAGATGAAATCATACAAATGTTAAAATAATAATTTTGTATAAAAATCTACTCTGGCGCCATCGTAGTAATACCTTATATTGTTACACACATTTTGAATATATGAAATACATTTTTTAAAAAGATAGAAAAAAATATAGACACTAATAAAATGAAATTATTAATAATATGAAAACGGTGTATAACACACAACTTCTATGCACTATCCAACACAATAAACAATGTTTTATTTCATATGCGTTATAAAATATAAAAATTATAAGAATATAAGAGCTCCTTTTTATTATTTTGAGTAGGAAAAGTGGACTCACTTCAATAATAACTTTTAGTATTTCTGAAAATTTTTCACAATATTCATTGTAATTTAATATCGCATGCAATATTTTGAATCTTTCCGTAACCTTCTAAAAATACGTTTCATAGACAAAAATTCTTGAGTTTCTCTTGCATCACACATTCACTAATAAAACTGTATCTCCTTACTTAATTTTGAACACATCTCTCTGAGAAATCTGCGTCATCAACTCACAGATGTTCAGGGATGCTGATAAGAAACAATGAGAGGTGTACATATCAAACTAAACAAGTTTGTCCTCTTAATGTTTTGAGACATATACAAAATTATAATGATTGCATTATCGTGATTAATTTGATACTTGAAAATGGGAACTGAGAAAGATGAGTCAAGTGCTAGATAGGGAATTTAATTTTTAATCTAATTTAATTATCCTTACATATATATATATATATCTTTTGTATTTCAAAATATTTGAAAACATTGATTTTAAAAAAAATTAATGTGATTTTTGTTATTCTTAAAAAATATAAATTATTTTTCTACTTATATAAAAATAGCTACAATCTAAAAAGAACATATTTAACTTTATAAATTAACTTATTGCTAGTAATTAGAGCTACTATTTTAGGAAATATGATTCGCAACGTAAAACTTAATTAATATTTTTCACAGAAAAGTTTCCTAATTTCATATGCTTAAATTTTTTTAAATTATGATTATATTTTAAACAAATATACACTTTTTTGAAGCATCATTCCTTTACAAATAATGAGTAAAACATACGAATTATTTAATTTTTATTTCAAAGAATTATAACTATTTGAAAATTGCTCATTGTTTCAGCACCCGAGACGAAGTTAACACCCCGTAGGCTTCTTAGCAATATTTTACAATTATACAATGTTTTGTATAAATGTTTGCGCAGAAACACTTGCACAAAAAGTATTACAATAGAATAAAAACTTCTCAAGTATTATTAAATGTACGTTGATTTTTTGAAAAAAACAAAAAGTTTACTGCAGCTATATAATACGCAGAAAACAGAAAAAATAGCAAAACTTCTTTTAAAATCTATAAGTACCTTAACAAATATCTAAACAAGTATTTTACAAAATTTTCTTAAAACTAACTTTATTAACAATATTTTTATAATATTTCTCATAATTTCCATAAGACAACCAATTTAAAATAATTTTAAATGAATGACGATGTGAAAAAAGATATCGTTATGAACATCTAAACATTAGTTAAAAACAATAGTGTAGTTTGATTAATGAATCAAGGCTTTTAACATTACAATTCGAGATTTGACAAATAGTTCCAAAGTGTGTTGATCAAGTCAAGTAAAATAATTTTAAGAAACTCCTTGTATATAACTTTTTCCATAAAATATAAGCGGATACCATACAATTTATCTCCTTACCATTCTCCTTCATCCTACAACTTTATTAAAGAGAACACAAGATTGAGACGTGCTCTTTAGCATAAAAAATTTGTTTCTTTGTTGTTGACATAGCTCCTGGAAGTGTTTAGTTGTAGTAATTTTAAACTAAGTTTTAGCAGGTAATTAAGTGAAAGGGTATGTGATAAAAGGATAAGAGTTTTACTTTTTGAATGGCGAAGTATCTTAACAATATTTTTCTTACATGGTGAAAAACTGACGTAAAAAAATATTTATCTATATAACACATAATTAACTTTTCAAGCGTTGATTCATAAAATTTCTTAGTGTGTCGGTGAGAGATCTTTAATTATGTTTGAAAATATTTTTTTTATTTTTCATCAGAAAAGTTTTTCCCACCAAAGCAACATAATATTTTCAAGAATGTATAGAGAATTAAAGAATAAAATGAGTCTAATGGAATGCGTTTTTAAGCATAAACACATTTCCTTTTATCTATTTTGTTCATTTTCTTTCAGGAATAAGATTTCCTGTTAAAACCCAAACACAAATTTATATGATGGAATAAAAAAAATGGAATTATTCATGAAAATGATGTTATACTAAATGTAAATTATGTTAAATGATTATATAAAATAATTTACATAAGAAATTCTAAATTATAAGGATTAAATTCTTGAAATGTAATAGAAAATATTTATAGATTTTATTATGAAAAATTTATTTCCCAAGTTAGATATACTTATATATAGTTAGCTACATATTCAAATTGCAGTTAAAATTATTTATTCCTTTATTTTTATTTTAAACTTAGTAATATTTTATAGAAAAACACAAAAAATATTTCCGGAGTCTCTCATGCAACTGTGGTGTTTATCGTACGTAATACAAGTATTATATCATTTTTAGAACTAATATTTTTATACTTATTGCTAAATGCTACAATTCCTCCAATAATACTATTATTTGAATTTGTATTTGGGTCCAGAATCTGTCGATAGTTTGTTTAATGTACACAGATTCAGCTCGGGCTATGTATTTTTAAATGCAAATTTAGGTAAGTTACATTTTTCTAGTGACGGATTTAGAAATTCTATCTATTATTTTCAATAGGATTTCCCTAAGTATTTTAAACAGAAAGGGGGAATGTTTGATCAGCTAGAAATTTTTTTTATAAACCCAATACTTTTACATAAATTATTTTATAAATAAGTGTTGTCCTGAGTCAGCAATGTTTATAATACATTTCTAATGAATTTCATTTATCTTTAGTTTTTCATTGATTTTTGATTCTCTAGTGAAGAATTGTTAACTATATATATATAAATAAAGTTTCATTGATTAATATATATATATATATATATGTGTGTGTGTGTGTGTAAGGATAATTAAATTAGATTAAAAATTAAATTCCCTATCTAGCACTTGACTCATCTTTCTCCGTTGCCATATTCAAGTATCAAACTAATCACCCATTTATTTCTTCCGAACATATGGCCCAGCCAATAAACATGTTTAATTCCAGATCGTTAGATTTAATAGTCAACATATGTCAGCATTAACTTGCAAGCTACCTCTTCAAAGCAGCGATACTTACCATATGTTTTTCAAGTGTTATCCACTTGAAACCACCACCATGGCGTGCTTTTTACTCCCTGCCCTTAGCGTCAGAACAGATGTACAAACGATTGAATAAAGATCTACTTTTTCAAACTTTAATCTGATTCTGTCTCCAAAATCATGACAGAATTAAAGCCGGTAGGATCTTTGTCTGCGATCTTAAAGTAAAAAACTAATCTTTTTATAAAATATTTTAATATAAAAACGAAAGCCAACTGCAGTAATAACTGATGTGAAGAATTTTATGGAAGACTGACGGCACTCTACATTTGTTAGCTGAGGACGTTGGGTTACCAGAATTAATCTATGGTACGGAAAAAGAAACGCGCTAGTAATCCCCGAAAGAACATCGCTCTTACCGCGAAAGAAATAGAATCATCCTCTTCTCCTAACAAGATTTCAGAAAGTCATACTTCAAAAATGGAAACAATGAATGAAATTAAAATTAAGCAAGAAGAGAATTTAGATGCTGATGAAGAAAAATTACAACAACCTATAACCATTATTAAAAATGATATTTGATTTGAAGATCTACAGACTTTTTTCCAAAAATATAACCTGGAAATACCCATCCAAATATTAATTAGAAATTTTGAAAGTACGTGCGATTCCTTCAATATACCAGAGAAACAGGAAATCCTATTTATAATCAAGTTAGTAGATGGAGCTGTGAAGACTTACATCCAATCACAATCTATCCCTAAAAGTTTTTACGAACTGAAAAATAATTTAATACGTGAATTCGGAACACAAGTCAATCCAGCGGAGATTCATCTTCAATTATCTAAAACAGAAAAAAAAAAACCTCAAAAGAGACCCACATAGAATATTTCTACAGAGTAAAAGAAATCGCATCCCGGATAAACATGGAAGAAGAAGCTGAAAAATATTACATCATAAGAGGATTAAAAGAAAATAGAGCCATAGAAATACAGTTACAAAGCTGCAGCAACATAGAGGAACTGAAGGAAAAAATGAAACTCTTAGGTATCCAAGAAAAATCAAAATCAAGTAAGAATGAAGTTATGTACCCAAAGTATCCAATGACAAGAATACCTTATCATACGAATCAATTTGCCCATAGACAACAATATGGAGGATGGAATTGGAGAAATGACCAATCTCAACATCCGGATACTATAACCAATACAAGATATAAGATATACTCTCCTCAGTTTCCATCACCTTATCATCACCCTTCCTTTTCACTTCAGCGGCCGACCCTATATCCGAGAAACCAACGATTTCCACAACGACCGACAGTTTTACGACCCAATGCTCCAACTTTTTACCCCCGTCAAAGAACACAAAACAATAATACGGTATTCCAACCTCATCAAACATGAGAGCTTATGATCATCTAGGGATGAATCAACTTCAAACAAGTTGATGTCCTCTTGGATACAGGATCAAGTGTCAATATTATTCCAAAAAATATTATATCACAAATCAAGGGATACCACAATGTAGAGTATATCAAAACAAAAATTGCCACCATCAATGGAGAAATTGAGGTGAGTGTGAGGCAATTACTTTACAATTGAAAATAGGAGAAATTATTGAAAATATTAAATTCCTCATAGTAAATGTAGAACTGAAATATTTAATAATTTCTAATAAAACTATGAGTATTTTTGAATTAAATATTAATTTTAGTGATTATAAAATTTTTCAAAGAGGAAAACAAATTTTAAAAAATTATGAATCTAATAAAAATATTAAAGAAAATGAAACTCTTAAATTTAGTAATAATAAAATTATCACTAAGAAAACTGATAATGTGCTTAATATAGAAATAATTCCTAATAGTGATTATGATATTATTAATATGATTATTGATAAATATAAACATGTCTTTGCTAAAAATAAGTTTGATGTGGGCGAGTTAAAATGTAATTCTCCTAAAATAATACTTTACCTCAGAATTACCCATTGCAAATCGACCATATAGGACATCTTTTAAAGATGATACGGAAATAAAAAAGCAATTAGATGCATTATTGAAAGCAGGAATAATAAAACCATCTTATAGTTCTTACGCTGCCCCTATAACATTGGCTTTTAAGAAAGAGGATAATGCTCGTACACGATTATGTATCGATTACAGAAAGCTAAATGTTATCACAAAATTAGATGCAGAGCCAATTCCCCGAATAGATGCAGTTTTAGACAAATTAACACATGCAAAATTTTTCTCAACCATCGACCTATGCAGTGGTTATTGGCACATTAAATTAGATGATAATGAATCTGAAAAACTTGCATTTACATCAAATTACGGTCTTTTTCAATTTAATCGTTTGCCTTTTGGATATAAAAATTCTCCAGCTATATTTCAAAGAGCTATTAGACAGATTTTAAATGAATACCAAATAATATTTGCATTAAATTATTTTGACGATATAATAGTATTTTCGGAATCAATTGAAGAACATGCAAAACATTTAGAGGAAATTTTTAAAATTTGTAGAATAGAAAATATTAAATTGAAATTATCAAAGTGTAAATTTGGCAAAGATACAATTGATTTCTTAGGATATGGAATAAAACAAGGATCATACACTCCAAATAATACAAATGTCGAAATAATTAAAAAACTTTTACCCCCTAGAAATGTAAAGGATTTACAAAGATTTCTTGGTAGTATTAATGTCTATTATAAATTCATTCCTCAATATGCAAAATTAAGAATGCCCTTAAATAATCTTCTTAAAAAGAATCAAAATTGGAATTGAACCCCAGAATGCCAACAATCTTTTCAAAAACTTAAAGACAGCTTAATTTCAAAGCCCATTTTAGCTATATTCAATCCAAATTATCCCTGTCATCTTTATGTAGATGCATCGAACACTGCGATATCATGTATCCTCAAACAACAAAAACTCAATGGAAATCAACATCCGATTGCATTCCACTCGAGACGACTGAGAAATTATGAAATTAATTATACAATAACAGAATTAGAATGCTTAGCTATAATTGATAGTTTAGATAAATTCCATTGCTATCTTCATGGATCTCATTTCACAGTTCATACCGATCATAATGCATTAGTTTGGCTTAAAAATTTCAAAAATCACACGGGTAGACTTTTTTGATGGTCTTTAAAAGTTTCTATGTATGATTTTGATATAAAATATAAGAAAGGTAGCACTAATGTTGACGCTGATATGTTAACAAGAAATCCTATTGCTTATCATATAATTAATACACCTCTAGAACCTTTATTAGATATCAATGAAATAAGTCATTTTCAAAATATAGAAAATACATCAGCTCCTAAATGTTTTAAGAGAGGTTTTTGTAGTTAAAAGTCAAGGTTTAACTAAAGTAATTGTACACAAAGCTCTAAGAGTGAAATTAATGGAAACAACTCATAAAAAATTTGGCCACCCTGGTGTAGCTACCATGTTAAAATTAATATCACCACAATATTATTGGATAAACATTATTACTGATATACGAAATTATGTGAAACACTGTGAAACTTGTCAGATAAATAAGAAGTCACATCAGAGAAAATACGGACTGATGCAATCACTTCCCCTTTGTGAAAAACCCTTTGAACTTTTATCGATAGATAGTGTAGGTGGTTTAAATTATTACAACTCTGTTAAAAATATTTACACATTATTATTGATCATGCAACTAGGTACATTTGACTTTCCCATCAAAAAATGCAACAACAGATACTTATATAAATTGTTTAAGACAAATCTTTCAGAATCACATACCGGAAAAAATTTTAAGTGATAGAAATACTGCGTTCACCTCTTCAAAATTTAAGCATTTTTTAAAACATAATAATATCACTCAATTATTAACTACTTCTCACAGACCACAAACCAATGGAAAGGTGGAACGGGTAAATCAAACCATCATTACCCGCTTAAAATGTGAAAGTAGTAATAGTTCAAATAAAGTCCCATGGACAAAAATTCTAGAAAAAGTAACCCATCATTATAATCAAACTCCACATACAATAACAGGTTTCCCTCCAACCTACTTAATGTATGGTAATTTACCTTTCGAAATTTCGCTAAAAGATAATGAGATATATCCTCCCTTAGAAGAAGCAAGAAAATTAGCCAAAGAAAGAACAGAACAATATTATAAAATTAATAAGATTAGATATGATAAAAAAATTTCAGGAAGCTGATTTCAAGGTTGGTGACTTAGTAATGTATGAGGAATTTCAATACCCCAATACAAGGAAAAAAAAAAGTCCCCCTTATTCAGGCCCTTATACCATTTTAAGAAAATGTTCTGATGTATTATTTGAAATTGATAGACCCAATGCCCTTAATAAAACTGACACTTAATTGGTTCATTCAGTTCGTTTAAGACATTTTCATCCAAATGAAAATTTTCAGTTAAATTACATTCAACAAAATACCCATAATAATGACAAGAAGATAATAACTAAAAGAAACATCTTATGTAATACAGAAATAACTGAGTTCTACTTAACAAGACTTTTCGGCGAAAAAGAATAATATATGATATGATATGGTATTTAATTTTTATAATATAGTTGTGTTATAAATGAGATATTTTCTTTATATTTTAATTGAGAAAACAAAGTATATATAGGTTTAGTCATGCAAAATTTTGAGAAATTTTAATATACTTCTCATAATTTTATCTTAAGATGTCGAATGAGTTAAGAGTTATGATAGAAATGTGTTTTAAAGTGAAAGATATAAATTAAGTTTTTAGAAAAATGACAAATGCGAGAACTAATACTAGAGATATAGATTTTTATAAGAAACAAAAGTAAAGTCAAGTTGTATTCTTTTTCTCCATTGAATTCAATTGGTTTGTTAATTATTTTATTCAGCAGTAATCTTATTGCATGTCATTTAATTTTTTTTAATTTGAAATTGTGTGTTTTGATATACCGGCCATATATCAGGATTCACTAGTTCTCGAAAATTTCCTTATCTAAAATTAAAATTAACTTAATAACTTGAAGTCTAATTTTGGATATTATACAGTGGATAAGGGAGAATACAATCATTATAATTTTGTATATGTCTCGAAACATTAAGAGGACAAACTTGTTTAGTTTAATATGTACACCTCTCATTGTTTCTTATCAGCATCCCTGAACATCTGTGAGTTGATGACGCAGATTTCTCAGAGAGATGTGTTCAAAATTAAGTAAGGTGATACAGTTTTATTAGTGAATGTGTGATGCAAGAGAAACTCAAGAATTTTTGTCTATGAAACGTATTTTTAGAAGGTTACGGAAAGATTCAAAATATTGCATGTGATATTAAGTTACAATGAATATTGTGAAAATTTTCAGAAATACTAAAAGTTATTATTGAAGTGAGTCCACTTTTCCTACTCAAAATAATAAAAAAGAGCTCTTATATTCTTATATTCTTATAATTTTTATATTTTATAACGCATATGAAATAAAACATTGTTTATAATGTTGAATAGTGCACATATCAGTTGTGTGTTGTACACCGTTGTCATATTATTAATAATTTCATTTTATTAGTGTCTATATTTTTTTTTTTTTTTATCATTTTAAAAAATGTATTTCATATATGCAAAATGTGTGTAACAATATAAGGTATTACTACGATGGCGCCAGAGTAGATTTTTATACAAAATTATTATTTTAATATTTGTATGATTTCATGTATTTTTATATTTACTATCTTATTGTTTGATATATTATTTTCCAACATAATTTTTTTGAAAATATCTACCAGCTATAATACGAATCTATTATTATGAAGGAATAGGAGGAAACGCGATCTCTTATTCTAGATGTCGAATAGATTTAAACAAGCTAATCTTTAATTATATGTATGGAAATTCATTTTTATCAATTAATTGTCATTACTGTGTTTGTTGTTATAGTTTCGTTTATTATATTGCATTTTGATTTTAGTATTCCTATTGCTTAAATATTTTTACTGTGTGTAATATGTCTTTCTAAATAACTATGTATTGTTTTGTGTTTGTTGAAAATTGATTAAGTTTGTAAAGAGAGAAAAAACCACGCCATAACTCCCTTTTAAAATTGGGGGGCAAATGTAAGGATAATTAAATTAGATTAAAAATTAAATTCCCTATCTTGCACTTGACTCATCTTTCTCCGTTCCCATATTCAAGTATCAAACTAATCACCCATTTATTTCTTCCGAACATATGGCCTAGCCAATAAACATGTCTAATTCCAGATCGTTAGATTTTATAGTCAACATAGGTCAGCATTAACTAGCAAGCTACCTCTTCAAAGCAGCGATACTTACCATATGTTTTTCAAGTGTTATCCACTTGAAACCACCACCATGGCGTGCTTTTTACTCCCTGCCCTTAGCGTCAGAACAGATGTACAAACGATTGAATAAAGATCTACTTTTTTAAACTTTAATCTGATTCTGTCTTAAAAAATCATGATATATATATATATATATATATATATATATATATATATATATATATATATATATATATATATAAAGAAATATGTATTATATATCAAAAATAAGAAATAATAGATAAAGAACATAACAAGAAATAGCATAATAAAAATATAAATTCTGAACATGAAGAACAAATATTTCGAGAAATAAAAAAAGAAACTACAAAAAAGAAGAACCTAGCGAGTCAGAAAACAATTTCGGACTTAGGACCGAATAAGTGGGTTTAAACTAGTTTGAAGGCGCCAACCTTCCCCCTTTGCAACTCGGTAGGAAAACCAAATAAAATAAAATAAACAAAACTTCAGAGTTTGGATAACTCAGAGAGTATGAAAAACCACTTATTACTATTATGTAACAAACTCTCCCAAACTCTTAATGCAGAAAACCACAAAATAATTACGTAAGAAAAGTAGAAAAATGCTAAAACAATTACATAAGAAAAGTATCTTTCAAGAAATAATTTAACAAAATTTCTTTACTCACAGAGCTTTTACGAGGAGAATCAAGCGTCTTGACATTAATGAAAATCGATTATTCACCAAGTTAAAAATTCGAAAATACATAAACACATCTTTTGAGCTGACTTTTAAACCAGCCATCAAAGACAGATAAAAAAAGACGACAATCAAATACGGTAGAATTTGAATTGGTTGATTGCCAAAAATGTAAATTTGCTAGGCTCTAATTTGGTTGGTTGTCAACAATGTGTAAGATGTTCAAGATGTGTGTGGAAAAAATGTAAACTGTGATATGAGTGTTATGATATAATCTTCACAGCAAGACCACTAACATGCTGACTTTGAATTCCTATTGTTGTGTGGTGGTTTTGGAATTCGAAGTAGCAAGACGGTTAATGTATTTGTGATGAATATAAGTTCTTAAGATATTAAAAGGGTATTCATGATCTAAACAACATTGAAAAAATTGTTTTATATTATTGTATTTATCTATTTTGTGGGTAGTTAAGTTATCATTTCTAAATAAAAAATTCAAAATGATATTTCTGAAAATTGATATATGCAAATTACTATTCCATACGGGAATTTTAATTATATGGAACTTAAACGAATCTCTTTTGTCAAAAATGTTACTGACTACATTATTGTTAATAAGATGCAAGTCTAAATCCAAGAATTCCATCATATTAGAGTTGAAGTTTGTTTTAAGGAGCTTGAGATAATCAGGGTAGAACGTAATATTTGGTTTGTATTCACTATTTTTACCAAAAATTATTAAATCATCTATATAACGATAAATTAAGTAAGAATCATTTACAACATGATCTATTTCAAAAAAATGTAAATATAGGTTCGCTAAACAATTACTAGCTGGACCACCCTGAGGTAATCCTTTGATCTGTTTATAAAGATTCTGATCAAATGCAATGAAATTTTCTTTTAATCCGAGGTTAACAAGAATATCAAATTTATCTTTTTTCATTGAAGTATATAATTCATATTTATCATAAATTAACTGTAGAACCTTAATCATATCGTCAATATCTATAGAATTAAAAAGGTTCTCGAAATCAAAGCCATGCATGGAAAAAATTAACATATCCTTAGTAACTCTAGCAATCTCTAAGCTATTTTTAATTATTGCCGTGTTTTGTAAATTATCAATTAGATTTTGAAGAAGAGATTGTAAGATCTTCCCAGACCTCGTGATATATGTATTGTATCCATTAGTGATACTACGGAATTTTATATGGCTTTTATGAAATTTTGGTGTTAAAAAAATACTTGGATATTTAATATTATTTAGATGAATATTCAGTTTTTGTTCAAAGATAAAAGACGATTATCATCTTCTCTATTAATGTGAATTGATTTTTGAAAGGAATTATTATTTAAAATGTGGTTACATAATAATTTACTGTAAAAGTATTTACAAATTTTGGCATAATTAGCAGAGACCTTATCAACATATGTAATCACGAAGTCATTTTGGATATTTTCTATAGATGATTTAAGATCTTTATACATAATTTCATTTTCAACAGTGAAATCTAATTCCCGAATTTCTGTTGCTACATAAGATCTAAATTGATTGAATGCTTCAATCGGCATTCCGTATTTAATTGCAATTTTAAGGTAGAATTTATCTAAATCTTTTATGATTTGTTTCATAACGTTAGATTTATTTTTTGTGATCATCAGTCTAAAACCGGTACCTTTTTCCATAAAATTTCTTAACAAATCATCTTTCATGATGTTAAGGTCTCCTGTGACAACGTTCTGATGATAATCATCAATATAGTCTCGATATAGATTGCATTTGCATGATTCTGAACTTAGGAGCTGCGAAATTTGATTGTAATTAAATATAAATCTACCAAGTTTCTTGTTGTATTTGAAAGCCTTTTTAATAATAATATTTTCAATAAGAAAAAAGGATTTATATTTTTGAAATATACTTGAAAAATTAATTTTGTTAAAGGATTTATTTATAAATAATAATGCACAATATTCTGTAGAGTAATTTTCACTTGCATCTAATTTAATATTCATTTTTTGTACTAAATAGTTATTAAGGTCTCGAATCATATGCATACCATGAGAATCCTGAAATTTATTATCTGCTTAAAATATCTGTCATAATTTTAATTTCAGCTTTATTCATGCCAAACATAAATGATTTAATTAAGCCTGTGTTGTAGTTATCATCAAATTTAACAGCTAATTCTAACATAGAATTCTTGAGGGTTGACATGTCTCTAGTAACTCTTTTTCTACGTTTAGCTCTTGAAATTCTCGCTAAACGAATATTATTATTATTATCAATAGATTTATCAAAATTCGGAATATATATATATATATATATATATATATATATATATATATATATATATATATTTATATATATACATATATACATATATATATATATATATATGCTAAATTTGTTTCTAGAGTTTCCTTTATTCTTAAAATTTCTTTTCAATGTTTAGACTGCAATGAAGCATCAAAACGTCTCTGAGATTTAGCATATTTCTTCGTTAACTGACATAATTTCAAAAATTCTTCACCTTTTAATACATGTAAAGCTTTCAGTTGATTAAGAATGGTGAACTTACGTGTAGAAAGTCCAAGTAGAATAATCATTATTATAGAGTATTGCAGTGCAAAGAGTTTAATTTTCATACAATTAATGATGGAAACAACAGAAAAAATGTCCAAGAAGCTTGCAAGAACGTCTTAGGCAATATTAAAATTTTAGTTTTGCTCTTGCTAAACTTTCTCTTTAATCAAGAAATGTTTAGTTTGCACAGATATTTGTTCAATGCATTTAAATGAGAAAAATGGCTTTTTTAATTTAGTTGACCACATTTTTCCGTATTATTGCACTGTATATATATTGAAATTATTATATTTATTTAAAAAGAAGACGATTAATCCTTGAAATGTTATGAAATGTTTAAAATATTTCCGGCTTTTTAAAACTGGTTATTATTACAAATATTTTGTGTGAACTATGTATTAAGTCATAAAGGATGCATTACAGTTCATCAAAAAATAACACTAATTATTAAAAATGCATGCATTTATGAGCAATTAATTATTGAAAATATATTGTTTTTTGTTTATTTAACAATTCTTCCTTACTACTTATTTCTTACTTCATTATTTGCTATTTTTTGCAATATTCATAATTAATTTAATTATTTTTACTAATCTATCTTAGAGTGACAGTATATCATTACTGAAAGCCATTATCGATTAGTGTTTATGTGTTAGTAATAGAATAAGAAAATACAAGTCGTATGTTAAGCTACCCTCCCATACTGGAGTAAAACAAAACCAATTTTATTCGTGTTTTGATGCTTGTAGACGTACAATTTCATTACAAGTATACGACTACTTTCTACTTCACTCCGTTCATTCAAGGATAGATCGGCGTAAACGTCACAGAATTTTTCTGGTATACAACAGATCCATCATAAGAGCAACAATTCCCTTGAGCACTAATTATATCGTTATATCATTAATACCTTCAGAGGCTATCCTACAAGGACGCAATCGTGCTTAAATTCATAATTAAGGCATAAGTAATTTAGTTTTAGAATTAATAAGTGGATTATTTTTACGCTTTTGCAATAGTTGAACATCCTTTGAACAGCCCAACCAACGTATATTTTATTGAGCAATTGTGAGATTTAGTATACTTCCTTAAATAGCGATCAGGTAAATTTTGGATAAGTTTAGTAAGGATTTTTTGGTATATGAACTCAAACTAAGAACTAAAAAGCGTTTTATTTTATTTAGAAAAAGAAATGAAGATGTAATACTGAAAGAAATAAAGATGTAATTTCTCCATTTTTTCAAAAAAAATTTCTCGCAAGTAGTCGGATACCTTAAGCGATGATCAGCATATTTTAAAATAATTTGAAAATTGACGGACTCTAAAACATCATTGGGTACTCTGATAACAAATTTCGAAATTTTATAATTTCACTAATATTATTTTAGATAGCCAAGCTGTAAATCACAATTACAAGAAGAGCAAACAACTTTTTTGGTTTAATTAAAATCAACGTAGTTAGATTGAGTCTGGGATCTGGACAAACAAGGTCACCTAAATTTGGCTTTCCATAAAATGGAAAATAAAACATACTGCCTAAACAAGTTATTTCAATGAGATGACCCATTTAGTTTTAAGATTTCAAAATGATACATTTGCTAGTTTTCTATCCATAACAATTATTGTCAATTATTTCATTTGTACAAAACATCTTCCTTTTAAAACCCCAATGCAAACAATGTTTGTGGTCACTAAAACATTCTGAGAACTGAAAGAATGTGAGCAAGTCCGATGGCCAATGAAAAAGCAGATAAAAAGTGAGATGGATAATAATGCTATTACAACAAAGATGATGTAACAGAATATAATCACTAAACATCGAAATCTCTGTTCGTCTTACTTGCTAATTTCGAATAGCATCACTATCTTCAGCAGTATACTATGCTTTTAATTTTATGAAGAGTGTAAATGTTAGGTAACTGTTTTCCCCAAATTATTTTAACTAAGCTAACGGGAATTTGCTAGATTTGCGTCTGGGATTAATAGAATGGCTAAATATGATCACGTTAATGTAAAAATCAGTTTAAATTGAGAACTATGTGGTCACAGTAGCTAATGATTCGATGAAAGGTGTCAACACAGATGTTTTAAAATATGTTTAGCAAATAAAAAAATAGCTATAATTATTATGCATAAAAAAGTCACGTATGTTCTATCATTCTGATTTTTTTAATTAAATGGACAACGTTTCAAAATAATTTTTCAAAGCTGTTATGTTTCTCTTTTGATATAACTCGTCTTACTTTTTTGATCTTTTGATGTAGGTTTACACTTAGGTGTCATCATTTTCTCAAATCTCTCTCGACTCAAACAAACTACGTTAATTTTAACTAAACCAGCAAAGTGTTTTGCTGTATTTGTGACTGTGATTATATATTGGCACGATTATGGAGGATCGTGTTAGGGAAAAAATCTTCGTGAATTGCGAAATGTGTGGTTACAGTACCTGATGATGAAAAAGAGGGTGTCAATCCATATGTTCAAATACATTCTATCCATCACTAAAGGATATGGAATTTTTTTTTATTTTCACTAGAATTCTGACTTAACGAATTAAAATATATTTAAAGTAAAATAAAATAAGCGTAATAAATTAATTAAAATAGAATAAGACTAGATACGTCTCGATATTTTGCTCTTTAGTAATGTAAAGAACCAAATGCTTTATAAATCCTAAGCGAATGCATTATGAACCAAATTGTTTTAAAAATACAAAGGACTTTATTTACCTTTACCTCCATGGCCATCTCTCCGAAATAATTAATTCTGGATAGCTTCAAAGTTCTGGAGAAGTGAAGACATTTACGGAAAGCTTTTGAAACGGCTTAAGTATGAAGCATTTAGTATGTAGTATGTCTTTGTATTTATTTTTCATCCCCAACATTCTTCATCACTTTATCACTTAATTTCATCTTAAAACAATTAATACTGCGATGAATAAGAAGATTAATTAAGATTCTGAACAATGCAACGCCTTAAGGTTTTCATTTATAAAAGTCATTCTCTCTACTCATCAGAAAATTATATTCTTTGTTATATTATGTAAAAATCAGATAAATGATTTTTTTTTGCCTCAAGAATTAAACTTCCTTTACTGTATTTTTAAAAAATTTTGGCCAAATATTTTTAAAATTGTCACCCTCATGGATTGTTCGTACACTAATGAAGCATAAAAATATCATAAAAGTAATAATTTCTCATACTCAATAATTCCCTAATTTCCTTCACTTTCCTTTTTTTTTTGATAAATCGTACAGAATCTCTCCATCTTTGTCCCTGTCTACAGTAATTCGATTTGCTTTCATGTATGACATTTAACAGACCACTTAACAAAATTTTCTCCTATATTAATCATTTTAAATTCCTCATGTACATTTCATCATAGCTTATAATATATATGGAGTTTTGTCAGCATATGATAATATGGTGACAAAATGTCTCATGCAAATATAATTTTGTTTTTTTACATTTGTTTATTCTTAAAATGGCATATGGGGCAAGACAGTTTATCCATTTTTTAAAGATTGAGAACTAAAAGTATAAGCATTTGTAGTGCAATACGAACAACAACTATTCTGAATGAATTATAATGCATATAAGGCATTTTATATATCTCTGGATAATCGATTATTTTGACAAATTATTTGATATAGCTTCAATGTTGCATAGTGAATAGCAAGAATTTTTATTTGTAAAAAAATCCCCATCTTTCAATGTAAAATATATTAATAAAACAGGAAGCCAACAGTTTAATAATCTCTGTAATAAATTTATTTCATGAAGTTATATGTTTATATCTTTATGCATGTATTAAGGTAATCTTATGCAGTCAATTATGAAATGAGAATCTAAAAGAGTATTATGCATCTGATTTTATTTTAAAATTTGGATATAAATTTTTCTTATTTTTTTCCCTTGAGACGCTATAAAAAAGGGTCTAAGCTTAGACGAATAAATACATGTTAAAAAGGACAACTGTATATTATCGGTACGAGTTTTGCGTAATTAATGCTTAAAATAGTGTAAATAATTTTTATCTGGATGTTTACTACGTTAATATTACATTTGTTGTATTTATTTTATAATAAAAATTGCAATATTTGCAAGCAACGCTTCCCCTTTTAAAATGGTGCTTTAATTGAAACATGGTGAAATATTTACAATACAGCCAGGTTGGTCTCATTCTTGTCGACCACATTTGGTGAGTTGCCGAGCACTTTGGTGGGCTGTTAACCTTTTTTGGTAGTTTCGCTATCATATTGATGCTTCTGGAAATTTCGGTTGAAATCTGTTAACATCATGATCTATGATGTAAGTGGATCATTTTAGAAAGAGCTAGAACAGTGTTTCTCAAACTGTGGGGCGCGCCCCCCTGGGGGGCGCGATAATCCTACGAGGGGGGCGCGAGCATATCGAAAATAAAATATTTAAAAATAATTAATAAAGTATTTAAAAATTATTAATAAAATATTTAAAAATAATTAATGTACTGGAATGAATTAAAACAAAATATATTCAGAGATAATAAAAATGCACTTTTACTCTGATATAATTTATAGGCTCGCGCGCGCGATATTAAGTCAACAAAAATAAAAACTTCTTATATCTAATTAGCTATCTTTGATCCTATAACCAAATAAAAAAAACTTTTATTTGATTTGCTGTAATCGCATGATGAGAGATTTTTTTACTACGCTTTCTGTTTAAATCTAACATATAATTCTTTCAGAGAAAAACAGATCCCAGACGAAGAATCGAAAAATTTAGGTACATAAAAATTCATCACTGTCATTATTTTTGAAATACGGCACATTATAGCTGTAATCTGTTTAACCTTCTAAGTTATTGGTACAGTTAGTTATGACCCCTCTTTTATGTGTTTGTTTCTCATTTAGGGAAATTGTAAGTAATGTATTTCTCTGTTACGCTTTTTTCCATGCAAAAGAGTTTTATTATATTTGGAAAACCATGGAGAGCACACTTTGAAGAATTACTTGGCCAAGACTTATTTTTACGAGTACTCTATACATATAAAGCATAACGCGAATAACGTTTTACACAATTTCATATAATCATAATGAATACACTTTTTACCCGGAAGTGGTCGCGCGGGACGCACAGATTACGAAATCGTTAATTCTGGCAAAACTGTTTAATTGTTACCAAAGAAAAATTGAAAAGTCCTTGAAAGTAAGTATGAAAACTTTCTCTTAGTTAAATTATTCACTGGAATAACGATTTGTATCGTGTACAATAAAATAATTAAAAAAAAGATTAGGGTGACTCAATAAACCCGCTCGACCGTATCCAGTGCGCGCCTGCTCCCCGGTTAAAACATGTTGAAGTCTTTTCGCTTTAAATATTAAAAATAATACAGTTATTCTTCATCGGAATTTTATATTATTGTTCATTATTTAACATCAAATATAAATGCTAATTCTGTGAGGCTTAAAATTACCATTCGCTTAAAGCTAATTATAATTTGAGCAACCATTTTAAAAAAATCATTATACATTTTTGTAAACATTGTCGAGCGCTTGGCTTTGCACTCCTTACAATTAGGCTATTATATCAATAATGTTTTATTTTCTTATAAATGAACTCGGGCAAAGAGCGGGTACTTCAGCAGGTATACTTTTAATGTATCAGTGCTGCTCAGAGTATTTTATAACTAATGAATTAATACTAAATTAAGAACTAGTTTAATAAGTATTAACGACTTCCATGGACTTGTCTTGCAAAGCAAAGTTTTTATAAGGAATGCTTATGATTAGAAATTCACCCTCTGAGTTCCTTTTGTATATTTAGCAGATATCTATATTTTGTCTTCTAAGCAGTCACCGCATTTTACAATATGTTCCAATTTAAAAATTAGAGAATGGAAAAATAACATAATTATCCTATTATTTTATTTATTTATTTTTTGCTTAAAAGTAGTATACAAAATTTTAATACTTATGTTACTAATTTGTATGGTTTATAATTAAGATCGCCTATTGTAGCTTTAGCGTCAAAGGGCATTATTATTGCATTCAGTACATGATTAATGTATAAGGGGGGCGCGATAAAAATTGTGATCGAAAAGGGGGGCGCAAGTATTGAAAGTTTGAGAAGCACTGAGCTAGAAGCAGTACAGATAGTAAAAACAGTTGTTTACTGAAACTGAGTCAGTAGAGTTCACTATCGAGTAGTTGCTTGCAAGTCAACTTTACGTACTGGTATTTTTAGACACTGATAGTTGTGACTGATCACTATAGAAGCTGCAAAAACCTTTTGGTACTTATTCTATGGATTTTCTGGCTGTTTCCTATACTTTTAAGGATTATATTTCAACAATAATTTTCATCGCTCTTAAAGAACTGTTTTACTCTTTAAACTGATAGCATAAAATCCACGTAATAATAATTTTAGATTTGTTCAGCGAACATAACTTAAATTAACAAGTAAATTTTCATATAGTCTAATGCAGGGGACTCAAACATTTTTACCGCCAGGCCGCATACATACGGCAGTCACTTCATGTTTGCCGCAACATGAGGATTAATGAAAAAAACACACCATAAAACAAAGGCAACATTGGTTACTTAAATTGTAGAAAACTGATCAAAATATTACAACTCATTTTTGGTTTTTAATACTACATTAAATGCTGAAACCATGAAACATGTCTTGTTGTACTGTAACTTATATTTTTAAGAGAAAAAGTTTTAAAACGGAGTTGTGAAACGTTTAGGTATTTCATGGCCACCTGTTTTGCCTTTATTTGTCAATTGTACTGAAAGACTTAATATCTTAAGCAAATTTGTTTACTGTATAGATATTGAAAGTTTTTTAGGTACCCGAATGTCTTTATATTTGCGTATTTCATCTCTTCATTTTATTTTATATTTGTCTCTTAAATGTATTTTTAATTTTATTTTAAATTTTATAATGGTGTTACCACTTACGTCTGTAAGCCTCATGTTATGCAATTTGAAGCATGAGGAGTTTTGAAAATAAGTTTATTTAAAAAAAAATACTACATTAATCTCTATCAATAAACATAAACATTATATTGGTTTTTATGCATTTACTGAGATACGGGGTAGTTTCAGATTTTTTGATTCATGACCATATAAACAAAAACAAGTTCATCCATGACCATAGGAAAAAAAACACCAAGATATTTGATATTTTTTTTCCTTTTGACAACCCCTCTCTTATTTTTATTTCAAACATTAATTTATGAAATGCATCATGGCACCAAAGAAAATTTGTGACTGAATTCCAGACTGAAATCAATAATATTCTTTTTTAAATTAAAAATCAGTTTCCCGCATAAAAGGGTCACTACTCCAGTTCATTTCCTATTTCACTGTTACTTCTTATTACTAACCCTTACACTTTCAAATAGAAAAAAAAATCTTGCAATTCACACCTGCACGACATCGACAGCAAAATTGGTTGATTTAATTGCTTGATTGAAAGGATTTCCCGCTAAATGTTTAATACATTGTTCTTAAATGATTGAATTTTTTACAGCAATGGGCCATGAGAGTGCCACTCACAAAAGCCTGGTGCGCCACATAAGGCCTGTAGGCTTCAGTTTAAGTACCACTGGACTAGTGAATCAATTTAGCACAGTGTTTCTCAAACTTTCAATGTTTGCAACCCAATTTTAAATGATAATTTTCATGGTGCCCTCTCCATGTAATAATAAAGCATTGAATTCAATAAATGTACTTTGACGTTAAAACTACAATACGACTTTAATTACAAACCGCTAAATTTATCAAGATAAGTATTAAATTTTGAATATAATTTTGTGTATTACAAGCCCATGGGGTCACTGGCAATTATTACATTTCTTCTTAACTTAATATTGAAGAATTATTGATCACACAAATACATTGTGCAATACTGATATATTTATAAGTATATTACATCATTGTAAATATGTATTTTTTCGTTATCTCAAAATTCATTTAGTTTTGATTCCGTTTAGTAAACTAATAATTTTTTAAATATTTTGTTTTTGACTTTTCGATATGCTCGTGCTCCCCTGATAAGATTATCGCACCCCTCTAGGGGGCGTGCCCCACAGCTTGAGAAACGCTGGTTTAGCAGACTGAAATTTTATGTAGTCCATTACAGTGTGTTTTTCATTTCTCTTGTTTAATTAAAAATAAATCCATATCACACTTAAAATGTCTTACGATTTTTAAACTAAAGTTCCTTAGAAAATAGCGTTTGTAAATTAAATACTGAAGTTAAAAATATGCATCAAAATGTATGTCAGAAGAAATACCTCGATCTATTATTAATACGTATAGGGGGTTATTATAGTTATTGCTCTTCTCCAGATCTCATTCTCATAATGTGTATTGGTTCTTTCTAACACATGTTTTAGATTAATGTTCTGATGTGCAGGTATGTACTAACACATGGTAATTTGTTAAGTGCAAATTTATTTGAAGAAATAGATTTTGGAACGTACAATTTAATAATATATGGAAGTTTTATCCCGTTTCGAATTTATCATATTTCAGTTACGTACAGTTTTCTTCTACCATTTTTACATCATTTACTTTTCCATATATTATTTGTGCATAAACCTCTGCCTGGAAAGTTCATATTAGGTGTATAAATCAGATTCTTCTATCATATTACTATTAAAAAAAAGGTAGAAATTGATCTCATCAAACTTCGTTTCCTATATTTTCCTTATTTTTTAACACAAGAAAAGTTAAGATCTCTATATTTTATTCAATAATCATTTGAAAAACATTTATTTTATGATTTATTTAAAAGAAATATTATATTTTTAAAAACATTAGTAAAAGCTTTATCTTTGTAATATTGTTAAAAATAAAACATGTGCAGTAAATTTTTGTATAGAATGTTCCTAACATTGTTTTCGATTTTTTTATACGACATATTGTTAAAACTTAAAAAAAATCAACAGTATTAGATAACATGTTAAAACACTTAAGGTTGAATAAAGTAATATGTAGTAAAATTGAAAAAATACAATTTTCTAATAATCGTTTTAAATTTTAAATAGAAATCCAATAATTTCACATTACAATTGTTTTAAGCTATCGATATACTATGTATAAGACCATTAAAATTGGGCCTTTTTCTGAAAATAGTTTTAAAAAAAATATTTAAATGATTATCTCTCTCTAAAGGAAAAATGCATTTTAGTAAATTGATGAATTGTGAGTAAATAGAAATTTTAACGTTTTGGGGTAATTGATTTTACAATTTCGTTCTAGTTATTGAAATCTTAAATTGAATTGGAGTATGAAAGTTTAAAAATCGATTTCTAATAATTTTTTATTGTGTTTTTAGTACGATGGCCTTTCAAGCAGGATTTTATTTCAAACATTTTAAATGAGATTTTAAATTTTCTTATGATTCTATTTTAAATTTATTATTCTTTTATACTTACTTGGGATTATTTAAATAATTATGCATATTAAAGCTGAATTTGACTAAGTTTTAAGTGAAGGTAGGTACTTTTGCAAGAATACTAATGAAAACAGTTTGCCAAAAAGAATTTATACAAAATTTATGAAATAACTCTCAAAATTAAAACCATCAACAAAGTTATTAAAAATGACCAGAAAAGGTGTAATTTTGTATGAAATATAAATTTTTAATACGTATTACATAAATGGATATTAAGAATGACAAACTATATACAAAATAAATAAAATTTATGTACATCAATTTATATTATATAATTATGATAGATACTCATAAATTATCCAGTACTATATTTTGTTTAATATTTATTTGGAATTGGGCACATTTTGCACAATAGCTTTTGTTAGAACTATCATACTTTTTTTTATTTATATTAACATAAACATACTTACCACTACTTTTAACCAGTGAAGAATCTCGTTAAATGTAGATTTTTTTTCTGTTAAAGTTTAAAGTATTTTCCGATCTATAACTTTTTAGTGTTTGATATGGTCAAAATTTCATACTGTATTAGAACATAAGTGAGAAAATAAAAAAAGAGTTAATTTTTTTATTATTTGCACCAAAATTCAAATAACATATTGGAGTAAAATTATAACTAAATTAAGATTAATTTTAAAAATGATAGTAAAATATATTTTCAAAAAACATTGATAAGCATTTTTATGGCAGGATAAAATTATGTGATGCATTAAATTTTGTTTGTTTGTTGCAAATGCGCTGCATTTTGGCAACTAAGATATTTGGAGACGTTAAAAGACCCCAACAGTGGAAGCCATTTCACTGCTGACCTCCTCTAGCGGCGGCATCCACTACCAAATTATAAACTTTGAATTTTTATTCAATTCAAACTGTAGTCGGATGCTAAATACTGCTGTGATTTATTCGTGCCGTTTTCAAAAAAGTATTTGGGTATTTTATCCTATTGCAATTATAAAGCAAGATTCTAACACAAAAATAATCTATAATCACAGTATAAAATGATTAAATTATTTACTACCTGATCATTGAAAAATATTTCAAGGAATTTCTTCTACTTATAACGAGATTTATTATTTTACAATGTACAGTCGCTTTTTTAAAAATATTGATTTGAAATACTTTTCAGTTTTCTTCAATCAGCAATATATTTTTACTCAAAACTTTGCATGGTCTCATTAAAAGTAATTTTACTTATTTTTTATTCAAAATTGTTTTCATAAACAAAAACTTCAGTACTAGTATTTGTTAATTATTAGATTGTTAATAGGTTTAGATATAAAATTGGGAAAATCTTTTGAAATTTTTATCTTGTAAATGGATAATTTTATTATACTACTTATTTGGTTATATTAATATCAATCCTTTTACACAAGAGCTTAAGTTTATATACAAAAATAATCATATAATTTCAATATCCTACTGAAAATAAATTCAGACAAACAGAAATTCATTTAAATGAATTACGAATTATCAAACTATTCACTTAAGATAATATATTTATCTGTTCTTAAATTTAAAGAATTTATATCCCTTTCCCAACTTAGTTATAGTTTTTGATATTTGAGTCGTTAAAAAAGAATTAATTGTTACGACTAGTTCATAAAAATTTCAAGAAATTTATTTACACATCAGAAGATTGTGTAACTAAAACTATAATAAAAAAAGTTTAACTTTGACTTTAATGTAGAACGAAAAATTACATAGTTCTCTTAGGCAATTAATTATATCAACGTAATTAACTTTAGAAATTAGGTTAATTAAATTGATTTCTTTATTTTTATGCTTATTCTCTATTTATCTTATGAGTAAATTTTTTGCATTTTATATTTAAGTATAAAAGTCTTATATTATTTCACGTAATTAACACTGGCTACACAGTAACCATTTAAAAAAAAAAATCTGACTGAGTAACAGCAAAAATAATTTATGTCTCACATTCAGATTATATTATTAAGTTGATTCTGAAAGTAAAAAGTCATTTTAACCAGCCATCATTTTAGAATTTAAAAAAAAAAATTCATGTTTTTTTCAAATCCTTATAAACAGTTCAATTTTTAAAATTATAAAATCATTTTAAGTGATTTGTGTTTCTTAGATGATTACAAACAAAGTATGGATTTGAAAATCCCTTGTTGATTTTTAATTTACGAGGAAGGATTTGAACATTTTACTTTCGAATATATATTAAGAAATGAATGCTCTGTTTTTCAAGCCGAACTACTCTATATTTATCTTGCAATAAAAGTGATTTAGAGCTTTCTCCGTCCGGGCGAATCTCAATTTTCTTATCTTTACCGACTCGCTCTCTTCACTCCATATTTTGCGCAATGTAACTTCTACAGAAAAACTTGTGGTGGCGGTTCAGTCTATTATGTACTACCACTATGACATGAACTTTTCTTGTCTTCGGGGCCATAGTGGAGATCTAAGCCATTATAGAGCAGACCAGCTGGCAAAAGAGGCAACTTGCCACGATATGGACCTTTCGATGTCTTTGGCGTTGTTCCACTAGAATCATTTAGCTTGGGAAAGAGCTGTTTTGGCCTGAAACACCGAATTTTTTTATCTAAACTAAAGCTTTGTTGACTAACAATTTTTTTCCAATCATTTATAAACGAATAAAATGCAATAATTTGTTTAATGATTTTAAGTTATCCCAAATTCTTACAGGACATAAAAGTTTTAAGAGCTATCGGTCTAGGTTTAATTTAATTTGTTAGTGATGTTTGTGTGTGTGTGTGTTCTTGTAGTTAGGAAGCTGAAAACGCGGAACATTTCTTGCTATATTGTAACCTATATTTTTGCAAAAGGAAAAATTTTAAAGAAGGAGTTGAAATGTTTGGGTTTTTCCCTTGCCACCTGTTATGTCTTTGTTGGTCAATTGTACTGAACGCTTTAATGTCTTAAGAAATTTTGTTTACTGTGTAGGTTTTTAAAGTTTTATAAGTACGCCCCCTTCTTTACATTTATGTATTTCCTACCTTCCTTTTTATTTTATATTTATATCTTAAATGTATTTTTAATTTTGTTTTAAATTATATAATGCGTTTACCACTTACACCTGTAAGCCCTTATGTTATGCAATGTGGGGCGTGAAGAGTTTTGAAAATAATTTAATTAAAAAAATATTAAGTTTTTGAGAAAATATTAATTTTAGCATTTTTAAAATAATTAATTTGGTACCTCAGACCCAAATACATACTAACTTTTATAGAACATAATTTTGAGAGTATATACAGTAAAATGTGGCAAAAATATGTGCTGTCTTCAACAAAAAAAACTATGCTGCAATATATAAAGCTAAATTTAATAATTATGTAATAAATTAGAAACTTGAATAATTCATCTTGATCCTTTTTTAAAAAATGCTACATTAAATAAAGCGTCTATTTATTATATATATATATATATATATATATATATATATATATATATTTAGTATTCTATTACCTTTGGAATATTGTCAATATTTATTATAAGAGTATAAGAATATTTCTTTATGTAGAATGATTCCATGTGTTCAATTATAAATTAAGTACAAGTATGCCAAATATAATTTTTAGAAAAATTTGTAGAATTTTTATGCTTCGTATTTTTTTTAAACAAATTTTCTTCCAAAGTACTTCTTCACAATCATAATATTTTTGCTGAAGCACGTCAAATTAGTTTCAACACTACATATATTTTTTTAAATAATATTGCTAGAGAAAATGCCGTATCTATTAGAATGAGGAAAAATTTAAATAACAGATTAATTTTAGAAAAGTTACATTTATATATTTTTCTATTTGAAAATATGTAAAGAAAACATTTACTTAAATTTACTTATTTCCTGTTGAATCAAGTGTTTTTTGAAAAAAAACGAGAAAGAAAGGAAGAAAAACAAAACATTGATGCAGTTTTAACAGTTAAGTTACATATTGGTATAAAATTCGCATGTAAACTTTTTGATTGAAACAAAATATTCAATTTCCCTTGAATTTAAGTTTTACAAAATTGAACGTAAAAATTAGCTTTTAGAATCTCGCCCCCGTCCCACTTCATCACCATACAATCAATACTATTTTAATGGAATATGATAAATAAAACTGGTAAAAATGCATCAAAATGTTTTAATATGGTATATTTTGTATTATTCTGTATTTACACTTTACATAAGCAGGTACTTTTAGAAGATCATTAAAAAGTATTTGAAATTATTCTATAAATGGTTACAAATTTCCAATAAATTTACATTATTACAAACATAAAGTTTCCATATTTCCAGACTACTTTAAAAATGATTAACGTAGAAATTCTTATAAAATCGGATTAATTATAAAGAAAATTGAAATGAACTCTAAATATTATCAGAAATGTATAAAATATGCTACTAACTCAAATAGATATAAGTCTTCCGTGTTATTATTTTAGCGTTGAATACGAAACAAGTATAAGTTAATGTTAATGCTAATGAAATAAATACGGTCTAAAAGTATTTCGAATAAATTACTCAGTTTCTAAATATATTTCGAGAGTATTAAAGCTATATAGTTCAGTGTTTCTCAAACTGTGGGGCGCGCCCCTGGGGGGGCGCGATAAACCTACAAGGGGGGCGCGAGCATATCGAAAATAAAACATTAAAAAAAATTATTTACTGGAATGAAGTAAAACAAAATACTTTCTAGCATAATAAAAAATATACATTTACACTGAAATAATAAATATATATTATCTGTGATATTACGTCATCAAAAATAAAAGCTTCTACTTCAAAACCTCATTTTATAGCTATCTTTGATACTATAACCAAATAAAAAACATTTTATTTGATTCGCTGTAATCCCATGATGACAGACTTTTTTTATTACGTTTCCTTTTCAAACCGAAGATACTACACTTTCAGAGAAAAAAAAAGACAAAACCCAAACCCATAATCAAAAAAAATTTTAGGAAAATAAAAAGTTCATCACTGTTATATATTATTGCTATCAGCTGTAGGCAGCAGAACGTATTTGTTGCAGTTTGATCTTCGAACTTGCATGCACGGTTAGTTACGTCCCTGCTCTTATGTATTTGTTTTTTCATTTAGGGAAGTACTAGGCCAAGATTTATTTTAATGAGCTATCCCAAACATATAAATCATAGTGAAAAACGTTTTACATAATTTTTTAGAACATCCATATTGTAATAAATACACTTTTAATCCGAGAGCGGTCACGCCGAGCACAGGAAATCGGTAATTCTGGCAAATCTGTTTAATTGTTACCAATGGCCCTGACACTATCCTCCTGTTTGACCATCTTAACGTGAACTAAAATATATTTGTCACATATCTCCCTCTTTTTTGGGAGTAGCAAACGTTTTTTACAATCTTAAGGTACTTGTTTTGTATGAGTTCCCGATGTGATAACTTTTTTCCGAAATATATTCTGTGTCCTTGAAAGAAGGTGAGTATATTTTCTCTTAATTAAATTATTCACTGGAATTACGATTTTTATTGTGTACTATAAAAATAATTATCAAAAAGGATTGGGGTGACTCAATAACCCCGCTCGACCATTAGTATCGAGTGCGTGCCTGCTCCTGGGTTAAAACATGTTGAAGTCTTTTCGCTTTAAATATTAAAATGATACAATTATTCTTCATCGGAATTTTTTTTTTATTGTTCATTACTCAACATAAATTCTAAATGCTAATTCTGTGAGGCTTAAAATTACAGTCCGCTTAAAACTAATTATAATTTGAGCAATCATTTAAAAAAATCCTTTTACATTTTTTGTAAACATTGCCGCGCACTTGGCTTTACTCTCCTTACAATTCAGTGGTTTTATATCAATAATGTTTTATTTTCTTATAAATAAACTCGTGCAAAAGAGTGGATACTTCAGCCGGTATACTTTTAATGCATCAATGCTGCACAGAGTATTTTATAACTAATTAAATAATACCAAATTAAGAACAAGTTTAACAAGTATTAGCGACTTCCATTGTTCTTACAGAGTAAAGTTTTTCAAAGGAATGCTTTTGATTAGAAATTGACCCTCTGAGTTATTTTTCTATATTTAGCTGATATCTATATTTTGTCTTCTAAGCAACTACCGCATTTTGCAATATGTTCTAATTTAAAAATTAGAGAAAGGAAAAATAGCATAATAATTATCCTATTACTTTTTTTTTTTTTTGCTTAAATGTAACATATACAAAATTTAATACTTAAGTCATGAATTTGTACGGTTTATAATAAAGATCGTTGCTTTAGCGTCAAAGTGCATTATTATTGCATTCAGTACATTATTAATGTACAAGGGGCGCGGGATAAAAATTGTGATTGAAAAGGGGGGCGCCAGTATTGAAAGTTTGAGAAGCACTGATATAGTTTGAAGAAGTATTACTAAATCAATTTATTTCAGATTTAAAAATAGTTTTTGGTAATGCTCTGAAAAACCTATTGACTGATTTATCAATTATTATGGATTTATTGGAAACTTACATTTTTACATTGAAAGGAGTCAGACTGCCAGACAATATTAATGAATAAGAAATAATTACAAACGCAAAAAAAAAATTAGTTTGTACAATGGGGGATTGGTCCAATCTTAGGCGGCCAAGGGGTATCCCCCTAATAACCTTTAAAACATTTTCCCCTTATTTTTATGGACTTGTATAGTAATATAAATATGGTGGGGTTTTGTATGAATATCCCAAACATAATGTTTCTAAAATCAATTTATCTTTATGGATTTACGAGGGAAAGCTCTACGAAACGAAAATAATCAAATTGTCTTTATAATAACAGCTTGCTCGTTCATTTTTTTGAAGGGGGGTTACCATTCTTAAAAAGCCAATAAGGTAACTATTGTAGTGACTGCCAATCCTTTTCAAAGTTCTCTTCGAGAGTAATCGTAGAGGCGGCAAGTGTAATTACGAGAGCAGGATTTTTCTTAAATAAATTTATTCAGGATCGATCGCAGTAAACGTAAAAATACACTTCAATTTAAAAAGCATTTAAAGAAAAATCATTCCGACACGATCTCGAGGATACGCATATCACTCGAACATATATACGTCTATACCTTCTTCGTCATCTGCTGTTGTATATTTATAACGTCCTTATTTGTATTTAAGGTATTGCCAACTGCAGATGACTAAACGTCCACAGATAGGCTCAAATCGGATTCGAGACTCGAATCCGAGATCATAGCACGGAAGTTGGAAAAACTTAACACATTTTTATAAACTGTCTAATGCAGTGTTTCTCAAACTGTGGGGCGCGTCTCCCTAGGGGGTGTAATAACCCTATGACTCAAGACTACTCGACTACGCTGAACACGAATTCATGACCATGACTTCTCAGCTAACGCAATGCCGAAATGTTTAGAACATGTAATTTTTATGCATATATTATATAGCTTAGATTAAAATTTATTTTTGTTATTCAACTGACTATGGACTCATTTTAAGGATTAAATAATGTTTTTAAGATAACACTTTTTGTACTATGAATTAATGTGAAACTTTTAAATTATTGTTGTTCAGATGGCATCATGATCAAAAAAGTACCTTATCTTTATTACTTGATTATTAATACGAATCAATAAAGAAAAGAAAAATAAAAGCTGCTACATAAACTCACAAATTTTGTTTTCAACACAAATTACTAACACCATAGCCTAATAAAATTTTCCTAAATATTTCGGTTGCTAAAATTTGTATTAAGAAAAAATAACATTTGTTGTTATTAGTTTGCTTAAATATGATTTTAAACTTTTAGGAAGGACGCGGAAAAAGTAATTTATGAAAAATTTAACGTTTTCATAATATTTCTCTAATCATTTGTGCAATGACGTAAATAGCCGAAATGCGCGAGCCCATTGAAAAGTCGAAAAAATTTCTTTTAAAAATTATTAACCTACTGAAAGTAAACAAACAAAAACATTCTGACATAATAAAAAAATAAAATACGCATTTACAATATAATACACTTATAAATGCATCATTAGTGCACAATCTATTTTGTAATTAACTTAACAATACTAAGTTAAGGACAAGTTTAATAACTACCTGTAACCCTATGGATTTGTCATATATAAAATTGTCTGCCAACATTAGCATTTATCTTGATAATTTGAGAGAACGGTTTATAATTAATCTCTTAAATGCCGATTATAAATTATGCAGTTTGCTCTCCAATGCCCTCGTTTAACACGTAGGTAAGCATATGTGGTATATTGAGGAGGTCGGTGGTAGAAAAGGAATAAATAATCAAATCCTCTGAAAGAAGTGAATCCTTCGCAAACCCTGTCAAGGTCATTTTATTGCTTTGTAAAGCCTTTGAAATAATTTTAAGAATAGCAATTCACAGAAAAGATAAAACTTCAGAAAGACGTATATATACGTCTGAGAGCAACAAACACAGTGGCTGAGTGAGACATTTATATACGTTGGGGGCTTAAGAGGTTTAAGCCGTATTGTATGGTTAACGCCATAGTATTATAGAATTTAATACATCGTTATGGTACGGAAGGGGGCGTGATGCAAATTACGATTGAATATTGGGTCGCACACATTGGAAGTTTGAGAAGCACTGGTCTAATGCTATTATTAAAAAGCCAATTTTGTAACTATTGTAGTAACTACAATCATTTTCAAAGTTCTTGATATTATATATACATTTCATACAAGTTAATATACTAGAAAGTTGCGTTGTAACATGAAAAAAAAGTATACTTACCATGGTAGCGTCTTTCTCACTCACTTAGTAAATAGATATGTTTATAAAGAGATAATACATAGAAAGACAGAATGAACCGAGTAGAAAATGGATAGACAATAGTAAATTACTTCATTCTACAACTAATATATAAAGTTTTCAATTATTTTAAGAGATTTTCTAAAAGTATGATTTATTCTTATGTAACGGGTCTGTCTGCGAATCCCTCACTAATCCTCTTAGATTAAATTTATTTTTTAGACGTTGTTTTATTGAAAACTTTCTCCCAAAGAACAAGACGTGATTTATGCAAATGTAGAGTTATATTTAAGCATTGACTTTTAGGTACGCGAGGTTAGTGGTTAGTAGTTAGTGGAACGTAGTTGAGAGCTAGTCTACGAGTAAACTCTGAATGATTAAAGATTGCTAATTGACGATTTAGTGAAAAAAATAGAATTTAATGATAACAACCTGAGTTCGAACAACTAAGAATGGAAGTACGGTAGTTTAGACTGTAGACATTCAAAGCATCCCTAGAGTAATTTAATTACTATCAATATTAATTATACTTTTTGCCATGTAATTGCTCCTGTACTTAGTAAAAGTGTGCTACCCTGGGTTGTTAATTTAAGTGAGAGAATAATAAAATTATAAATGCCCTGATTATATGTGTATGTGTATGTGTGGCTGATCTTTCTTCTAACTCCTAAACACCAAAACGCATCGCACTTATCACACTTTAAGAAATTACAACATATAAAAGCTAATACAATATTTCAAATTAGCAGCGTAATTTAATGGTAATCTAAGTAATCAATTTGTTCCGATAAATCTGGGTACTAATTTGTTGTCTTAGATTATTATTATCAGCTATATCAATGTTACAGTAAAGTAACAAAATACTTGCTTGTAACATGAAAACCTTGTAGTTCGAGTAAGCGATGTTTAGTTAAAAAAATCTTCTAAGAGTATGATTTATTTTTTAAAATAATACATGGTATTAAAGGATAACACCAAGTAATTTATTTTTATCTAAGATATATTTATCCGAAAGAAAGCCTTTTTTTGAGAACATTTTCAAAGTTTACTTACTCTTCTTTCTTTCTCGAAGTAATTTCCTTTTTCTGAAACAGAGAAATTTTCAAAACCACAAAATTCTTCACAAATTAAGACTTTATATTAAACATTCCTTATACGCCTATAGTCTTTTATTTTTTCTGGGACGCACCATTTTTCAAAAACACTATGCAAACAAATGAATGTTTCTCATACATTTCGAAAGGAGTTTGGAGATGGAAACTTATGCAACGAATAAAAAAAGAAATGAAATTCCTTTTCCTGGAACAATCCCCAGATAAATCAAGTATCCTTTATCTTTCCTTCAGCGCATTTGACATTTTATAATTTGGGAAGCATACTCAGTTTTTTAAAAATATTGTTTCCATATTGTAAGAAGAATTTGCATTTATTATTAAATATTCAAAGTCGATTTTTTTGTGAGGGAGATTGAATGGGTTCCATTCAGAATTCTTACTAATCCCACAAAGAATATAATTTCATGATTTTTTAATGAATGTAAAACCTTTTTCGTTAATGAGAGTAGCTATTTAAAATCAAGGGAAGAGGGAAGGAATTGCTATCATATGGAAACTAAGAAGTTAGAGAAACTAAAAAAAATAGTGAAATCTTAGTAGTGCAAGTTGTAAGAATCCAAAAAGGCCGTTCATGCACTAGCATTACTGTTGAGGATTGTCTACTGATAAGTATAAGATTTATATTCTAGATGTATAAATAATTATTTAAGCTGATGTGTTCCCGTAGTTTAGGTCAAATTTAGAGTGCGATTAGATAGCATAGAATTTAAGAAATAAATCTCATCTTTTGGTGAACCCTTAAATTTCAAAGAGCGAGAGCTCGAGACAAGATAGAGGGCAATACTCAACTTCAGTACACTGAAAATAATATTTACATTGTACTTAACCATTTAACGTTGCTAATCAAAAATTCATTTATTAAATATTGTTGCTAAGTCTAAAATGGAGCAAATGATTTAATGCATCCGACTATTTGTGGAAACTTTTTTTTAAATGGAGACATGGGGATTTTTTTTTTGTGATTTTTAGATTTACATAGTGCATTTTAAAAAATATACTAAAATTAAGAAGAGAAAAATAAATTATTACTAATAAAATGCGTAAAAGTTGACAAAAAATTACGTAATTGGGGCCCTCTCTCTACAAATAGTACATGAACAAATTTTCAATTTTCATGTATTACTTTGCTATTTTTTTTAAATAAACTAAAGAATAATAGATATTTCAATTTTCACAAATACTAGAATACTTTATTTTAGTTATTGTATGAAATTCCTTAAGGGGCCTTGGCACCCTTTGAGCAAACTTCTTTATTTACGTATTTAAAAATTATATTTTAGCATTTTATACAATGTTTCTATTCAAGAAAATGTTAACAGATAAAAATTTTTATATATTATTCACACAATTTTAAAAATTTTAATTTTTTGAAGAGAATTGGGAAAATTTTAAAATCCTACTCCTTTTGTAAAAATTAATTTTTTGACCTGAAATTTGTTTATAATACTCTTATGGATGATCTAAACAACTTTAGGGATCGATTTTAGAATAACTTCTTTCGTTTTTGAGGAAAAAATAAAATGTTGATATACAGGCTAAAAATCAACGAAAAAGCCAACATGTCTTAAATTTAATTTTTTTAAAAAAAGTATTCAGTTTATAGCAAAACGGATCCCTAATTTTATTACATGCTTTATTTTCAACACGCAAGAAAAAAATGGAAGTGATTGCTAAATAATTGTCGAAGGAGTAGCATTTTGAATGCACTAAGGTTTCGAAAAACACAAACTGAGAAAAACAGGTTTAAAGTTTATAATTCTGAAAAAATAATTATTATAAGCTTAATTAAACTTAAAATACCACTTAAAGATATTAGTTATACGTTTTTCTTTAAAATAATTGCATTTTCATATTTTTCAACCCACACATTTTTATAAATGATCAACTTTTAGAGAGTACTAATTGCCCATGAAAATTCAAGAAAAATGTTAAAAAAAATTTTTTTCTGTCACGACAGAAATTTTAGCTGTTTTTCTTCTTATAATATTAAAGTATTACATTTGTATGAAAAATATATCACGAAGAATAACTGAAATTATAAAATTATTAATATAAAATGCCTTAATTTAAAAATTTTACATGCACACATTTCACAAGGAAGAAAAATTACATTATTGTATTGCCTCGGAAATATTCTGCTTTTAAAACTACACATTCTTTTTTATAGTTATTATTTCTATTTCTAAAATAGATTTTTTTTATCATAAAGCATTTCTTAGCTTTTTTTAAAAAAGGGGGTGTGGCTGAATTGCCTAATTTGTTTTCAAATGAAGTTTTAGTCAACTTCTAACTTTCCGACATCCACAAGTGATATATCAATCGAAAGATAATAATGCAAGGAATAAGAATAAATGAAAACAAAAAAAATGATAGGTTTGTGATTGTTAGGGTACCAAGTCCCCTTAACAAAATCGTGATTATATTCACATAAGGGACTGTAATTTTTGTAATAAAACTGTGATTGATTAATCTGAAGGTTGAAACACTATAAGGTTCGACTATTATACAAAACATATACACAAAATTTCAGTTAATTATTTTAAAGACTTTCTGAGCAATTGGTGTCCCTATTTAAATATTTTGAAAAAAAAAACGCATTCCGAGTATAACGTATTTTAAAGTACGACATCTTGTTTAAAGTAGTGGCATCTGCTATTACTAAAACACTTGCAGTTTTTGTTATATAGAATGGCAAATAATAAATTTGGTTTTCTTATAAAGCTATATTATAAATAAAATCATAAAAACAAATTATCAATATTTGGCAAAATTCATGATTTTAGGTGAGTCGAATACCTTAAGTTTCAATAATATTGTACAATGTAGATTTTGTTTTATAAACCTTCACACAGATCTTATATAAATTTACTGAATAATTAAAGGTCATTTATAAAACAGTATGAAATATTCAAGATAAAGTTTTAACGAGATCTTGAATGAACGATTGGTTCTTTATTAACATTGCTTCAAGAAGCGACGAAAAGAGTAGGACGACAGGCATCGTATATCAACACCTTGTGAAGTAGCGGTGATGCCATTCTTAATGTTATGAATACAAAGTTTATTTTATTAATTTGCATATGCTAAAAACCTAAACATTTTAGTGGTTTTCATACCATTTAAATTTTTCAAAATAATTTTATCTATTTTTTATCTCTCATTTATAGAAATAATTCAATATCCTTTTCTTATGAAATAATTAAAAGAAACATTTAATTAAAATGAATCATAAATTTTTTTCTCATCTGATCTGTAAAGAAACATATACTATTACTCAAATATAATATGCATTGTAATTAAAATTGAATTACCCAATACATCGGTAAAATTATTAAGAATTCTTAAATTTGAATAAAACATAAATAAATCTTCATATTATTTTGTGTTATGACGAATTCTAGTAGGCAAAATGATAAGCGCAAAAATGCCTCTAACCAAGATCAAAATCAATTTAAATGGCCCTATTGAGAAACATTACTATAAAAGCGATGTGTTGCTTCCATGAGAATAACATCTCCTTTTGTTATGTTGAATGTATACTAAGCAATAGTTAGAAGTGCATTCCTAACTTAAGGAAAAGAAAGGTAATTTTTTTATCAATGTAGTACTTTTTTTAAATATACGTAGAAAAATATACAAATACCAGTTTGGAGTATTTAAAATCAAAATAAATTAATATAATCTAAAAATCATAACTTTTCACCATAATTTTTTTCAAATATTCATTCCAGCTGCATTAAAAGTAATGCGAGAGATGCACAAATAATTCATACATTATTCCGTTATTTAAGATAGCATACACAGGAAAAAGTATACTTGACATAAACTCGTTAATCTCACGAAAATATTTAACAAAAACTATGCTAAATATTTTTCAGATTTATTTTATCCTTAAAATCGTGATTGATGGATGTTTATCTCTTGCTTGTAGAGAGTTAGACTGTATATATATAACACCCCACTTTTATATAAATTCTTTATATATATATATATAAAAACTCTCTTAAGTAAGCAAGGTTTATAATACTGCAGTATCCATATATAAATATATTTTTAATTCTATTATTTTATTTCAATTCTAATCTATCATTTCTAAATTCTAATATATGGTTTATATTACAACTTGATCGCCGGTCCGGTATAGTGGTTAGCGTCGCTAACTGCTGTACCGTTGGATTTGGGTTCGAATGCTGGAGAAGGCATGGATGTTTGTAAATGTATAGTGCGTTCACGACATGGGGGTACTCTAAATAGCTGTTGAGTCACAAGTCCTCTCGTGAGGTTGGTGGAAGGGAAGAGAGGTAGGAGGCCCCTGACAACTCCCAGGGTTTTCTCCCTCAAAATTGGGATGAAACCGAGCTAAATTGTTCTGTCACCTGTATGGTGCTCAAAGCTACGGCTAACGACAGAAGTCACTTAGCCCTTTTGCCATGATGAATTTCGTGGGCCTTGATCTGGCCTTTGCCGAGCAGGTGGCTTTAGCAATAACGATATTGCAACTGTTTTTGTATACTTCTGTTATAGTGCTTACTGATGATTCATCTCTATATATTTGAGAACATTAATTATGTATATATGTTGTATCAGATATTTATGCAGTTCAAAGCAAAATGATTCTGAAGTTTTGGGTAATCTCAAGAATCCCTTTGTCCTTTATGAAACCCAAGATATGCCGGAAAAGCAGTCATTGTTTAAAGCCTTCATGGAAGAGATAAAAGTCCGTAAGTCACGTTATGACTTCATTAACCGAAAGTGTTCGTTTCACAGAGGGTGTACAGCATAAAAGAGGAGGCGGGAAAATTAAAAATGTCCAAAGCTTGACTTCTGGTGATAAGATAATTGATACGTTTTCTCTCGTTGAGTGACGTTAGCATGGAGGGGAGGTTTGTAAGCGTAACAGCTCAGGTACTGTTTTCATCACACGTTCGTGGTTCAATTTTACGAGATCCTCACCAAAAACCTAATAGTAAGTAGATTCGAAATATCATCTTAAAAAAATCAAACAATCTTCCTTTAAGTCAGTGGTTCTCAAACTTTCACTACTGGCGCCCCCCTTTTCAATCACAATTTTTATCGCGCCCCCCTTATACATTAATAATGTACTGAATGCAATAGTAATGCACTTTGACGCTAAAGCTACAATACGATCATAATTATAAACCGTACAAATTAACAAGATAAGTATTAAATTTTGTATATCTTACTTTTAAGTAATATATATTTTTTGCTTTTTAGTTCGATTCACTATAAAAGCGTGTTTCTTAGTTTGTTTTAAAACTATAATTTATTTTATAGTTATTTTTACTATACACTATAAAAATCACAATTCCAGTGATAATTTAATTAAGAGAAAATATACTTACCTGCTTTCAAGGACGACTTTTCAATTTTTCTTAGAAAACAAGAAAAAAATCCAATAAAACTAAAGAAAATGTTCCAAATAAATAATGTCCTTAATAAAGGACATAAATCACAGACACTTTTCGCTAACAACACAGGAACGTTATTTTCCAGCTAAACTCAAATCAACTCAAACGTTTCATGTCTCACGCTTTTCTGATATTTACTTTAGCTATATATATATATATATATATATATATATATATATATATATATATATATATATATATATATATATATATATATATATATATATATATATATATATATATATATATATATATCTTGATTAATATGCATTATTTCAGTAGATTCTTCAATTGCGTGATCAGTTTCAACTTTATTTAATAGGGATCACAGATGCCCATTTTTTTAATATTCTGCTTATTTACATTTATAAACCATAATAAGTCGTACAACACAGCAATCAAAACTACAAAATTGTTCATGGGGAAAGTGTAGCATGTTCTAAAAAATAATTGTGTAAAACGTTTTTCATTATGCATTATATGTTTCAGAATACTCCTGCTTATCCATATATCATAAAACTCTTTCACATGGAAAAAGACGAAACAGAAATTTATTATATATATTTACAACTTCCCTAAAAAAGACGGAGATAACCATACCAATAAGTTCGAAGGTCAGCTAAAGTAATATTTTAGGTTTCAAGAAACGTAATAAAAAATTGCTCATTGTTTGATATCGATAAAGAAACGTAAAAAAAAATCTCTCATCGTTCTCATATTGACCGCAAAGCAAACAAAATATTTGTTTAATTTGGTTGTAGGATCAAAGAAGGCTAATGAGCGTTTGAAGTGGAATCTTTTATTTTTGATGATCACCAGATGATAAAAATAAATTATATCAGTGTAAATGTGTATTTTTTATTATGTCAGAAAGCATCTTGTTTTATTTCATTCCAAAAAATTATTTTTTAAACCTTTTATTTTCAATATGCTCGCGCCCCCCTCGCAGGGTTACCGCGCCCCCCAGGGGGGCGCGCCCCACAGTTTGAGAAACACTGCTTTAAGTGTTACATTTTATTAAGCTATTTAAAATTATGTTAGCTCTTTTAAATCTAGAAGCACCAGAATTTATATATAAAATTGCATATTTTAGGATTAAGGGAATTATTTAAGCAAAACAATATCGGAAGGTTTTTTTTAAAAAAAATGATAAAGAACAACATGTGTTATATGAATTGCATAAATAGAGCGAAACGTGATTTGAGAATTTAAAAACTAAGCTATGCTTAAGTGCTAAGATATGCATTGAGTGTAACACTTAAACAATGAAGTAGCTATTCTTTTATGTATGGATGATCTAGCAGTTTTTCGGAAAGTAGAATTTATTTAAATAAAACAACGTAGTTATTAGTTTCACACTCTATCTAAAGTTTTAGAACGAATTAACAGATCTGTTAGACAAAAGAAATTAAAATAGTTGATAAGAATTTATTAGTGTATCAATGAATGTAGCTATATTAACAAGGTAAAAATATTTTCTAATATATTAAAATGTCTGAATAAATCATTAATAACTCCTAAAATTACTAAAGCAAAATATTAAACAAAATGACCTACCGATTTCTAATAGGTTTAATTTATTTAGCTTCAGGAATACGACCTAATATTATGTTTACAGTTATTTGTCGGTCAAAGTTTTATAATTCACCAACTAACATACAGTAGAAAATGTTGTGTCAAAAATATTGGCATGTAAGGACATTCTATTTTATTTTATCAAAATTACTAGTTTCAATAATACCGTACATGGTGATGCCACTAATGGGCCAAAATTAGTGAAAGGTTACATAATTTTACTATGAGGGATATATATTCTTCTATATTTTTGTTAGGATTTATTAAACTGTGGACCATTGACAACATGAAAGCTAATTTCATATCTTTGTAAGACGATATTAAATAACTTATTTGGTCTTAAAGAAAAAAGTTTTGAACATTATAAAAAACATTCTATCAAAATGTATATTGTGACAGCCAATGTGTTATCAATTTTTATAGAATTTTATCGAGAGCAGGAGAGAGCACTTAGAATACAGATGCACAACATTTCTTTATAAAATATTTCTCAGAAAAGGGCAGATTCATTCTTTATCATGCTTGTGGAAGAATAAACATAGCTGACATATTGTCAAGATGTCTGACAACGGAAAACTTGAAAAGACGTTTCTAATTCATATATTTTTAAATTAAGTGCTTTCTGTAAGTGTAAATATACGGGGGAAAAAGAAAAGCATATGCTCAAAGATGACGGAAAAATTTTTCCATCCCCTTTATACGAATGTATGATACATCAATATCACGTAACTTTTTTATATTTATAAAAGTTTATTTATAATAAATGAGCCAAGTATTGTTATTATTTATGAAAGAAGTAGTTTTTCACTTTTGTTAGTCAATTTTGTTAGTTTTGTTAACTCTTCCACGCTCTAATCTACACATCGAAATGACACTTCGTATATTTGGATAAATTTCGATAAAAAAGTAAATTTATTCTAATTTATACTTTACTTCGTCTTTTTACACTTGTGATGTTTAAAAAAACTGAAGTAACGATTCTGAAGTTCAAAGCTTTAATTAAACATACATTTTTAATGCACAATATTCACATAAAATTAAAAAAGCAGTGTTAAAGTAAAATTTTTCCTACAAACACTTAAAAATTCAAAAATGCTGGACTTTTACTTCTGTTATTGACAATATGAATGTGTTTTACTTACTAAATGCCAAATATGTTTTTGATGGTGCGGAAACACTTTAAGTAAGCAAATACACTTTTAAGAAAAATGAATCTGACATGTAATGAAATCTCACTTTTCTTTTCAGAAATATTGAAAATGTGTGTCTGACATAAGATTTTATATATATATATATATATATATATATATATATATATATATATATATATATATATATATATATATATACTTCTTAGTAACAATGATGAGTTGTTTAAACAATATTACAAAATAAATCTGTGCAATTTTTTCTTCCATCATTTTTTCATAAAATTGCAGCAATATGCATTAATCATCGTATTCATACTTGATTTTCCTTTAGCTTTTATTAATTTTCCAAATAACTGAACGATTTGCTTCTAATAACTTAATCCTTTATCTACCGCATTATAATTTACTGCAGGTTTTTCTTCATGCAATATTTTTTTGATCACTACATTGAAAATTAAGGGATGTACATAAACAAAATACTCAACTTAGGGAAATTTAATCTGTTATAGCTAATTAATTAATTAAAGATATTCCACTGTAAAATTAATTATATTCACTGCCCACTTAAAATAAAGAAACAAATCGTTTTATAAGGTTCTCATTAACATAAAAAATTAGACACTTAAATTTTGACATTAACTATTTTTGCGGGACAAAAATGATAATATTTGCAATCCACTGAAAACGTATTTTTTGCTCCAAAACTATTCGCCTTCCTCACTAAAATACTCATCATAGAACCAGTGCTGCCATATATCTTGGAAGGGTAGATTTCAAAGAATATCCCTGCTAAGTATTAGAATATTCGCAAAATTGGCTCTATCTACGTTATTTTAAAGTGAATGGTACTTATATAAGTACCGTCGGTAGATAAAAGGTTAACGGTTAACCCTTTTTCCTAATTTTAGAAGAAAAAATGATTTTAATTAATTTGCTAAAAATGTCATCTCATCAAATTAAACACTTCACAGATTGTTTTCTATAAATTCACAGAAAGGCTTTGGGTTACTTCAGGTGCTTAAATTACTTAAATTCAAGAAACTTTGGAAATTTAATACCACATTTTATTAACATATGAATCGATCAAGAAATAGAGAAAGAAATTTTATTTTCGGCCGTATCATTGCACAAATGCTTAGAGAAAAATTTATGAAAATGTTACATTTTTCATAAATTCCTTTTTCCGCGTCTTTCCTAAATGTTTAAAATCATATTTAAACAAACTAATAACATCTAATGTTATTTTTTATTAATGAAAATTTTAATAACCGAAATATTTAGGAAAATTTTATTAGGTTATTGTATTAGTAATTTGTGTTGAAAACAAAATTTGTGAGTTTATGTAGCAGCTTTTATTTTTCCTTTTCTTTTTGATTCGTATTAATAATCAAGTAATAAATAAAGATAAGGTACTTTTTTGATTATAATGCCATCTGAACAACAATAATTTCATAGTTTCAAATTAATTCATAATACAATATGCGTTATCTTAAAAACATTATTTAATCCTTAAAATGAGTCCATAGTCAGTTGAATAACAAAAATAAATTTTAATGTAAGTTATATAATTTATGCATAAAAATTACATGTTCTAAACATTTCGTGGTTGTGTTAGTTGAGAAGTCATGGTCATGAATTCGTGTTCAGCGTAGTCGAGTAGGCTTGAGTCTTGGTAACACTGACCTATCGTACAGAGCGACTGGTGCACGTTTAATTTCTCATGACTCAAATCCCTATGTTTGGTGAGGTGTGGTAGATTAAAAAACCCAGCTCAGGGGTTGCCGTAGCTACTTAAACCAAGTACAAAATTAAGAGGTCCGTTCACAATAGCCATCCTGTTTTTTAAGAGTGCGAGGTAAGCAAAATAAAATTCCTTAACCATTGCTGAGTAATAACTTAGATGCTCAAAATATATGCGCAATATTTCCTCTAGGTATTTCCAATGAATATCAAATTCATTCTTTCCTTATTAATATAAAAAATATTTTCTTTATGTATTCTTCAAATACGACAGTACATTTTCAATGTTTTCTTAGTTTTCTGCCTATTTTATGTACTTACATTTCCCCACACAATACTAAGGATTGGAGGAATACTTATAGTAAATATAGTACACCCATGCAATAATCTCATCCACTTCAAAGTCCAGCAGCATTACGTGTGATGTTTCCCTTGGTTTCATGACTATGTAAATGTATCTGGAAACTCAGGGGATGAGACTTCTACAATGTAGGAAAGTTCTCGGGTTCAGGTTTGCCCAGTGATATTTATTTTACTGCAGCAGCAACAGAAATTCAATCCAGCTGTCTCTTGAGGATAAAAGAGGAATCTGATGTTTTTACTGTATTGTGGAAGTTGTGGCGCACGTAAACAGGAAAAACCTTAGAAATGAAATGTTGAAACATGCAACAACTTCTTGAAAATTTAAAATCCTTCAACTAAATAACATTAATTTATTTCGTAACTGTTAAAAATTTGCTCATTTTAATGTTTATTCCAGTAACATTTAAATTTCAAACTTTTAAACCGTAATTAGGTATTTTACTTTTATGCAAATACCCTCTATTTGGTATTATGAATTGGTTTGATATATAATATAAACTGCATTATTTATTGAAATATTACAATGTTTGAAGCTTAAGAAATGAATCTTTCATTTTATCTCTTTTATAAAAGTGCCTAATTTTATAAAATCACGAAAAACAAACCAGCCATAGATTTGGATACTAGATAAACGTTTAATTAATTTGTTTCTTTAATTGAATTAAAGTAATTGAAGAGCTTTCGGTTGAGAAAAAAATCGGACATTGTTATGAAATATGTATTCAAAGTTAATTAAGTATCCTAAGATATATTTTTTTAAAATATAGCGATGAATTTATTTGAAGATATTATGAGCAATAACGAAATCAATGCAAACATTTGATTTAAAAAGAAAGTATAATTTTTAAGTAAAAGCATCTTCTACTTTTGATTGGAATATACATATATGCAGAAGGAATTATACATAAAACATCAAATCAAAATTATTTTAAATATTTCTATTTAGATTAAATTGATCTTTTGTTTTTAAAAGTCTAGTTTTCAATGAATAATTAAGAATACGGAGCACAAGGATTAATAATTAATAAAAACTCTCACAGAAATAAGATGTGTTTCAATAAGCAAAACACATTTTTCACGAAGTAGCTAAATATAATAAAATATAAATTTTTAGGAATATTTAATAAGCTTTATCTCCCCATGAATAAGAAATAGAATTAATAAAACTAAGCGAAAGGAATTTTAAACATATAATTACCAGTGCTAAATAATGTAAATGTTAATGAAGCATTTAAAATATAGCTAGCTTGATATTTATCTTTCCGAAATATACGTGATAATGCGAAGCATAGATAAATGGTATGAGATCAACGTTCAATACGCAAATATGCTTGTGTCATTTGAGACGCTATCCAATTATCTGTTGATGAATGATATTTGATTCAAAGGTGTGCATAATCTGTAATGCAATTTTGAATACATTAATCAAGTAGGTAAATCTCCATGATTACGTTTCTGTTCGTGCAAAGGGATGTGTGTGTAATGCCTGATTTAGTACTTAAAATAAGATAGTGAATACATATCTATATATCTTATGTCAATTGTTTCTATGTAGAAGTGACAGCGTGTTTTTTTCGAATACCACAGAATATTAATCATATTTTAAAAACATCTGATGCGTAATAGATAATATCTTCAGATCCTGTGAATTTATTATCAGGGAATATATTTATTTAATTCGATGTTTTATTACACAATGGTGAACTATTTAAGAAGTATAACGAAGTTTTTTCGTTATAACTTTCAGTTCGGTTATGTTTTCGTTCAAGCATAAAACGATATGAATGAAATATTGTACGACTTGTGATTCTTTTAGTTTAATTCAGTGTTTTGATGTGATATATTCAAAATTGGTTATGCATTGATAAATTTCGCTTCAAAACCACTTTAGATGAATAATGTATTTCGTTATATATCAGTCAGTATTTCCTTCGTTCTTTGCAAAATGATAATGCCACATTAATTATTAAACCATAAGAAACATACTACATTAATCTGCATCATTCGAGTTAATTTGTGTGACCGCGGTACCCTAGTGGATAAGGTATCGAATCGTGGCTGACATGTCATGAGTTCGAGCCCAGTACCACTAAAATACCCGCAGTATAGGCGAGCGATACATGTTAAATCTATCGAGAGCTCAAACGTCCTCCCGTTGGTGTGTCATGGTAATTCAGGTAGGGAGTTCCAGCTCAGGTGTCGTCCTCGTCATTTGACCATGGTTCCAAATTACGAGGTCCGTCGCCAAAAGCCCTCATGTAGCTGAACTGAAGGACATTAATATCCACTCACTCACTCGAGTTAATTCGTATTACTCGTGAAATTAGTAAGATGATTTCAAATATTTATAATTGAAAAAAGAAGAATTACTTGATGATAACTTAATAAACATAGTTTGAATGTAAAACATTTCTCGATTTTATTCAAATAAAATTAGTATTTCGAAAGACAGATGGTTTAACTTATTGCATATGGTGTCCAAATAGTTTCACATAATTGGCAAATTTATTTTTATTAACATTTTATATATAATACAGGCAAAATGCATTAAATAATACTATACAGCATTACGTTAATTGAACTTGACGTTCTAGTCTAGCGCTTAAAAAAATATTTTGCTTGATTATATAAATGCAGTATTTTTTGTAGACCACTAAATAATTTATTATATCCAGCATCTTGACTTTCCCCTCTTAAAGAATTGCTGTTTTATTTCAACTAATATTTTTGTAGTAAGAGGTGATAAATTTCAAGACATTTAGACTATTTTTAGGAATATTGGAACTTCAAAAAAAGAATTTCTTAAACATTGTTTATTGTCTTAATAAATGTCATTTTAAAGGAAATATTGTGAGTTTAAAGGAAAGGTTATATTCAATTAATTAAAAGTAATATTATTAATGAAAAACAGTTTTAAATTCCTAAGTTGAGAAACAAAAGGATCTAACATTTTATAAAATTTTGTATGTATGAATTTTTAAATATGAAGTATCGACTAAATAAATATCCGCACATATGCAACTACTCTAAGTCATACAAAAATAAAATATATCTCAGTTGGTGAAGTCCGTTTTTAATCTCCATAACTTAGGCAAGTTTTCATTTTAAACTAAAAGACCTAAAAAGTCTTTTGAAACTAAGATTTTTACTTGATTTTTTCCAAGAAAGTTCTTTTTTTCGTGGGGAGGAGAAGGGAAAGGCTCTGGAGGGTATAATTTTTTCAGAATCCATAAGAAATTCTTGAAACAAAAAATGAGATTATATTTCATATTTTAAGATTTTTTTTTCTTACAGGGCAGATCAAATACGTTCTCATAAAAAAAGTCATCTCCATTTCAAATCTGGTTTTTTAACGGAAGCAAAGGAATAACTTATATTTGGTCATTTATCAGAAATAAATGTAATTTTCTCGATAGAAAAACAAAGCTGTTTCTGTCATTTAAACTTATTGTAATTCAATAAAAAAAAATTTTAAGTATTTTTACTTCATTAAAAATAAAATTTTTCATAACATTTTTAAAGATAAATTACTTAACAGAATAAACATATTTTTAATTTGATAATAATAGTATTAAACTTTACACGACCTTTTCCATTGATAAATTTAATTTACAATTTTAAAAGTAGTGATTTATATAGGAAATATTGTTAGATATTTATTTGTGGAGAACATTTAAAGAAAGGTGGGAGTTATTTGATGTAATAGAAATTCACAAAAATTTAATTTAACATATTTATATATATGTATAGCAGCATATTTTCCCCTTTATCAATTTCTTTTGAATAATATATTCGCTTAGATCACTTTGTACGCATAAGTATTAAAAATAAATTAAGCGCATGCTTCTATATTTCCTTATGTATATTCCACATATATACATTTGCACCAATTATTACACCATATATTTTTAAATATTCTTTCTAAATTAAAAACGATCTCGATAAGTTACATTATTGAGCTTTATTTCTTATGAAAATCAATGCGGTTACATCATTCCAAATTAGTATGTTGTGTGTTTTACATTATTTTTGTCATTTCATCACTTGAAACTTTATTAGTAAATTCCCTGAAAGCTATTCAATGTTTTTTTCAATTCTAAAATATTTTCTTTGAAGGTATATGATACACTGTAGATCAGTGATACTGAGCCTGCGGCCCACGGGCCACATGTGACCCTGTGACCTTTCTGAGTGGCCCGGCTATGGGCGATTGCAATAAAAAATTTAATTATTTAAGAACAATATACTACAAAGTTAGCGGGAAATTCTATCGACGCGAAGCAATGAAATCTATCAATTTGCTTTTTTTGTTATTAGAATGTAAACAAGAGGCTTGGTCATAGATAAAAGGAAACCAAACTACTCTATATCACAGTAAAAACAACAAAAGCAACATCAAAAAACATAAAAGTAAATATTTTGTGTGTGTGTTTGATACAAGAGTTAATTAATTAATAAAATAAAAATGAAAGTTTTAATATTTTGTTTTGTTCAATTCTACTTTGGTCTTATAGTATTTCTCCCATTATACTCACGTTGCGGCCCACGTAAAATTTCTTTCATATGCATACGGCCCGCGTGAAATACCTATCATATTTATGTGGTAACCCTGCTCTAGAGCATGAAGAAAAGTTGAAGCTTTAAAAATATCTTTTTATTTTAAAAATTTTGTACAATTTTAAATTATGCCAGTCAGAATGTAATTTTATTTAAAAGAGAATGTTAATTAATTAAAGAACATTTTAAGTATTTAAATATTGTTTTAAAATATATTTACAGCATATATGAAGGAGTTAATTATTTATTTAAGCCGCAGAATTCATATGTAAAATACCAGATGAGCCTTTGTGAAAATTCACTGCAATGTAGCCCAGTGCTTCTCAAACTTTCAATATTTTCTACCCAACTTTCAGTCATTATTATCATCTCACCCCCTTTATGCAACAACAATGTATTAGATGCAATAATAATATACTTCTCCACACTAAAGATATTATGCAACTTTAATTATAAGGGCAATTATTAAATTTTGTATATAATTTTGAATTTGACAAGCCCATGGAAGTCACTAGTAATTACTAAGCTTGTTTTTAATTTAGTATTGATCAATTAATTATCAAATACTTTTTGTCTTGCTGATGCACACACAAACACACACACATTTATAAGTATCTTATATCAGTGTAAATTTTATTCTATTTTTTAATATATCAGAATGTATTTTCATTTGCTTCCTTCCAGTAAATTGATATTTATTTTAAACCTTTTGTTTTCGACATGCTCGCCCTCTCCCTCGTAGTGTTATTATGCCCCGATAGGAAGCGCGCCCCACATTTTCAGAAATGCTGATGTAGCCCAATAATTTTAAAAAAATGTATTCTTTCTAAAGTATAGTTATGTTTGATTTAATGGTCTTTCTTAAATGAAATGTTGCGAAATTTTAACATTTACACTGCACATACATTTCCTTAATCTCTTTTCAAGTACTCGCTTTTTTTGTTTTGTGTTATTAAATGCATATATATTATTGAAGAGATATTTTGAAACCTTGAGAGATAAAACTTAAATTTGAAATGAACTTATTGAGATATGTATTTAATATTCTTAAAATAAAGTATTTTTATTCATGGACATGAAAAGTAGTATGAAAATTATGCTAGTGTAAGTCATAATAAACAATATTCTTAAACAATATATTTCAAGATATATTAACATATTTAGATACAGCTGCTGTCCGAGTCTTTGATTCCTACAAATAGGATAAAATGTCTTTGAAATTGAACCATAATATATCTTTTGAATATGAGCAACACAAAAACTGTCAAATATTTGAAAGAAATATTTTTTTTAAAAACGTAAAAATGAAATATATATTTCTTCACTTATTTATTCCAATTTAGCATTAAAAAAGGTATTTTGGCACATTTTCAGTAAAATATACATATGTATTAAAATTTCAAGGATATTTTTAATGTTATTTAAAACAAAAATTACTTTCATTTTTTCAAAAACACAAAACTTGTCAAGAAAAATATAGAATCTAAAAACTGCTTTGTTGTGCTAATAATTTTAATGAATCATATTTCATGAAATGCATCGTTATTATTTAATTTAAAGCATTTAAGTAATTCTTTCTATATATATAATAGTAGAGAATTCAATTAAAAAAACTTAACCTAAATATGTCTCCCATACATGTTTTCAAGATACAAAAAAGATAAAATAATGTGTAGCATTTTCAAATGTATTATCCTCCCTTTGAGCTTAACTGCTGCAACTTAAATGTATTAAAAAGTTCATTTTGTGCTTAGCAAACATAAATAAAAAAAAACGGTGAATTATTTTCCACACACAGAAGTTATTGTAGAAAATTATCTCTCGATATTATTCTTTCCATAATTTAATGTGTATTAGGCATGAATTATTTTTTAAAAGATGTGCAAACAAATAATATAACATAAAACCAAGTAAGACGTTTTCTCTTTTTTTTTCTTAATTAACTTTAGAATCCTTCATTTAAAACTTAAAGTCCCAGAACTGAATTGTTAAAATTTCATTTCAAATACTTTACCTCAATTACGATATTCTTTTATAGCTTGAACTGCATAACCGAGCGATCAAAACTTTCCTTGGTTGTTAATTATGGTACTTTTCGTTCCTAATGTGCAAATTGCGTTGAATTAAGTATTGCCACGCTGGTTAAATGAATGTACAACTTTTCTAAAGTCATGGAAATAATTCACCTATTAATAGTGCTTGTAACGCTGTTAACGATGCCAGTCCTTATGTTACTCTCATTAGTTTCAACGCATAGGTCCATGAGGGATGCTTTCGGCGGTATTCAATGTAATTAGTGCTTCAGCGAATCGCTATCGTAATGAGCAAAGCATTGTATGCCGGCAGAATTTTGCAATATTCTTCGCTTTGATAGGAATGAAGATCAGGTAGAAATGCTATTTAAGCTCAACTTTGTGCTGTTTTTTGTAAAAGATGTTGATTGCATGACAACGCATAAAAATAAGTGTAAGTGATTGATTATTGATAAATTGTTGATGTGAGAAGTTATAATATAAATATAGAACTCTCAAGAAAATGCATATTAATAATACAAACTTCCTTAATAGACATTTGATTTTATCTAATACAGCGACTTAATGTTTATATTTTTATTACATAGTATTTATGCAACAATAAATAAATTGTTTAAAGTAAATTGATCTGTAGAAGTTCCAATGTAAAATGTTATTTTTTCAAACTACTTTTTAGACACACAGCATACTAGATTACAGGTGATTACTCTTCACTAAAATGTTTACTAATAATTAATAATTACGTGTTAAATATGTATTACAATTTGTGTGAACCATTTTTCAATTTTTCGCTATCTCTGAACAAGAATGAAAAAGCGATTTTTAGTTCAATATATATATATATATATATATATATATATATATATATATATATATTACAACTACTGTCAATAGTCATACTATGCCAGAATCTCAATCATCCGTAAAAGTTGTTTTGCACACCATAATAAACAAATATTTTTGTTCTTGATTTCTTCAAAGAATTGTAATATTGTTATTATATTAAGCCAGTGCTTCTCACACTTTCAATATTTGCGACCCAATTTTCAATCCTTATTTTTATCGCCCCCTACATTATAACAATATGTTGATTGCAATCATGATGTTCTTTAACAATGCAACCCTTTTTTTGTGAACCGTACAAATTATCATAGCAAATTTTAAATTTTCTATGTTACTTTGAAATAATAGATATTTTAAGTAAATTACTTTTACGTTACTTCCCCTGTCTACATTTATAAGTGTATTATATCAGCGTAAATGCCTGTTTTATCTTTTATAGTATCTAATGTCTTTTGTAATGTTTGGTTTGCATCCTTTCAGTAAAAAATAATTAATGATTTTTTTTTAAAAAAATGTTTTATTTTTGATTTTTAAAAAGCTCGTGTCTCCCCCATATTGTTATCATACCCTAAGAAGGGTACGCCCACCCCCACAGTTTGAGAATCGCTGGTATTAAGGTATTTTTTCTTTGTTATACTATCAATTTTATATTAATAAATATTATATTTTTGTATAGATAAAGATCACACTTATATTTTAGCTGAGATAAAAAAAATCTACCAAAAGGAATTGAATTTTTTTAAATAGAGTATTTGTAAATAAAATTCATCTAATAATTAATTACTTTTCACTGGTCGCTTAAAGCTATCATAAACATTATAACAAAATTATCAATGAGACAAAAGTAAGAAATGATTCCAGTTAGGTTTAAAAAAGAGAGCATGTACTTAAGTTTTAATTTTTGTTTTCATTTTAATTTTATGAGTTTTCTGATGGACAGGGTAAGTTATATTAGAATATATTTAATGTTTGGACATTTACAACGAAGATATAACTAATGATATGTATCATGTTTGAGGAAAATGGCGCAAAGCAAAATATGAAAAATACCAACTAATTGATTACCGATGGGAGTAGTGTTTTTTATATCTAGCTGTGCTCCAAATAAAAAAAAAAAAATTAAATATGAAATAAATGAACATAATCAAATCAAATTGAAGTTAGATGGTGAGAAGAGGTAAGTATAAGCAAACAAATTTTCATTTTATTACATTTTGTTTCACAATTTTACAAAAGCACATTAATTTACAGAAATATTAGTAAAAAGACGACTAAAAATATTTAATTATTATTAAATTTATACAGCTATAATACTCTTAATAAAGACAAAGCATAATGTAAAACATTTTATGTTTCGTTAGATTAAACTAATCATTTAAAAGTTAAGAGATAATTATTCTAAATATGAAATAAAACATTTTGCTTTTTATTTTTGTGTTTCAAAGTTTCTGAATGAGGAGATTTTACAATTTTACTACCACTATTTAGAGAATCCTTCTCTAAGTAATCTATATAAAACACTAAAAACCAGAATCTTCATACAAGCTTTCTTTAAGACTTTAGTTATATTAAATCTATTCTATTTTAGACCTATTTTTCTCAAAACAAGAACAATTTTTCGGTCTAATATGCATCTAAATTTCACAGGAAGACTCATGTATGAAAGTTATTACTGTGTATTAAGTTCAACAGGGAAAAACCTTTGGTATAAAATTGCGACATTCGTTTTTTCTTCTATTTGCTTCTAAGTCTGAATGAACAAGACTAGAGATTGGTCCCATGAAAAAGGTCTGGCCATTGAAAGAAACATTTGATCACTACAGACAGTTGTGGAGGTGCTCAAAAGTTCTTTTGAGACCTTCAATAGAATCTAAGACGACACTTTTGTGAGACTATATATCTGATCTATAAAAGAAAGCTCTTAAGACTTCTCGAGGAAAAAAGGAAAGTTATTTGGAAACAAGTTTCCCGAAAATAGGAATTAAAAGTATAAATTAATATTTGTCTTGGTATTTATTTTTAGTTCGAAATCTGTTGGAAAATGTTACATTTATATTAATGAGATATTTAATTATTACATGATCATGAGAATTAAAGAGAAAAATATTTTATTTATAATAGATCTTTTGAATTCTAAGCAAATATGAAATATCTACTAAGATTTGGATTAGCAGAAGTTTGTATTAAATCTCTCTCAATACTCTGCTATAATACTAATAAGTGAAACATATTTATATAAATAAATAAACTTTATTTTTATATACAAAAAATAAATAAATTGAATTTTAATCTGAGATATTTTACGATTTAGTTAGTTTTTAATAATTTAGTCCGGTCTACATCTACGGTTTTTTAAATTAAAAACTCATAAAAGTACTCTCTTTTTTTTGTAATATTCTTCTTGAATTCCTAAGTAAATTTATTTTTGAAATTGCATTATTTCATTTGAATATCTCAATATTTTTAAAGCTTAATTTTCTTGCTTAGTAATGAGTTTTTTCAAAAATTTTATAAAAATCGTAAAAAAAAATTAAAAGAAATATTAAAATAATTTAATAAAAGGTGTACAACTTTGCTTCCGCCGTTTTGCAATAGATGGCTGTAGCGGTAAGTGGAAGTCGAAATAAATGGATCGTAGATGTTATGCAATAAACTTAGGTATATGTAAACATAACGCCATCGAAATATTAGTCGATTTGTGTCTGCATCATAAAGTTATTCTCGATTAAACGTGTCAGCTTACGAGCCAAACTCTCGTCATTTGCGGGAGGTTTTAATTTTCTGCTTTAATATGAAGAAACCTGCGGCAGAGGCTCATCGAATGCTCTTAAATACCTATGGTGAGGCCGCTATTAGTGAAAGAACGTGCCGAGAGTGGTTTCAACGCTTGAAGAACGGTGATTTTGAAGTCGAAGACCAGCATGGCGGTGGAAGAGAGAACGTTTTCGAAGATGCAGAATTGGAGGCATTACTTTATCAAGACTCGTGTCGAACGCAACATGAATTGTCAGGATCATTGGGAGTGAGGCAACAAGCCATTTCAAAACGTCTGAAAGTCATGGGAATGATTCAGAAGCAAGGAAATTGGGTGCCGTACGAGTTGAAGCCGAAAGATGTTGAACGACGTTTGTTTGCTTGTGAATAGCTGCTTGCAAGGCAAAGACGGAAGGGATTTCTGCATCGCGTTGCGACTGGGGCCGAAAAATGGGTTCGTTACGATAATCCCAAGCGCAGAAAATCCTGGGGATGTCCCGGTCATGCTTCCACGTCGACGGCCAAACCGAATATTCACGGTTCCAAGGTCATGCTCAGTATTTGGTGGGACCAGGTCGGCGTAGTGTATTATGAGTTGTTAAAACCGACTGAAACAATCACAGGCGATCGTTATCGAACTCAATTAATGCGTTTGAGCCGAGCATTGAAAGACAAACGGCCGCAATACAACGAGAGACATAATAAAGTGATTTTACAGAACAATGCTAGACCACATGTTGCAAAAGTGGTCAAGACATACTTGGAAACGTTGAAATGGGAAGTCCTACCCCACCCGCTGTATTCTCCAGACCTTGCTCCCTCGGATTATCACTTGTTTCGATCAATGGCACACGGCCTGGCTGACCAGCACTTCCAGTTTTATGAAGAAGTAAAAAATTGGATCGATTCGTGGATCGCTTCAAAAGATAACCAGTTTTTTTAAACGGGATTCCTACGCTGCCTGAAAGAAGGGAGAAAGTAGTAGCCAGTGATGGACAATACTTTGAATCATAAATATATAATCAGTTTTTTACAATAAAGCCTCGAATTTTGAAAGAAAACGGTGGAAGCAAAGTTGTACACCTATTAATTCTATAAATAACGGTTGTGTGCAAAAAAAGGAATTGTGTGTAATGTAAGTTAGTTTTTAAATAAACGCAAATACACTCACACCATTATATATATGAAAGAAAAATATAAAATACATCTAAATACTTAAAAGAATAAGAAACAAAAGAAAAGTAAAAAGTGAAGCAAAAAAAAGCAGCATACTAAATATATAAAAGAAATAAATCAATGCTAATAAGCAAAGATTAAAACTAAAATATAGCGAGTCAAAAAGTAATTTCAGGAAAAAAACAGAATAAGTGAGGTTAAATTAGTTTGATGGTACCAACCATCTGTCTTTTCTACTCATGTAGGTATATTAAGAACAATTTAAGCAGAAAAGTAGTACATTGACCAAAAGTTTCCAAATAAATTAATGAGAAGTTGACGAATTTGTATTTTAAAATATATCATAAATTCTTAAGGTATCCGACTACGTTCGGAACCGTGATTTTGCAAAAGCGTATAGATGGACAATATTTATATTTAGTGACACTTAGATTAGAAAATATATATAAAATTGTTTTAAGAATAGTGTTATAAAAATGATCTAAATACAATATTTTGACAAAAAATGAGCATAGAATGACCAATTTCAAAATATTCCCCTTTTGTGAAAAATGCTTCTATAATAATAATATTTTGTCTGCATATAGCTCAGACTTATGTACAGAGGTCCAACTAGAATTTTTGAAATATCCAACTTAAAAGTGAGTTTATCCATGTTTTACGATAACAGAAAGGGAGAAATTTTAAGAAAATAAGCGCCGATAATTATTTCAATGGGTAGTAACTCTGAAAATAATGTGATTTTTTCAAAATCATAGTTGAGCCTCTGTACAGAGGTCAGAGCTATATACAGGCAAAGTATTATTACAATAGAAGCATTTTTCACAAAATGAGAACATTTTGAAAAAAGGTTATTCTACGTTAATGTTTTGCCAAAATATTGCATTTAAATAATTTTTTTTGTCAAACTGTCCTTAAAACAATTTTATACATGTATTCTAATCTAAGTGACACTAAATATCATGAAGACTTTTCATTTATGCGTTTTTTTTTTTTTTAAAAATTACGGTTCCGAACATAGTCGGATACCTTAAAGAAAGAATTTCAAAAGTGTTACTAATAGTATTTTTCAAGAAAAAGGTAAAATGAAGTAAAAGACCGAAATATGCAAAATACATCACCTACACAAAAATGTCAAAGGAGCTACACTTTAATAAAACTTGATTATAAGTTAGTTAGTTGACAAAACGTTGAAATTTTAAATGTATGGGATATTTAAGAATGTGTGTGGTAAGTATAAACTGTGATAAAAGTGTTCTTAATATTCACAGAAAAACCACTAACGAGCTGAGTTTATAAATCTAATGTTGTGTTGTGGTTTTGGAACCAAAAGTTACAAGATGACCAATATCTATATCAGAATGTATATCATTGAGGAAACTTATGATGGTCAAAGGTATCAAAAATAAATTTTCAAAAAATATTGAAGTTCCCATATATACTAGTGTTGTCAATCAGTATTTCCTATTAACATATAATGATGTTCAAACATTTCTTGCTGTGTATGATGGTCCGTACCATCTTCATTAGGGCGTTCATTGAATTGAACTTTTTTTTTATTTGATTTTGATTCCACAGTAGAGTACATTTAAAGTCCTATCATCAGTTAGAAGGTGTTACTCACACACAGTAAGCCAGATTTGTGTAATTTATTTTGAATTTGGAGTAAATACTGCACATAGATGTCACTAAAACGCACCCTGTTGAAGGGATGGTGCGTGTCAAAACTTTCGAGGCTCAAGTTCCTCAAGTTAGAATATTATGAAAAATTGAAGAGTCAAATACATCAAGTATTTCAATGTTAAGAACAATCTATCATTCTTCTAGCAATCGTTTCGGAGAAGTTTCTGCTGTTAATGTTTATAAATAAGGTGCAATCAGAATCACACAACATATAAACATTTATATTTACTCAGAATTGATTCCCATTTTTTTTATAAATATAATCTATTACAAAATAAGGTCAATTAATGAATGAATGTTTATGAACGTCACACTATGAGGTAAAACAAAATCTATTAGCGACGGATGTCGTAATTTTGAACATGGTCAAATGACGAACTACGAAATTAAAACATGGTCAACATATATATTAAAAATTTTTTTTTATCTAAAACGTTTCTCTCTCTTAGGTTGTATAACAATTATATATAAGTTAACGGAAGATAGTTAAAATTATGATTCCTTGACCTATGGATTATTTGTTAAAATATCGTATGATGTATCGCGAATACATGGCCCGAATTTCCTAAAAAATTATCTAATCATCTTTGTAAACTCGTGAGTTCTTTTCCGACCGTGTTCGAATTGTGACAAGAAAATAATTGCAGACAGGATTTGGTCCCACTGTTTATTCCATACCTTCTATGTGACATTTCTTAAAATCAAGAATATATTGAGATGTTACAGGATTACGATACATCGTTCAGCCATGTCTACTTTTCACCACCCCGGTTTTTTTCGTCCCCCTCTCTCTTCTCTCCCGTTCCGACCTTTCTCTCCTCCGTCGTTGCCAGATCCTTGCCCCTTGTGGCTGATTTTACCATATCAGACACCAGGAACAGAAAATTCACAAACCGTGACACAGAAAATCCACAAACAGAACACACAATAATTGCAACAGTCAAAAGTCTTGATGATTGTTCTAGTGAAAGTTCCTTAATACAAACACATGAAATAATATGAATAGTTCACCCAATTGAAATAAGTGACTTTGTTCCCAGAAAGATCTAAACTGTAATGGGATTGCAAACAGATACATGGAAAACACATTATACAAAAAAACAACACTAAATATATACATTACAGTTTTTATCTTAATCTAGATAATGTTTATTTCATTAACTCATGAATGAATGCTCAATGAGTTCACTAAATCTATATTAAGTACACAGTAAACTTTCCTACGGCTCTAATTTGCCTTTGGCCAGTATGATTTCCGACCCAACCCATCCTAATACAAAGTTAATTCGCTTTACACGATTTTTCCAAATTTGCATCAGAAGGTCTATATCGACTGTTCGAGATATAACAAACTGCTCTAACATTCTTAAAACCTGAGCCGTTAAATTACATCCATAAGAAGTATATTCAATCTTAAACCTCACTTTTTAGTCATGCAAATTCCAAACGACATAAAGCATGCGGCATAATTCTTCGTGAGAGAACGACAGAAATACCACTTCCACAAATCCAGTACCGTGACCCACGATGCTGCGCTATTCTTTTCTACAAAACCTTCCCTTTTCGACAAAAGATAAATCTCGGTTCTCGAAAATATGTTTAACCAAGCTTCACAGGTTACCTTCGCACTGAGACTAGTCAACGGCACAGCCTCGCCCCACCTAGTGTGCTGATCAACCAGACGTAAAATATATTTATGTCCCTTTAAGCTTGGCGGATCAATTGGACCTATCAGATCCATATTCTCCACCTCAAATGGCAATTCAGGCCTTGCCACAGGTGTACTGGATGATCGGTCTTTAATCCTAACCGATCGAGTGAGCTGACATGCTTTACATGACTCACAAAATTTCTTCACATCGGCCCTCAGACCCTCCCAAAAGAAAGAATACTTTATTCGTTCAAGCGTCTTCTTGGGACCCATGTGACTACTGAACACGGAAGTATGCGCTAGCTTCAACACCTCAGTTCTTCTGCACTTCGGAATTACCAGCTGCCCAATACTCTCCCCGAGTATTTTATCCCTACGAAATAGATACCCATCTACTTCGTAGTAGTTTCCTTTGCCTTCCTTAGCATACTTCCAAGCCAATGCTAACTCGGCACAACACTCCTGTTCGGAACAAAAACTATCAGCCACCACGATTCCTTTATCCATCTCAGCGATCACCTCCTCATCCTTAGTACCCAATGTTCCCACTTCATTCCGACATGAAGTAATATTCCTTTGAGAATCCTCAATGTGCGCCTGTGCTTTCTCTGGCAGAATACCCGACGAAACCTCGGTTTCATCTACATTTCCTGAGTCAACCCTCAGGTCCTGAGAGCTTTGAGCCAGTGAATTCTCTTCACTCTGGGCTCCTCCCAACATATCCAAAACATCTGGTGGAAGCAACACGTCTTCTACCAAAACTTCTGCCAAAGCACATAACACTTGCTGGTGCACCACATTAACCTGGCCACCGGTAGCAAGACCAATTGGAACATATACTAAAGGACATTTAACCGCTGGACCGAAAATACCTTTCAAATAAATCGTGGAAGCTCCTTCAACTGATATTCCAGGAACTAAGTCTTTCTTGATAACAGTAATTTCCGTACCAGAATCCAATAACGCATGGACTAACTTCCCATCTACACTGATAGATGTTTTCCCTAATTTACTTAATTTGTCTTCAATAGCCCGTCTAGGAATGACTTTACCTAGCAAATCAACTCTAGCAGCTACCGTCCCATCTACCAATTCCGTCCCTTCTGTTGACACCTTATTCACATTAAGTCTTTTATTATCTACCTCTTTGTTTTTCGGACAATCCCGCTTAAAATGTTTATCTGATCCGCAGGTGAAACAAGCGAATTTTTTTAATTTCAGTTACTTGACCTTTATCCAAGTTTTTCCTAGAAGAAAAATTATCTGACTTTTCTCCCCAAATGGCTGTTTACCCCAACTACCATTAAAACTTCTCTTTTCACTATCATTCCATTTAGCTCTCTCAGGTTCATCGTAGGATTTCCCTTTGGAAGCATAAAATATATCACATTGTTTGCCCAAGTCCCTGGGTGTGTACCATTCTTCCCCTTGGAGCACACCAATATGGGTCGCCGTCTCAGAATCCAACATTTCAAACATTTTATCTGCTACGATCAGTTGATTTACTGACTCAAAATCATTCGCTTCTCTTAACTTACAGTAGTATAACCACATCGATGTTGAACGGGACGCGAACTGAGAGAAAGTTTCGTCAGAGTTACGTTTGGCCTTTCTAAAATTTTCTAAACATATTTTTGGGGTGAGGGTTCATACTCCTTGAGCACAACCTGTTATAAAGATTCGTAATCTTTTAATTCTTCTTCGCCTAGGTTAACTAATAAGTTTGACACTTTGTCTCCTAACATGTATAACAAAACCTTCGGTTTTAACTCGTCGCTAACCATTTCACTAGCGAAAGCCTTTCAAGACTAGAAAAGAAATATTCCCACCCGTCTGATTTATTGGGTACCTTTACAGTTAAGAGCCTAACTATTTTAACTATTTCATCTAAAGATTTTACACGTGAGGTTTGACCATTATTTTGATTAGCACTCTGATTAGCGATCCTAGATAATTCCATTTCAAGCGTAATTTTTCAATTGATAATTGTTCTTGTTGTTCTAGTTTTTGCCGCTGTTCTGTCTCTAACCTTTCGGCTGTAATAACTTCCAATAACTCTTTTGCCTCTTCCTCCTTGTAATATTTACTAGAGATTATTAAATTCCTTAAAACAATTTTAGACATAGACGGATCAGGTGACTCATCTAAGTCCCGCGCTAATTGAATTAAGTCAATTTTCTTACTTCTAATGAGAAATGCCATTTTTAATCAAGCTAAACCTAATGCCAAATTACCTTCTGACAAATTTAACTACAAACACTTAAATGACCTAGTACTATATATTTAACAAGCAAGAAAAATTCTACTCGTTTTTTCTAAGAGTACTCAAATTCAGAAACACAACACGAAATATGTTTACAATAAAACTTATATGAGACACAGTTATTTGTTACTAATCAAAACCTTTTTCAAAATTAAAAAAAACACAATTAACAACATACTTTAGCTACATTACCATAGAATTATTTCTCAAATCATAAATCTACTCTTAGTTTCTTTTTTTTTTTAATTAAAAGAATCTTATGCAGGAAACAAAAAACCAATATACATATACATCTAAATTACGAGCAAAGGAAATAACCTCAGATTGCATTAAACTATCAACTAACTGACAAATTGCAAAACTTTTGCTTAAAATGAAAAACAATCATTTAATATTAAAAAAAACATGCCACATTCTGAGTCATAAATAACCTACAAAATCTCTTATTTACAACCTTTTAACAGGAAGTCTACTTGAAATACATATACATTTTTAATGGATATTTTTTACCCACTGAAACATACATTTTTCGCAACCATTATTTCAAGATAAATTAATCTAATTCTTTTTTTTAAATTCTGCAAACTGAATTGTTATGCAAAACACTTTCTATACCCAGATTTTAATTTTTGAGACAACTTCAAAACAGTAAAGAATGATGATAAAAAAGAAATTATAGTTTAACACTAGAACTCTAAATACCATATTTTACAACATTTAAAATGATACCCTATCATTTCCAGATAAAATAAGTACACAATTTTCTTATTTCATCTACACAATAATCCAACATAGAATATTGCAATAAACCATTGAAATTTTCTTTTTTTCAGATATATCTGCTTTTTCTATTTTATTTTTAAAAAACAAATTAAATATGACTGCATCCCATTACTTTTTAAATATTCACACAATATTTTAACTTAGGGGAACAATAGCCACCTACCTCGACATGAAAGCTGTTTCAGTACTTGAACACTTTTCAGATCACGGCTCCATTCATCAGAAAATGAAGAAAAATACGACATCTGTTCGTTCATATCCCAACTCGGCAGGTGATGGTAAAACTCCATATGAAGAAGGTCTTGTTTTTTTCACTTGAAACTGCTGCAAGGCAATTCCCGGGATGCACGTGGTCATCAGCTTGAAGATACACTGCAGAGTTCTATTTCCTTGTTAAAATTTTTCTTTCAAACTGAATGTCCACTAGAACCTTCTTCACAATTATGTAGTACGAACACCGATCAATTTGAAATATTTTGTTCATTTAAATTCTGCTCCATTGCATCGCACTTCTGACACCAGTGTAAACTCGTGAGTTCTTTTCCGACCGTGTTCGAATTGTGACAAGAAAATAATTGCAGACAGGATTTGGTCCCACTGTTTATTCCATACCTTCTATGGGACATTTCTTAAAATCAAGAATATATTGAGATGTTACAGGATTACGATACATCGTTCAGCCGTGTCTACTTTTCACCACCCCGGCTTTTTTCGTCCCCCTCTCTCTTCTCTCCCGTTCCGACCTTTCTCTCCTCCGTCGTTGCCAGATCCTTTTTTCTATATCGTCTCTCGTTCGACCTGTTGCCAGGTGCAGGCAGCTGTTCCTTACAATCTTTAAATGGGATTTTCAAAAGAATTGCTTCATTTAATTTATTTGTGTTTCCAGTCCTCAAATTATCACAGGGAGGAAGTTTGGAGAAGGGGCTGCAAGCTCTTATGTGTCCAAAAAGATTGTCCAAATGCGGTCACTCTGTGATTTTGCCTTTGTATAGGCAGCCTGTCTCTATTAGTTGAGCATGCCAACGTTTAATTGAGCTATTGTCCGATGGATCGACCCCAAATTGTCGTCGAAAGTTGCGTTGAACAATACTAACAGACATTGTGCTTGCGCATCCTACTGCACACAATGTCTTTTGTTGCTTGGTGGACGCCATGTTGACTATTTGTGCTCACAGGAAAGGAGGATATTTCAAAACTTACAGTATAAAGTAGCTTTATGGCCAATTTTCCCCACTCTCTACACTGGATACCTAGAAAAAAATAAAGAAAAACGGCACATGCTCTTTCAAACACAGTGTGTATATACATATAATATCATTGTTGTTATTGTTACTTATGCTTCCTGATCGATATTAACATCTTATCAAGACCCGCGATATTCATCACGGCAAGGGGTTACATTTTTACGTTTGTCGTTACCGTAGTTTTGAGCACCATACAGGTGATAGTATGATTTTCATCGATTCAACCCCAATTTTTAGGATTACGATTTATAAGAAAACTTTGGAAGTTTGATAGGAAATTTGAGGAAAAATATGAGTGTTCCTTATTAATTTTTAAAGTTGACATATTTTTTACAAGATTAATATACCTTGGTTTTAATTTTAAGTAAAATTGTAATTTCTTGAATTTTTAGAAAAATTTGAATTTTATAGTATTTTTTTTTTTTTTTTGGGGGGCAAAATATTTCTCGTTTTTCCATGCCTAGCTAATGTAATGGATATTCTTTAATTATTGTGATTGTAATTGAAAGGGAAAGTATTTTTTTTTCTATATTTCACTGTTAACTGAAATTGACTAAATGTATTTATTTTCTTTTAACTATAACACTTCATGAGTCTATTAGATTATTTTTTCTAATGATTAATGCATTTTTAAATTTGCAGTTAAATTTCTTAACTGCAGATTAAAAGTTAAGCGATTCACTCATCCAATACCGCAGTTTTGCACTTACGCACGCATTTGTGGTGTATTTGGAGGGAGGGAGAAAGGGAAAATAAGAAAACCCTCTGAACTAAGTAAATCCTTCTCAAACAATATTAAGGTCATTTTATTGCATTCCAAAGTCTTCGGAATAATTTTATGGATAGTATTGAACATATTTCTAAGAAAAACATGTTTTTCAAAGTTCGGGGTAATTTAAGCACTGGCTAAGGGAGACGTTTATATACTCCGGTGGCGTAGAGGTCAAAGTCGTATTGTAGCTTTAGTGTAAAAGTATCGTATTATCGAATTCAATACATCGTTATTGTATGGAAGGGAGAAGGCGGGGAAAATTGTGATTGAATATTGAATCGCAAATATAGAAAGTTTGAGAAGCACTGAATTATACTGAAATGAACTTTTAGTTCAGTTTAAATTTTTCATAATTTATGAAATATTTTATCAAGCATTGCGAAAAATCTGACCCAATTTTCACATAAAAATTTTTTAAAAAATAAATTTTTCAGTTTTTTTACAAAAAACTCATTTTAGCATATATAAGCCATCGTTATAAAAATATACAAAAATTACATACCTGTGAGCAGTAGTTTCTCTGAAAAGGTACATCGAATATCAAAATTCACATTTTGAGATAAATTGAATTTAATGTATACGGTGAGACTTCTAATCGGATAGGAAAAAAATGTTTAATTTACAATGAAAGATACATGTTTGGTTTATATCACACGTTCAACTTTTAAGCAAAAACGAAGTACTTTGTTTACATTTTTCACCATTCAAATGAGCATGGCCCAGTTTCAACAATTATTTAAAAATAGGTTTCAAGGGCTTCTAATTACCCTAGAGGTTAAAGTAAAGTATTTTTAGAAAGGATAAAATCTATATAATTTGAAAATGTAAAAAATTCAAATTGTCAAAAAATAAGATTTTAGCTTTCCAACACCTCTAAAGCATAAAACTTTTTTTCCTTCAGCCAGTCTCAAAGCCGTAACTACACAATATTTAGAGATAATTAATTATTTTCTTAAAAATTTTAAAAATTGAATCAATTTTTATAAAAATATTGTTGATTGTTCAATTTCTGACTTCGTCTTCACATTCTTAATTGAAGATTGTATGACAATGTATGTATATGTTTGAATCTAATTTTTTTTCTCCTTTTAGAATTAATTAAAGATGTAAACGTTTTTTCCTTACTTGTGCTTCAAAGATGAAATATGAAAATATTTTGTATGAAGCCTAAAAAACACTAAGATTTACAATCTTCATATATATACGAGGTGTGGCACACATACAAAAAAAAAAGAAACCGAAACTAGTCCAATAAATCATTGCACTTACATAATCAGTCCCCCATGACAGTATCAACTTCAAAGTATTTCCCTTCAGCATTCACACACTTCTGCATTCGATGTTGTCATTGCTGGTAATAGTTCTGGAACGAGGATTTTGGAAGGCCCTTCAGGAGATCCGCCGTTTTTGCCTGAACCCTTTCAACTGAGGTAAAACTGGTTCCCTTTAAGTAAGATTTAATTGTAAAAAATAGAAAAAAGTCGCATGAGACCAAATCAGGTGAATAAGGAGGATGCCTTATCACTGTAATGCTTTTGATATGGTCAAAAACTATTTAAAAATGGGACCGTGTGAGTGGGTGTATTGTCTTGACGCAACAACTATCCATCACTTCCCAATTCTGTCATTTTTTCACCGTCTTTTTAGTACTTCAATGCAGTAGTGTTGATTAACTGCCTGACCATTAAGGTGAGTGAGACCCCATTCATATCAAGGATTTTGACAATCATTGGTCTAAAATCGCTTACCTTGAGTGCCCATCATGTCCATCATCTTCCACACTGTCTCCACCCCCTGAAAACCACTTATGCCGTTCAAACACATGAGCCCGAGAAAGAGTTTCATCTGTATAAGCCTCGGTTTTGGACTCGGACACTATTTAAAATGTTTTTGTGGCTGATTTCTTAAGTTTCACAAGAAACTTGACATTGATTCGATATTTTTCGGCAGAATGCAGCTTCAGATTTTCACTTAATGACACAGTACTCCCAACTGTGAAGACCAATTAAGTTCAAACTGGCCATATGAATAGAAGAGAGGCGTGGGATGACGCCATCAAAGCAATTGTTGCCACCTCTACTCTTTTTTTCAAGCTGTATGCTTAGTCTCGTTTTTTTATTAACACCCTTGCATATATATTGTATAAAAATAACAATATGTGTTAATTTCTTTTCATGCAAATTTATACGTATAAATATATTCAAAGTACATGTATAATTTATTTTCCTTTGCCTTAAAATATTGTCAATGCTCATGCATCAAATTAATATAAGTTAATTTACACAAATAATTATGCATTTTTAAATCTATCATAATTCGGGTCTTTTATCTTAAGCTGTAAATCATCCATCTGGGGTGTGTTAACAAATATTTTATTCTTATATATTGATACAAATACGAATTATAGAATAGAGGGATTTAAACTACATTATAATCCTGTACGTTTTTTGTTTCTTTACATTTTTTGAATTATTCATGGTGAAATTTTTAACTAATTTGGACTTAGTTTACTTATTACTACACTATGGTATATATTATAGAAGAACTTTTTTAATAAAGTTTCCTACTAGAGCAAATCAGAATAAATGCATCCATTTTATTTTAAACCACTTAAAATTTCAAAGTGTATATGTAAGCGTAATTCTTTTAATTTGTATATTTATTTTTTAACAGATTTCCTCATTTAATTTTTAATCATTTATTTTCCTGTCAAGGATGAATTAGTTACTCTTATGAAGAACTATAATTCCTATGCTTTCATTTTCCTAAGAGTTGCATAACTATTTTTTTCAACGTGAAATAAATTTTTAGACGTATTTAAAACATAACAAATGCTAAAATATCATTAAAACAATTCGAGAGTTCTTAAATATTTAAACACGAGCTTGGTAATAATTTATCCGAATAAAGTTTCAGCTTTTGGTAAAGAGTGAGCGTTTCAACGTTTTTGGTAAAAGGACTGATATAAATGTTTTATACTATACTCGTTATGTAGAGAAACAGAAACACCAATTCCACTTTAATAAATAGTATTTTACCAGAAATATTTTTTAAAGAAGAAAGTTGCAAGATAAGTTTAAATTTTATACATGAAATAGTGATATAATAGTAACTCTTCTATAATAGTTTCGTAATGGAAAGAAAGAAGATAAGAAAAACTCCAACAGTGTTGAAAAAAGACGTAATTATGCTTTAAAATGTATATGTGGAATTACTATATTTGGTATATTAAATAACATTGGTATAATTGGAATTTTGGATGATTTCAAGAAAGTATGAATCCTCTTCAAATATCAAGTATATTTCCCTCAAAATAAAATTACAGACTATAAAAGAAAAATAATATAAAACATATTTCATTATGAAAGAAAACTTAAAATGGAATAGTTGCTTTAAATTTTAAGAAGTTCTAAATATTTTTACTGCAATCATTTAAATGTTGTGGATGATTTTGATGCTGGGTATATTCCAAAGATATATTTTACAAAAACATATTTTAGCTGTACGAATGTACATTTATATCAATATATGATTAATATTTTTCATTGTTGCTACAAGAGACAGCTAAGAATTTCAAACTGCCCAAATTTATCAGGGAGATAAAATCAAACTTTATGATTTCCATTGAGAACAATTTCTTTAAAAAATTAGCTTTTCATTATTAAAAAATTAAGGTGCCTGACTAGTTGCGAAGACATTTTTTGAAATTTTGCTGAAAATTTATTTTTAAACTCATTTTTGTTTAATTATAACTAAAAACTATTAAAAACAGCAAAAAAAATTTTTCTTTCAATGTATTTTTTTTAAATATGGCCAATTTTAGGTTTAAATTAGACGTTATTTGTACGTTACGTTAAACATAGTAAAATAAATTCTAATGCATAATATTTCAAAAAACCCACATAATTTTACTCAAAAAACAGTTACTAATGAATTGACCTAATATCTTTGAAAAATTTTAATTTGTTACTGAACTAGAAGTCAAAAAGTGCACGCAATGCAAATTTTCAAAAATTTCACATTTATCACACAGAAAAAAATAATAAAACAGGTAAATATGCTGTTTTTCTTAATCCCTACGTCACAGCATACATACTATAATAATGCACAATTACACAAAATTACAGACAATTACCTACAGAACTTTTTTGAGATATCATGCTTAACGTGTTGTAAAATATCAAAAAATCTGTTTCAGAGAAAAAATGCATTTAAAGATTTAAAATTCAAAATTTAAAAAACTATACTGCTGAAAAAACCTAAAACCTCTATATATCAAAAGAACAAACATTTTCAAAGCAATTATGAATATTATATACTTTCTTCAAACTTTTATCTTTTAATATTTTTAACAATTTTATAGTGTCAAAAAGCTTTTTCTTAAAGTCTAAGTACACAGTTTACGAAATACAGATTAGACGTATAAAAAGCACTTTAAAAAAACCTTATTGCATTAAAAATAAAAATATTTTACATAGAAAAACAAATATATATTATTCCATATTATTTTAGAAGTTAAGAAATATATCATACAAAATATATTTGTGTTGTTTTACCAGTAAACATTCACGAAAAAACTCTTGAAAAATATTGTTTATCACAAAAGTTATCATAAATTAGAATAAAAATCCTGCAAAGAAGTACTTTAAAACCCTCCATATGAATATACTAAGCCTTCTGTTTTTCATCCTTAGTACTTTTTGTTTTTCTAGCTGCTTTTCTTTTTTTTTTTCGAGACAATTTCGCAATCGGTAAAGAATGCCTTAAAGATGTTGAAATCCGTTGTTTATCAAATTTAAGTAACTCTTGAGCAACACTTTCAGGAAGGGAACCATTTACATTTCGAATTACTGATAATATACCAGCATAACCAGAATTATAAAGTATTAGAGCTAATAATGCACCCAAACGAAATGTTTCCAGTCCAATAAATATATTTTTGGGAACAATATTCCACAAAATGTTGTTATAACTTTCATTGCAGTTCTGTGTCTTACCATGAAGACATTTTTCAACAAAGTTTCATTACACAGTTTTAGATATGTAGGCTTTATTTGGTTTATAATTTTATTAGGAAGTCCTTGCTCAATTTCTTTGAGGGGACTCCCAGCTGCTTTTGCCCTTTGGTAACGACACCAACTCTCAGATCCTTCACGACACTGTCCATGCAATGAATTGTTTTTTCCAGATACACAGTGAAAAAATGCAGCTATTACACTACTCATCATCTTTTGTAGATTACCTACATTGTTTCGAATAGCTATTCCATAATAGTTCTGAATTCTGTCGATTAATTTATCAGTTAATTTATTTTTCCCTCCCAAACCTTTCGTCGTTTTTTTAATTGACGCAACCGCCCCCTACACGTTTCTGTACATGACCTATACACTCGAGTTTGGTTACTGTATTAATTCCATAAAAGTTTTTAACAGATTCATATCCTTTTGAGTCCCCATCTCCGTAGTATTCATTGTACTGTACATTCCTCACATTAGATCTCTCAAATATACGGTAGGCTCAACAACCTCCATGTTCCCCGCGGAACCTTTATAGTTCGAACATACATGTTTCGATGATTGGCTATTGCCTTTCGCGCATATGTGGCAATATTGTGTCATAACTTCAATGTCTAAAATTTTACCGGTGTCAACTGATATGGCACTTACACACCCATTCAAAGATGAGTAGCCTCTGCGTTGCCAAGTACCATCAATGGATATTCCACATTTAGTGAAACTATTTGAGCCTTTGATTTCACTCAATGCAGCGTTGATGTTTTCTTGAGCAACGCGTTCAGTTGCTTTCAACAGTTTTCTTTCTTGATTTCAGAAAGCAAGTTTTGACAGGAAAGGTAAACCAAGGAAAGCACATAATTTTTTGCCAGCTGAAAATCCTTTCCCGATTATCCTTAGCCCCAAAACAATTGAAGAGTTTATAAGACAAGAACCTTTCATCTTCTCTGTCGTAGGGAAACCTTTAAAGAAGGAGCAGTTTTTGCACTTTAGGTTCATATGTGAGCATAATCCACTGACAGAGTCTTCTATAAGTTCCAAGCCCTGAGAATAACAATCAGGACAACAAACTATGGCAAAAAATGAAATCAAAGTTGTCCAGCTGACAATTCTATTGTCTTTAGAAGTTTCAAACAATCTTTCTGAGAAAATTTCCAAACTTGTATGGCTTGATTCCAACTTTTTGGCACTAGCGGATTCAGTAGAATTGAGCTCAGATGTTTCATCATTCTCATTAATTGTGCCACGAATGGTATAACGATTTCCAGTAAATCGGCGCTTCTTAGACCTCCCAGATCTTGATTTAGACATAATTAATCAATATTTTAAATATATATAAAGACAGTTTTTTTCATAAAATATATCAAAATAATAAATTAAACGAGGAGCGAAGAATCGAGTAGCTACAACATAAGCAAATCGAAAAATGACAACAAACCTGTAAAGTTGTTGCCAAATTTTACTAAAACTATTAAATAATTTTTAAAAGAATATCACCATATTCAGTTTTAATATGACCAAAATTAGTATTTTATAAATAAATTCAATAAAATTCCAAAAAAGAGTAAAAATCTTTCAAATTCAAAGTACTTCCGGTTTCGATTTCTAACTTCCGGTTCGTTTTTGTTGTTTCCACTTGACATAAAAACTGCTATAACTTCGTAAATAATTGGAGTACAAGCAAAAGTAAGGTATTTTTAGAAAGAAGAAAATTCAAATATTAAAAATATCAAATAAAATTTTTTTTTGTCATGTTCATCAAAATTGACGATTTTACACTAGTCAGGCACCTTAAATGATTTCCCAAAGTTAAATATTTTTTCTTATCAATTAACCCCTTAAGTTGTCCATTTTTTTTAGTCCAAAATGTTCCGAAACGAGACACATTTTTTATTGCACATTACTAAGCCTAATACTTAACAGAATACGCGAAAATAAAAGAATTTTTCTTTAATTTTCAATTTTAAAGTTTTCACACTTTTTCTTTTATAATGAAGCACAAAACCCCTAAATATCTGTTTTTCATTAGCACACTCTTCATGTTATGAAAAATGTTTCTTGTATCTTAAAAGAATTTCTCTCATACTTACAAAGATATTTCGTGTCCGTACCTCTTTTTCAAACGGTTGAGATTTTGTGTGTACACCAGCATTCCTCAAACTGTGGGGAGTGCCCCCCCCCCTTGGATGGCGTGACAACCCTGCGAGAGGGGCACAAGCCTGTCGGAAATAGAAAATTATTTTAAAAAATTATCAATTTTTACAATGATGTAATATACTTACAAATGTATCAGTACTACACAATATATTTGATAATTAATTCATCAGTAGTAAGTTAAGAGCATGTTTAGAACTTACTAGTGACTTCCATAGGCTTGTCCTATATAAAATTATATATATACATCCTATATATAAAATTATAACCATCTTATCAATTTGAGCGGTTTATAATTAGAGTCGTATTGCAGCCTTACGTCGTAGTAGATTATTATTACATTCTGCATATTTTTATTGTACGGAAGGAGCGTAATTAAAATTACGACTGAAGATTGGGTCACACAAGCATTGAAAGTTTGAGATTGATTGATTTAATGTTAACGTCTCACTGCTCAGATAGTTGCAAGAGGGCTTTTGGTGACGGACCACGTAATTTTGAACCATGGTCAAGTGACGTGGACGACACCTGAGCTAGCACTCCTCACTCCTAACTACCACACCCTCGGGAAGACGTTTCAGCTCTCGACAAATTTAACGTGCATCGCTGCCCTACACGGCAGGTCTTTAGTGGTACTGGGCTCGAACTCGTGACAAGGCAAGCCACAATTTGATACCCATACCAATCGGCTACCGCGGCCACTGAAAGTTTGAGAAGTACTTGTGTACGTAATTTGAATGAGGATATGCACACGCAATTTGAAGAATGGTATAATACTAAGTCTTTTATTGCAATAAGGACAGATGCTTTTGAATTATCTTTTCATTTCCATTTCTTCTCAAGCAAGAAATTGCGCATTTTCCCTTGTCAATTCCTGTTTTTTATCGAATATTTTCAAGAATCTAAATTCCTGTCATCAATGAAAAATTACCTCTTTCAAGTCAGAGAATATCCCAGATGAGAAGTTTTTCAGTACCATGGACAAACCACATCTTAAAAACACTAGAACTAAACATCACATAAAAATAATTAAAAATATGTGCAAATAAATGAAAGATAGAAAGTTAAAAATATCAGTGACCTGCAAAAATGTTGTGGCCAGCTTTCGAGAATCCGTATGGTGTGTGAGCAAACCCTTTGAAGGGTTAACACCTCACAAATAAGTACATGAGTGCTATTGTGTTGATCTCGAAATTCCTAGCCAGATTCACATGACGAAGCTAATTTATGAGCTGATGCAGAGGAAAAGAGAATACACCTCATCTAATTTCCTCATCTTGCTACATGAGGTCCTGGAAGGCCTAGCTTCGATTAAAGTGCTCTGTCCCTCATTTTCCTTTGTGATTTATTTTTCGTGTATCCAGAACTCGAATTCACGCCACTAGCCATCGGCCTCCTTGTTTTGGTATAATAATTCATCTACTATAACTTTTCATAAATAAAAAAAATATCTATTTATTTATCCTGATTTTCTCAACACTGTTTCGCATGTGACTATTTCTTATAATATGTAACAGTTTTAATTGTTTAATTTTTTTTAATAATGTATTAATTTTAAAGTAAAATTTATGAGTGAATTGGGTGTTTTATATCAATGGAGTTCTTTTAGAAATCGCTAAAGAAATATCCCAAATTACACCCCCCCTCATCACCAAGAATATTTATATACTTCAAAATAACTTGAAATACTGAAATCAGCAATTGAATATTTTTTACATATATAACTATTTCAATTAACACCTTGCCACGGATAATTTCTCAGCATGTCTCGTAAATGGTAAATAGATATTGAGCAGTTAATGTAATCTATTATTCAACATCAAATATTGTTTTTATTTTCCATTTATTTATTTATATTTTTGCTGTTGTACCGCAAGAAATTGCCCTAGAAACATAAAAAAAAACACCTGATTGTCATTGCTGGAGAGATTTAATTGTTTGAAGAGAGAACATTATATGCACTCTCCTTTCCGCTTTTGTGTGGTTCTACTTTTCTAGGTAAAAAAATCTTTCATCATATGAAAAATATTTCGAGTCCACAAAGAAACTATTTAAGAACTGAATACTCAGATTCGTGTCAAATCGAAAGTCGCATATTATTCCCCGATTTTGCGATATGAAAGTAGAGCGGTGCAAGAATTAGGTTCGCATTAAACTTTTTATTTAACTATAATGAAGGGAAATACTTATATTTTACGTTGCTTACTCCTTATTTTAATAAATATGTTGAAAGATACATCACACAAGGAAAATCGTACTGTCACCTGAATGGTGTTCAAAGCTAAGGCTAACGTGGGGCGAACAACCAGCTTCTTGTCATGATGCATTTTGTGGGCCTTGATTTGATAATAGTGTCTATCAGGTGGCATAAGTAACAACAACCACCACAACAAAAATGCATAATATATGTACAACTTTAATTATTTTTTATTTTTGTTGAAGAAATAGTTATAATTCTGTTGTTTTTTTTGTTTTTTTTACGAATTAATATCTTAAAATGATGCAAAAATAATTTATAATAAAACAGTTAATATGAATTATTGACTTCTATTCTCTGATTCTGCGTGCATTATAATGGGAATTGAGTTGTTTCAAAAATGTCCTACTGTAAAGAACACTGAATCATATTCGTAGATTGGTTTGGCACGCAAAATCTTAAAGGTATCCTGCCCTTATGTAGAGAGAGAAACCTAAGTCTACATAGCATTACACAAAGTAATAGGAATAAAGGTGAAGAAATCTATTATTAAGAGTCTACTTAGAGTATTAAACAAATGTATGTTCAATAAGAAGAAACACGTGTTTATATTTAATTGGGGGATGAATAGATTTAGTATTGATTGAATCTGCTGCCTGCTTGATCACACATTCCGATTATAAAGTAATTGAATCTTAGTTATAATTCTGTTTTTTTTTGTTTTTTTAAGAAGGAATATCTTAAAATGATGCAAAAATAATTTATAATAAAACAGTTAATATGAATTATTGACTTCTATTCTCTGATTCTGCGTGCATTATAATGGGAATTGAGTTGTTTCAAAAATGTCCTACTGTAAAGAACACTGAATCATATTCGTAGATTGGTTTGGCACGCAAAATCTTAAAGGTATCCTGCCCTTATGTAGAGAGAGAAACCTAAGTCTACATAGCATTACACAAAGTAATAGGAATAAAGGTGAAGAAATCTATTATTAAGAGTCTACTTAGAGTATTAAACAAATGTATGTTCAATAAGAAGAAACACGTGTTTATATTTAATTGGGGGATGGATAGATTTAGTATTGATTGAATCTGCTGTCTGCTTGATCACACATTCCGATTATAAAGTAATTGAATCTTAGTTATAATTCTGTTTTTTTTTTTTAAGAAGGAATATCTTAAAATGATGCAAAAATAACTTATAATAAAACAGTTAATATGAATTTTTGACTTCTATTCTCTGATTCTGCGTGCATTATAATGGGAATTGAGTTGTTTAAAAAATGTCCTACTGTAAAGAACACTGAATCATATTCGTAGATTGGTTTGGCACGCAAAATCTTAAAGGTATCCTGCCCTTATGTAGAGAGAGAAACCTAAGTCTACATAGCATTACACAAAGTAATAGGAATAAAGGTGAAGAAATCTATTATTAAGAGTCTACTTAGAGTATTAAACAAATGTATGTTCAATAAGAAGAAACACGTGTTTATATTTAATTGGGGGATGGATAGATGTAGTATTGATTGAATCTGCTGTCTGCTTGATCACACATTCCGATTATAAAGTAATTGAATCTTAGGTATAATTCCTGTATAACTATGAATTCAATTTGTAAAGAATTTTTTGGTAGATGATAGTCTGGCGTATTTATACAGAGTGGGCTGACAGCCTTAGAGGATTACTAAGGATGAACCTTGTAATTTTGAACCCAGTCAAGAGACGAGAATGACGCCTGATAGACACTAACTAAACTTCTACACCACGCCAACGTATAGACTGGGAGTTAACAGATTTAACCTGCATCAGCCCCTTCATACGTAGAATCTAGTGATTTAGTAAAACCAGGACTTGAATCAACGATTCTTCAGAAACAACTCCGATTACAAGTTACCAACCATCCTCACTCGACTTTCACGATGACCTGGAATTCTTAAGGCCTTTCACTAACGTTATAGGACGTAAAAGCTAAAATATTATTCTAACCAATCCTTTCAAAGAAACACCTTTTTTAATAGTTTCTCCATTTCGTATCCAATAAGAAAGGCTTCCCTCATAGCACTCAAAAAAGAGGAAACAATTATCCTGAATGCATGTATTAAAAACTCATTTGCAAGATATATGAATTGGTATACATCCAAATAAAAATGCATATATCATTCAAATAAATAAGAACATCATCAGCATAATAATGCATTCGAACATTAAATTATGCAACAAATATACTTGAATATTATGCTCATAGCCTCAAAATGTACTTCGAATACATAAACTTAGCATATAAGAATTAAATTTGTATTATCCCTTAAGACATCTAAAAATTGGAAGCACTTAATAGTAACTAAATTGTTTCTCAAATAAATTTTATGTTATATATATAAAGGGTGTTTTTTTAGAGGTATAGAACTTTAAATTGCAATAAAACAACGATGTATTATTCGATTGAGATGAATTTTTTTTATTCGAAAGATAATCTTGTGGCATTACATTTTAAATATGATTTCTCGCATATGACTGCCCCGGCTGGCTCGGATGTAGTCCAATCTGGACGTCCTAATTTCGATGACATTATCCAACATTTGTGGCCGTATATCGGCAATAACACGGTAAATGTTGTCTTCCAAATGGTCAAGCGTTTGTGGCTTATCCGCATAGACCAATGACTTTACATAGCCCCACAAAAATAGTATAGCGGTGTTAAATCGCAAGATCTTGGAGAGCCAATTCACAGGTCCAAAACGTGAAATTAGGCGGTCACCAAACGTGTCTTTCAATAAATCGATTGTGGCACGAGCTGTGTGACATGTTGCGCCGTCTTGTTGGAACCACAGCTCCTGGATATCATGATTGTTCAATTCAGGAATGAAAAAGTTAGTAATCATGGCTCTATACCGATCACCATTGACTGTAACGTTGTGGCATTCATCGTTTTTGAAGAAGAATTCCACCAGCCCATAAAGCGCACCAAACAGTCAGTTTTTCTGGATGTAACGGTGTTTCGACATACACTTGGGGATTAGTTTCACTCCAAATGCGGCAATTTTGTTTGTTGACGTAGCCATTCAACCAGAAGTGTGCTTCATCGCTAAAAAAAATTCGCTTATGAAAATCGGGAACAACGGCAATCTCGTTTTGGACCCATTCGACGAATCTACGCCTTGCTTGATGATCGTTTTGATGAATTGCCAAACCAAACTGAGAATAAATCACTTGACAGCTGTTAAATCGGTCGCCATCTTGGAAAGTATTGCCAACTTAAACATCTATACCTGGAAAAAAACACTCTTTATATATAATATTTCTGGAGAGTGGTAAAAATAATTGTAAGACGTGGCGAGTGGATGTTATTACTGTAGCAAACCGAAGGTAGAGCATGACCGATGGTGAGTGAATAACTGTGTATTCGATACATTTTCCATGTTGGTTGATGTTACGTATTCAAAACTATAGATTATGCAGTCTGGGACATTAATCCAGTTTAATGCATCTTGAAAAACATAAAAATCAAGTAGGGGTGGCGTCACACATAACAAAAAGCAAACATCATGGCACAAACACAGACAAAGACAAACACAGAACGCACAGCAGCCGGCTGATTACATGATGAAGGCAAGCAAACAAAAGAGGAAAGAAAGTGGATTTCCAGAGATATCGGTTTTTATACCCGACGGTGAAGACCGACCCCACCTGACAGTTTTGTAATAAGAGCTCTGATTGGTTACAATGGGATTTATAATGTAGTAGTATTAGTCGATTACGATTAAGATCAGGGTGTTAGTTTCGAACCAAATAATTAAAAGATCATTTGTATATTATTAAAAAAGAGTTAATTAAGAAGGATGCTAGAGGAAATTATTTCATATATATATATATATATATATATATATATATATATATATATATATATATATATATATATATATCTTATAAATTTGAATTCATTCAGAAAGAAACATCATCAAAAAGAGGATAAATGTGTAAAACATGTGGAATCTGTACGATTTAATCATGACTGATTTAAATCAAACAAAAAGAAACTGAATTACTTTCCAAATGACGATAGGAGCCTTTGTAATTAAATATCATTCATTTGCCATTTATCGGACCTACTAATGATAGTTCCCGTTAGAGTAATGTTTTCTCTTTAGTTTTTACTTTGCCTACAATGATCTAAAGAAGTTATCTATTCATGGTGATTGTGATAACAAAAGATATAAATAAGTAAAATTGAGAGTAATCTCAGAATTAAATTGTAAAATTACCATATGATCAAGTGGCTTGCAAAAATATTTCTATTAATAACACTGCTCTTTTTACTATCTAATTTATAATATTTAAATTATAAATTAAATGTAGTATTTGAAGTATTTTTTAAATTTTTTACAGACGTTACGCTTTTTAAATTTCAACCTACTCCTTGAGATCATTGTTCATGTTTCATGTAGTAATTTTCTGCATCATTATGCTTTAAACTTTAGACCGTTCAAAGAATCTTCCTGTAGCGTTTTTTTTTCTTTTTCGTTTCCTTCGAAGCGCATTTTTTTGTTAATCTAGTATTAAAAAAAGTGATTTCCTCAGAAACGGGAGTTTAGTATAATTTTTATTCTTTAACTCCTTAATCAAATAAGGACAGTGCTAAGTCATAAAGTATACTATAATATATGATAAATAAGTAGTTAATTAAAATACTTAGCACTACAAAAATAAAACATTTTAAAACATGTATTTCTATATATATACATAATATCGAGATCGTTGTTTTTACTTGATATTTCACTTTCATTTAGCTTTTGAAAGCCTTACACTGGCACTTTTTCTTAATTAAAGATGAAGCACGTATTCTCTTGAAATATTGTATTCTAATATTAATTATATGTTATTCTAATATCAACTGTTATTTTTCAGCATTAGTAACGTTTGAAACAGTACGAAATACAGATGGACGCATGCAGCGCAGACATAACGTTGAGGGATAGATTGAGATAAACGTTAAGGGTTAACTGCTAAAGGGTTAATAAAAGGCATTTAACGTTAGATTACTCAAGGAAGTCGTATTGACTGCTTTTAATTTCAATTAGAAAAACAATTACATATATAATGCACAATTTCTTAGAATTTTTTAGAATATACTTTTTTTCCAAGTGAAGTACATTTTTTTTATTGTTAATATTTGCGAATAACTTATTATATGACTGTAAATAATATTAAAAAATATCAAAAATTAATTTTAAATAAATTTCCATACACATTAATAATTCTTTCACAATTCAGTCATTTTGACTGCTTTGGGGCAATATAGGTATATCCTAAGTTTCAGTCTTTCTAGGTGTTAATGCAGTGTTTCTCAAACTGTGGGGTGGGGCCCCCTAGGGGGCCCGAGCATACCGAAAGTAAAAGGTTAAAATAAATTAATTTACTGGAATGATGAAAACAAAATACTTTATTGAAAAAAGTCATCAAAAATAAAAGATTCTACTTTTAACGCTCATTAGCTATCTTTGATCCCATAACTAAATAAAAAAAATATTTTGTTTGCTTTGCTGTAATCCTACGATGAGAGATTTTTTATTACGTTTCTTTTAACCTAAAATATTACTTTTGCTGACCTTCGAACTTACTTTTATGGTTATCAGCGTACCTTTTTTTAAAGGATTTTGTAAATTATGTAATTCTGTTGCGCTTTTTTCAATGTGAGAGTTTTATGATATATGGATAAGCATATTGAGCACTTTGAAGGAGTATTTGGCCAAGATTTATTTTTATGAGTATTGTGGAACATATAATGCATAATGAAAAAAGTTTTACACAATTCTTTTTTAGAACTAATATCAATATTTTATATTGAATACACTTTTAACATGGGAGCGATGCATGTACTCACCCCAGGATCATGAAATCGTTATTCCAAGGATAACTGTTTATTAGTTACGAATGACCTTGACAGAGAATCCTCCAATGTGACAGTCTTAATGGGAACTAAAATGAATTAATCACATATCTCTTTCTTTTTCGGGAGTGGCAAACGTTTTTTTAGAATCATAAGGTACTTGTTTAGACCGAGTGCCCTGCACGACCACTTTTGTTCAAAAATAATTTCTTGAACATGCTGCATTTCCCCCAATTAATAACTTATTGTTTTTGATTGTGATGTTGTACGACTAATTATATGGTTTATAAATGTAAATGAGCAGAATATAAAAAAGAATTGGGTATCTGTGATCTCTCTAAAAGGAAATTGAAACTGATCAAACAAGGGAAACACTTGCTGAAATGCATATTAATCATGATAGTGAAAGTAAATTTGAGAAACGCAGGGAACATGAAACGAAAGGAAAATTTCCAATAGCTACATTAAGAACTCCATCAAGAAAAATATAAGGCCATAAGTGTACCGAAAGATGCACTTCGCCCTATCAAAAAGACGCAAGCTAGAAAAACTTCAACAGGATATTTGTCGATCATCAAATGACATTAAAACTACAATAACGTGAACAAAATGTGACAGTTTTGCTTGCAAATAACATTCCTGTAATGTTAGCGAAAAGTGTCTGTGATTTATGTCCTTTATTAAGGTCACGCACATTTGGAACAATTTAGTTCAGTTTTATTGGATTTTTTCTCAAATTATCAAAGAAAAATTGAAAAATCCTTGAAATAGGTAAGTATATTTTCTCTTAATTAAATTATTCACTGGAATTGTGATTTTTATCGTGAATATATTAAAAATAATTACAAAAAAAAGAATTGGGGTGAGTCGCTCCGCGTGACCATTAACGAGAGCACACCTGGTCCCAGGCTGGAACATTTTGAAGTTTTCTCGCTTTAAGGTATCCGACTACGTTCAGAGTCGTTATTTTAAAAAAGCGCATAAATGGATAATTTTCATGATATTTAGTATCACTTAGATTTGAATACATGCATAAAATTGTTTTAAGGACATTATCACAAAAAAATTATTTAAATACAATATTTTGGCAAAAAATTAACTTAGAATAACCTAATTTCAAAATGTTATCTTTTTTGTAAAAAATGCTTCTATAATAATAATATTTTGCTTTTATAAAGTAAAGACTTCTCCATGAGTCTGGAACTAGGATTTTTGAAAAACTCACATTATTTTCAGTTACTACCAATTAAACTAATTAACGGCGTTTTTTTCTTAAACTTTCTCCCCTCTGTTGTAGTAAAACATGGAAAAAACCAGTTCTAAGCTATATATTTCAAAAATTCTCGTTCAGCTTCTGTACAGAGGTATGAGCTATATACAAGCAAAATATTATAATAGAAGCATTTGTCATAAAAGGAAAAAGTTTTGAAAATTGGTCATTCTATGTTCATTTTTTGTCAAAATATTGTACTTAAATAATTTTTTATTGTAATACTATTCTTAAAACAATTTTATATACGTTTCCTTATCCAAGTGACACTAAATATCATAAATATTATCCATTTCTAAGCTTTTGTAAATTCTCGGTTCTGAACGTAGTCGGATACCTTAAGTATTAAAAATAACACAATCGTTATTCTTTGGAATTTTACACTTTTTTTATTATTTAACATTAATTCTAAATGCTATTGTCACTGGATGTGAAATCTATGACGATCTCTTTTTCGGCAGTTGAGAGCCCTTCTGAAGTACTTTGAAATGGATCCCTAAGCCATTCGCAGCTTGCTGTCAATTTGCCTTTGTTTGTGTATTTGTGGATACTTTATTATCGTCGAATATGCTCGCTGCAATATAAAAATATATCTATCATTTTGTTTTAATCCACTGCCGTAAATACTTCATTCCGTGAATTACAACTAACGCGTGAATTATGAAACGTACATTCAAGATAGATTCGAATAGCTAATCGACTCGACTAAGACTGACTGGTATTGTACGAGGTACAACATTTTTACATGTTTTGTGCAGACGTCCGTTGGGTGGCCCAGACTGACGTGAACGTCCGCGAGAATGCCAGATGCAATGGATATGATAGAGAGCAACATAGATTAGACTGTTTTTTAATGAAATTTCTAATTTTAGAAATGAATTATGAAGGAAATAAATCTTTAATTAAATATCATTTTGGAATCTTTCAATTTAAAAATTAGAGAAAGAAAAATAACATAATAATCAACCTATTATACTTAAAAGTAATTTACTTAAAATACATATTACTTAGAAGTAACATATCCAAAATTTAATACTTATCTTATTAATTTGTATGGTTTATAATTAAGATCATATTACAGCTTTAGCGTCAAAGTACATTATTATTGCATTCAATATATTATTGTTATATAACGGGGGTGCGATAAAAATTATGATTGAAAATTGGGTCGCCAGTATTGAGAGTTTGAGAAGCACTTTGTTAATGCAAATCTCAGTAATTTTTCTCCAAAAAAATGCTTTAATCCGTTATGAAACTAATGAAATACAAACTATTAAAAATGTATAATATAATACTGGTTCTAAATATAATAAAAAATATAGTCCATCCGATTTGTTTGTAATGTTTATTTTCTGTCACTTCATTCGAGATCCAAACTTAGTTTTGTAATGGAGTAAGAACTAAGTAAGATACTTTAATAAACGACATCGGAAATACTAACTATAATGTAATATTTTTTAAAAAGACAAATTCTATTTCTCTGTATATATTTGATGGTTCGGAGTAAGCATCGATAACTTTTCGGAAAAACAGTTTTGTTCAACAAGCGATCGGCACATCTTAGTAGTGAGACAAAGCAACGCCAAATGCCCGATTTTTAATTGAATTGTGTATTTAATTCTACAACAGCTAAATCATTACTTTTTAGTTTATATTTCGATTGGAAAATAAAACGTGGGAATGTGTAAAAAAGAACCCATAAAATTTTATTAGCTTGGATTGGAATCTTATGTTTGGAATATCTTTTCTGAGAAAGGATTAGCTGAGTAAAATAAGACTCAAAAATGTTATAGAAAATAAATGTTAGATGTGGTAAAAATATATAATCTATTGAACTTTTGGATTTTCTAGTTTGAACTTTCGGATTTTTTTAGTTTGAACTTTTCGGATTTTTAGTTTGAACTTTCGGATTTTTTAGTTCGAACTTCCGATTCTTTAGTTTGAACTTTCGGATTTTTTTAGTTTGAACTTTCGGATATTTTAGTTTGAACTTTCGGATTTTTTAGTTTCAACTTTCGGATTTTTAGTTTCAACTTTCGGACTTTTAGTTCCAACTTTTGGATTTTTTAGTTTAAACTTTTTCGGATTTTTTAGTTCGAACTTTTGGATTTTTAGTTTAAACTTTCGGATTTTTCAGTTTGAACTTTCGGATTTTTTAGTTTGAAATTTTTGATTTTAGATATTTTTTAATTTGAACTTTCGGATCTCAAATATTTTTATACATATACAGCTATTTTTTATACCTATACAACTATTTTTTATACCTATACAACTATTTTAAAGATAGGTGCATCCTCTTAGGTGTTTGCTGGTTCACTTATATTATGCACTAAATTGTTTTTAAATTTTAATATTTTAATGTTGTAATATCTTTCAGAAGGCGATGGCGAATAGTTTAATTTTTCAAATATAATGGTTTAATTTTAACTTTTTAATTTTTAAATTTTTTGAAATTTATATATTTTCCAATTAACTTTCCAAGTTGCAATAGGGGGAAGGTTGGCGCCATCAAACTAGTTTAACCCCACTTATCGGTCCTAAGTCCGAGATTGCTCTTGGATATTTTATAAATTTGTATTTTATTTTATAATTTTTTAATTTTGTTTGAAAACGATGGAATTTTATCTTTTATATTCGCCATTCCTATTTTGAAATAGGATTTAGTAATATAAAATTCATATATTTCAAATTTTCAATTCATAATTGTGATTGATTTTATACATTTAAAAATATATATATATATATATATATATATTTATAGATAGATAGATAGATATTTTGATAGATATATTAAATATCCTACATAATAATGAAAAGCGAAATTTCGTAACCGAAAACCAAGAATAATAATAAAAAAATAATTGACCAAGATGGAAAAATATTTTTCGTAAAGCTGTCACTGACTTAAGACAGTAAAGCAGGGTTATTCCTGCTTTACTGACTAAGGACAGTAAAGCAGGGTTATACCTGCTTTACTGACTTAAGACAGTAAAGCAGGGTTATACCTGCTTTACTGACTTAAGACAGTAAAGCAGGGTTATACCTGCTTTACTGACTTAAGACAGTAAAGCAGGGTTATACCTGCTTTATAGGATCTTAACCTTCCACTTAAGAAGAAAACATGGTATGTTATAGAACACGAAAGATACGGGAAAAAAACATGACTGAAAAGCACCTAGGCCTTAAAAAATGCAATTATAATCAAATGTTAGTTTATTAAACCATTAAATCAAAAAGAATTACTGTTATATAAAAGGAATTAATTACCAAAAGATACAATGAAAAATCATAAATTAAAGTTACTGAACACTTCGTATACATGAAGTAAAAAAAAATAAGTATAGGTACATATATACAAACTCGTAAGTATACATATATATGTACATATATATATATATATATATATATATATATATATATTTACATGTATATATATATATTTATTTTGTATATATATATATATTTACATGTATATATATATATTTACTTGTATATATATATATATTTACATGTATATATATTTACACACATATATATATATGTATATATATATATATATTTACATGTATATATATTTACATATATATATATACATATATATATATATATATATATATATATTTACATGTATATATATTTACATATATATGTATATATACATATACATGTAAAAATTCCCCCTAGCATCCTTTAATTATTTGGTTCGATACTAACACCTTGATCTTAATCGTAATCGCCTAATATTATTACATCATAAATCCCTTTCCCACCCATTGTAACCAATCGAAGCTCTTATTGTAAAAATGTCCCGTGGTCTTCAACGTCAGGTATAAAAACCGTTGTCTCTGGAAACCGCTCTCTCTCTCTTCGCTCGTTTCTCTGTAGTCATGTAGCCGGCTGCAGCGCGTTCTGTGTGTCTCTTTGCCTGTGTTTGTACCGTGATGTTTGCTTCCTGTATGTGTAATGGCATCCTTACTGGTTCTTTATGAGTTCTCGGATGTGAAATAAAAGAATAATGATTTACATGAGTGCCTCTTCGATAATACCGTACTCGACCACGCTTCACGTCACACAATCATCACACCACCGGCCACACCCTATCTTTGGTTCGCTACAGTAATAACATCCACTCGCCACGTATTACAATAGTTATCTCCAGAAATATAATATGAATATTATATACATATATATTAAATAAAAAATACATATTATTAAAGAAATGTATTCAAGTATTGTAATTCCTGTGCCAATTCTTGTTATTGCATTTACTTCAATTTAATGCATTCCACATAAAAACAAATTCTAGATAATATTATATAGAAATATAGCTTCATTAGTAATTTTGTAACACTTAAATGAATTTTTCAACAGCAAAGAAAAAAAAAAGATATAACTGATTTTTAATACAACGAAAGATAATGATATACACATTAATATGTAACAATACATTGGATCTATTTCACATACCATGCTTTTTTTGCAATAATTTTCAATAGAATGATGTATACTTTTATGGTATACAGAACCTGATATTTCAATTTGTTTTTCATAAGAACATCAAAACTGCAATGCTTTCCAAGCATCTAGTTAGTATTGCATCAAGTGATGTATAACACTTCCTTTTTTAATAAAATCCAAGCCGCGAGCGTATTTCAAAATAAACTAAGGGAGAAAAATATGTTGTTCCTAAATTCTTCCCCCACTTTATTGAATTCCCATGTTGCACATCTCCAAACGCCAAGTTTCTATTTTTAAACCAGAAGTGTATATCGAGTATATTTTACGAAGTTTGAATTTCGTGTATAGGATGAAAAGTGAATTTTGAATTGCTGGATAAAACATGAGCTTTTCCATTTGGAAAAGATATGATATTCACACATCTAGAGTTTGCTATGTAAAATCACGCTTAAATAAACTTTGCATTGATATATGTGAGAATAATACAGAGCAGGAAATATGTAGTATTTCAAATATAATAATATGCAATTCAAACAAAAATAAATACTTCTTTACAATATACACCAGATATTAATATACCAAGGCATTAAAACTGATTGTTCTTTTTTCTAATGAGATACATCAGAAATAATCATTTTTCTATGACCTAAAGCCGAAAGGCTGAGGGTTTCATTATTTTTAAATAACTGTTAATTATATAATCTTAGATATCTTTTTAAAAGAATATTTGCGAAAAAAAGAATAAAGGATATTATAATGTCTAGATCCCGCGCGCGTGCGTTTCTCAACTGTTATCAAATTAATAATTTTCAGTTACATTAAGAAATATTATTTGACATTACAAAAGTAAAAGTTATATAATTTAATCATTTTTCATGTTTATATATTTCTTTATAATAATGATATTTAATGAAAAATTACCTTAAACTTATTGCTTAAAAAAATATGAAATTCTTTTTGTAGCTTGAAGATAAAAAAAAAATCAAATAATTATAATAAAAATAAATTCTCACTTGTTTGTGTGTATGTGTTTTATAAGTAATAAATACCTACTTCAGAATTAGATTTGTAATGGATTTATTATAATTTTTTCTCAGAAATTTTGATAGTTACATAATTGTTCTTTATACCCCCCTAAATGTTTCATCAAAAAATCAAATTTAGAATAATTTAGTTTTAGTTCAAGTTAGAATCATAGTTTCATCAAAAAATAGTTTCAAACTGCGAGCAATATTTTTTTACTCATTTTTCTTAGGTAATGAAATAAGTTTAAGGAAAATTAGGTGCTACGGTGTGAATCTAAACAAAGTGCAGAAAAAAATTAAATAATAGAGCAAAAATTAAATGCAAGTTGTTTCAAATTGGGAAATTTGTTGTATGGTAGTACAAAGTGTGTATACTTTTTTAATAATTTGTTTTCAAATTCTTAAATGAGCTTCCTATAATTGGCTTTATATAATATTTATGTTAAAGATTTCGTACTAACAAATTTAAAGAATCTGTGTAAATTTTCAAGTTCACAGTCAAGATTATTCTTCAAAATGCTAAAGGCAAACGAAACATTATAATGTATATGGTATATAATCCATGTGCCTAATTATAAAGTATAAAAATGCTAATGCATTAACAGTTATAACTTTAAAAATAACAATGATTCGCTAAATAGTTTTTAAAAACACCTATAATAGTTTCAATAGTCATCATTAGCAGCATTTTTTTCTTCCAATTGCACACACTCATGTTTCCTTTTTTCACGTTTTTTTGGAGCTATTTGTTTTGAATACTGATAGCAACCTGTTTCAAATGTGTATATATTTCCTTAGATCTGTTTAGGATAAGGAAAATACGTGCAAACCGATAGTTCATAAAAAAATAATTAATTAAAAGTCTAATATTAGTGCTTTATACTGTTGGAAGTATAAATATAACTCCTTTACTGCTGAGGAAAAGCCATGAAATTTACCCCCCCCCCCTTAGTTCCACCGTTTTTCAGACTGGCGCGTATTGTTGTGTGGCTTATTGGGGGAGGGGAAGAAAAGGCGTGTTTTTCAACGTAAAAATTGTTTCATTTTAAAAAAGAAAAAATAAGTGAAAATAATAAATGAAAGTACAAAATTTAATGCTAGAGTTACAATATAATAAAAAAAAGTAACTTATCTCTGCTGTGAGACATATCCTGAAACATGGTTGAACACATAAACCAGTATCACATTCAGTGTATTGACAGCTAGATTCATGCGAATGTTTTTCCTTGCGCCAACAACATATTTTCGCATCGCACTTTTCTTAAAAGACGTTAACGTTACTGAAAAACTGCTTGGCTATGAATTTACTTGTTCCTGAAATACACCCTTTCAAATTCCTTCCCCAAAATAAATAAATTCTTTAAAAGCACTGCCACACACACAATGGCAGTTTATTGTATTCCAAAGTAATAGGATTAGTTTTAAACAGAGCATGTAAAAAGTCATTCTCTGGAAGGACGAGTATACACGTCCGGGACACTAAACGTACCAGCTGAGCAGAACGTATATACACGCCAGCGGCACTTAAGGGCAAGGAAGTTTTAAACTTAAAACCATGTAGGTTTTGAACATTAAATGAGTTTACAATTAACTGCACATTTAGCACACGAGAAGGAATTCTGCAATTAATCTCGAGTTAAATGTGAAAGTAATGTAAAGCATTGTAAGCATTGGTAAAATTTCAAGCATTAATAAAATTTATATATAATTCCACACTTTATAATAATATATATTCCAGCTTTTGAGACGAAGACATATCCAGCAGATAAACTCTTGAGATAATCAGGAATACGCATGCCCCTTGTTGTGTACATTTAGATATACATAATGCATTTCAGTACCATTTGACAAATGAGCAGTCTCAGTAATGAGGTTAAATGTGCTGCTGTAACAATTACGGGAAACATAGTAGACTTCGTGCTATAATAGAAGACAATTAAAATTAAAGAAGATGCGTGTGATGGCCTTAATGACTGATTGTAATGAAAATGTTTCAGATCAAGGACTTAAAAAACGTTTATGTTCAAATTTTTACAAAAAAATAGATAATGTTCAAAAAATAACAGGGGTTAGTAATACCATTCTACAAAAATTACAGAAATGGGGAAAGGGCCATAAAATTTTTATTAAACCAAATTTAAATTTATTTATAGAATGCTTTCTAAAAAGTATTATTTGGTCAAATAATCGCAATCTTAAATTTCGAAAAAAACAATCTTGTCAACATTATAAACTTATATATTTGGGACACAATAAAGAAAATTTAACTAGAAAAAAACAAACATTTATTTTCGATCATTCTGCGTTTAGTGGTATTTTTACGATAGAGTTGCATTGGGTTAATATAAAATATATAGATATTCATTAAAACAATTCGAACTCCACTTTTTTATTTTGTTTTCTGTAAATGATAAAATTATTCTGTAACGTTGAGAAGCATGTAATGAATCCTTTAATTGTTCTAATTTCCTTTTATAAAAAGATTAATAAGCAAAACCTTTTTTTTTTTATTGTTTTCAGAAAATTTCTTGAATAAAAGTACTATCATCTGTAAATATCATTGCGGTACAATATTGTAATACAAAATTTTGCTTTACCTTAATTTCATAAATGATTCAAAAAGTTTATTTTCAGTTTAACACTATATTGTTTACTTATCTCTTTGTGCTTTTGAAATTCACAAACATGAATTATAAAATTTTATTCCTATGAAGCCATTTTGTACTATTGGAATTTAAATAATGTACAAAACATTGAATATTTGTAATTTTTTTCATTTAATCCAACACAGTATGCTTTAGTGCTAGATGAAATTAAACCCTTTCCCATTCATTAGTTATTAAAACAGTCTGCGTACTCAGCCTTATAAAATTCGATAGTTTTATTATTTTTTAATAGTTAGAGTTATATTTATTAGTCCTAAATATATTTGATAGATAGTTAAGAATTTTTTTAAAAAAAAAATATAATTTTCTTCCAATTTAATTTTTATAAGGATGACCTACTTTTAAATGTATTTATTACAACATCAATAAAAATATTGTTGACAGATGTGGAAAAACACTTAATTGGTATTCTTCACCTAAATATTAGTGTGATAAATGTTGGTTAATTTTCGAGTTTTAGTTTTTGCTTGTCATTTGATCCTAATTGTTTGTAATGTAAATAATTGTTTTACTCGTTTTAAAATACATGGTGAACCAAAAGTATGGCCCTGATTATACTCGTAAATACAAACCATTTAGCTTGTAAATTTCAACGTGTGTCATTTTGGTAGCTCGGAGAATGCCTAAGTGGTACTCGAGATTCCGCCAATTGTTCTTTAATTTGTATTTTGTTGTAGTTCATAAAACAGCTTGTATCGTAGCTTTCAGACCTTATTCATTTATTTATTTTGAAGTTTCAAATAAAAGGTTACATAATGTTTTTTTTAAAAAAAATGAGGAATTTTGTGTTATTTTACTGAATTAATTAAGCAGAAAATATTGAAGGGATATTTAAAATATATATAAGAGATCAACATTTATTTGAATTGAATGTTATGGAAGAAAAACAACGAAATGATGGAAAAAAAGATGAAGAAAATTTAATTATTTAATTTGCTTAAGTATTCATCGTAAAAGTATTACAGAAAACCCTACTACAACAAAACAAAACCAATTTTATTTAAATACTAAATCCCCCTAAAAAAATGGAAATAATATTTATATAACTATTTAAATTTTACATGTCTTTAAACTCGATTTGTCAAAGTTATGCTAATCAATTTATAAAAAACTTGTATATGGTTGTATTCTCTATGTCTGGTAAATTACTGCGAAACTTGACCATGGTTATTATATTCTCTTAAAATATTTATCCAACACTTAACATGTTTGATTTTTTAATATTTTAGAGAAATAATCATGTATTTTAATAAAAAAATGTATCAATATATATTGATACAACTTTACATTTCTTAATGCAGTATTTGCCACGATTTTTCTCTTATCTAGGTATTTAAACTAATAACATTAATTTAGCTTTCTGTTAATCCCTTTAAATCAGTAAGGCACTTAAGCCTTATAAGTATACTTGATAGTAAGTGATACTGAATTATTAGTAATGTGATTGTTCTAATAATGGCATAAATATGTTTTATACGTTTAATAAATTATACTAATGGGTTCTTCTCTTTTTTGCCGCTCTTAATCCTTTCAATGATAATTTATTTAAACATCTCACGTTTAATTACAAATAATGACTCGGATCATTTCATTAATACTTCGCTGTAATTAAAACGCTGATTGTTTGGAGTAAATGCATACAAAAAAGAATAAAATTATGACGAGAAACAACAATCAAAATATCTCCACACAATAGAAAAATTTACAAGTAAAACTTATTTTCAACCTGTCATTCTTTCCTCCTTTTGGCAAATAAAAACATTCAGGTATCAACAGTTGACTTCGTTTCCTTTTCTTGGTTTATTTAAACCATTAACTATATTTCAAAACTAAAAAATTTTGAAAATTTCATTTATTTTAACTAATAGCTTGAAATGAGCAATTGAATAGCTAAATGATACATCACTGCGAACCAAGAATGGAAAATTATAAATTTATTTTATTTATTATATATGCCTTTAAAATTATAAATGAACAGTTTACAAAAAAAATTGATATTTTAGTAACATGAAACGAGAAATAAAAAAACACGTGTTTACTTCTTTAATTTCATTCATGCCAATTGGAGTAATTCAGTAATTTAAAATACGCGTGGCATTACTTTTCTTGTTCTTTAATATGAAGAAATAGCAGCATCAATTGGCTCTTTTATAGTGGTAAAATTAACATTGACAATGTAGAGGTAACCCCATTCACATTAAAGAAGGAGTGTGAAGAAAAAACAACGAGTGGCTCTTTTATAGAGATAAAGCTAACGATAACTTTTTTAGGGTCGTCAAGCATTTCCCTCCAGAGGTCCAGAGCTTCTATTAGTAAATTTGAAGAATTCGCTTCTGAAATTTTTCCAGTGTGATTAGACACAGTTGTGGGTGTCTTCGCCACAATAAGTCACAAAAACAAGATAAGATTATTCTAAATTTGTTAATCTCACTGATTAAGGCATCCGACAACGTTCGGAACCGTGATTTTGCAAAAACTACAAACGAATATTTCATTTTAATATTTAGTGTTACTTAGATTAAAATATACATATAAAATTGTTTTAAGAATATTATTACAATTTAAAATTATTTCAATATAATATTTTGGCAAACATTTACAAACACTTACTTATTTTCAAAACATACTCCTTTTATGGAAAATTCTTCTATAATAATATTATATATATATATGTCATGATTTTGAAGACAGAATCTAATTAAAAGTTAGAAAAAGGGACGATCTTTAATCAATAATTTCTACATCTGTTCTGACGCTAAGAGCAGGGAGTAAAAAGCACGCCACGATTATCGGTTAAAATGGATAACACTTGAAAAACATGTGGTAAGTATCGCGGATTTGAAGAGGGTATTTGAAAGTTAATGCTGACATATGTTGACTATTAAATCTAACGATCTGGAATTAGACATGTTTATTGGCTAGGCCATATGTTCGGAAGAAATAAATGGGTGATTAGTTTGATACTTGAAGATGTGACTGAGAAAGATGAGTCAAGTGCTAGATAGGGAATTTAATTTTTAATCTAATTTAATTATCCTTACATATATATATATATATATATATATATATATATATATATATATATATATATATATATATATAGGTCAGAACTCACACAGTACAGAACATGTACAAGAAGTTAAGAAATATGTAACTTAGAAATTGATTTATCCATATTGTCCGCCACTTGGGACTAATAAAGATGACTTGCATTTAAAATATAACAACTTTAATTTTGCGTATAAAGATTTATACAAATGTCAGAAGGTTCGGGTGGTGATATCTTCTCCTAGCGAGGTACAGTACGTAACTGAACGTTTCACACAGATTATGTTGCAAAAACAAGTCGAAGCAAACAATTTGTTGCCATCTCGCAAAAGATAAATACAGTAGATGACGTTGGTAAAAGACATGGCAGTAAAACTAAATATTTTACACAAAATATATATAAAATAGAAATTACACATAATAATTTTAATTGAATAGAAATTAAGTAAACATATAAAATATATTTTGAATAATAATAAAAATACAGTTTTAAATGATAAAAATAACCAATTCCATCCAAACACATATTAATATACCTGAGGAAAAAATTATTAAAAAACAGTGACAACACAGGAGTACAAAATTAAAGTTTTGGAAAAATACAAAATATGTTTTATGCGGTTTTGTTTTATTTAGTGTACTGATTTCGAAAATTACTTCCATTTTTTCCCATCACATAAGATTTTTTTTTAAAATTGATATCAATATTTTTGCTAAAACACTATTTAAAAAGGAATTCTCTGGAACAATTTAGCTTGGGAAAATTGGCAATAGTGGTTTTTGTTCAGTTAAATCTATGTAAATATTGGTTTATAGTCAGGCAAATTAATTTCTCAGCAATTAGATAAAAACCATTGTTTCTAAACCTCACAGGGATGTCTCTGATCGAAAGAAAACAAGAAATTCCGTTAAGATTTATACATTTTGCAATCAATTATGGTGTAATTTCTAAAAGAAAATCACCAACATACTGTTTTAATTTGTTTTTATTAAGGTATATACATAAAATAGAGGATAGAGCAAGAGGAGCAAAAATTATGCTTGAGTACATGCATGTTTGAAGCATATTTTAAAATATGCGAGAAAGTAAAACAACCAAAGTTTTTCATTCGGTACGTTCTTTTTTTCATTTGAAACTTATTTTTGACTTTCTTTTATATTTAATCTCAGACCTATTTCGTTTAACATCCAACAATAGTCGGCTAGCATGTTCTTGTGTGTGTCCATTCTTTCAGGATTTTTTCATTCCACATCTTTGATATCTTGATGAAACAATTCCCCCTATTCTTCATTGACTAATTCTAAAATTTCGGGGTCCACATTTGACTGAAGGAAATGTATTTTTACACTCCAGGAGCAACCTAACTCTTGAAGTTTCTCCAGCTTATTCATTGTAGTTCTTTTAAAGGCAGCATTGCTAAGCAGCAATTAGGTTGTCAGGATTTACAGCAATTGTCAAGAAACTTTCTGACAACATCTTTGAAAAAAACTCATGTTTCTTTTTCCTTTGCTGTCATGTAAATTTCAAATTCATTATCCTTCATAAGCTTGTGAATATCTGGACCAAGAAAGTTTCCCTCTGTTAACTTGACTACGGATGTACCTGGAAATTTTTTGCTACTCAGTTGGATGCAAAGGCACTGAAATATTAGGTCCATGAGGAACGAGGCTTATGACCAATGGAATATTATCAGGATAAGATATCAACTTTTGATTTTTGCTATTATTCTTATGGATAAGACAAAATCAAAAGTAACAATAATTAGAGTGGGTTTTTTTTCTCGCTCTATGTCATAAAAACTCCAAATCGTGGAGCAGTTTTCTTTCATTTGAGCCAGAAGCGTAGATTGTTGAGGCACTACATGCAGATTTTATGATGAGTCCATGATTTATCTTGGTCTCCATTTCATGCCAAAATATGCAAGATAAACCTGTTTTACGGTCTATAATGTTACTCACGCGATTTTTAATTAAACTATATCCACCCTATATGTAACAAAAGTCATCTGTCAAATTTTCGCAACATCTCAAACTCAAATCCATGTTTCATGAAACGCACAGAAAAAGAAACCCCCAACTGTTAAAACTGTTTCTGAGATGAAGCTCCCACTTACGCAGCGCATGCACTATAATAAATTACTTAAAAGAAAATTTTAACCAAGTTCCAAATTTCAGCGTCTTACATTCATAATCAATCCAGACGAGTGACAGTTCCTGCATTTTTAAGCGAAGATAAGGATTTAAGTCCTGGGTGGATAGAACTTTCCAGGTACGGGCGACTTCTGATGTTTTTAATGCAATGTTTCTCAAACTGTGGGGCGCGCCCCCTGGGGAGGCGTGATAATCTTACAAGGGGGGCGCGAGCATATCGAAAATAAAAGATTTAAAAAATAATTAACTTACTGGAATGAATTAAAACAAAATACTTTCAGACATAATAAAAAATACACTTTTACTCTGATATAATTTATAGGCACGCGATATTAAGTCATCAAAAATAAAAACGTCTTCAATACCTAATTAGCTATCTTTGATCCTATAACCAAATAAAAAAAAGTTTTATTTGATTTTCTGTAATCCCGTATGAGAGATTTTTCTTATTTCGAACACACTGTCCTTTCAGAGAAAAAACAAGTCCCAGACCCAGAATCGAAAAAATTTAGGAACATAAAAAATTCATCCCTGTGATTATTTTTTAAATACTGCACATTATAGCTGTAATCTGTTTTTGCTGATAACCTGTTTGACCTAAGTTAGTTATGCCCCCTCTCTTATGTTTGTTTATCATTTAGGGAAGTTGTAAGTAATGAATTTTTCTCTGTTGCGCTTTTTCCCGTGTAAAGGAGTTTTATTATACATATAAACATATCTCAAACATATAAAGCATAACGAAAAACGTTTTTACACAATGGTTTTTAGCAGCAACATGCATATTATCATAATGAATACACTTTTTACCCGGAAATGATCGCGTGGGACCCACAGAACACGAACTCGTTAAACCTGACAAAACTGTTTATTTGTTACCGAAAAAGAAATTGAAAAGTCCTTGAAAGTAGGTAAGTTTACTTTCTCTTAATTAAATTATTCTCTGAAACCGCGATTTGTATCTTGTACAATAAATTAATTATAAAGAAAAACAGAATAAGGGTGACTCAATAACCCCGCTCGACCGCATCGAGTGCGCGCCTACTCCCGGGTTAAAACATGTTGAAGTCTTTTCACTTTAAATATTAAAAATAATACAATTATTCTTCATCGGAATTTTATATTATTGTTCATTCTTTAACATCAATTATAAATGCTAATTCTGTGAGGCTTATAATTACAATTCACTTAAAACTAATGAAAATTTGAGCATTCATTTTACGTTTTTGTAAACATTGTCGCGCACTTGGCTTTACTCTCCTTACATTTCAGCTATTATATCAATAATGTTTATTTTCTTATAAATGAACTCATGCAAAGAGCGGGCACTTCAGCCGGTATACTTTTAATGTATCAGTGCTGAGCAGAGTATTTTATAACAAATTAATTAATATTAAATTAAAAATAAGTTTAATAAGTATTAACGACTTCCATGGGCTTGTCTTGCAAACAAAGTTTTTATAAGGAATGCTTACGATTAGAAATTGGCCCCTGTAAGTTCTTTTTCTATATTTAGCTGATATGTATATTTTGTCTTCTTTAAAAATTAGAGAAAGGAAAAATAACAAAATAATTATCCTATTACTTAATTTTTTTTTGCTTTAAAGTAACGTATACAAAATTTTATACTTATGTTATTAATTTGTATGGTTTATAATTAAGATCGCGTATTGTATCTTTAGCGTCAAAGTGCATTATTATTGCATTCAGTACATTATTAATGTATAAGGGGGCGTGATAAAAATTGTGATTGAAAAGAGGGGGTGCCAGTATTGAAAGTTTGAGAAGCACTGTTTTAATGTGTTGAGGCTCACCCAGTGGCGTAAGTGTGACCATTCTGTATTAAAATTGTTTGTTTCATTAACACTTGTTTTCGACATTATACCATCTTTTAAAATATGTCAGATTACTATTTTTACTAGAAAAATACTAAAGTAACACCAAATTGTTAAGTTTAATGCTTAAACAACTACGAACTATTTCTAGACCGTGGAGTGTGGACGTATTCAATACAGTGAGCAGAAAACATACATGAGCCAATGAATCTGAGACCGAATTATGTACTTAATTTGTTCGCTGCTGAGTCCCGCGCCATTGCGGGACAAGGCATCGATACGAGTACCCGAATAAGTGGAGTGAGTGAGTGAAGATTAACGTCGCACTGTTCAGCTGCACGAGGGCTTTTGGCGACGGACCACGTAATTTTGAACCATGGTCAAGTGACGTGGACGACACCTGAGCTGGCACCCCCTCTCCTAACTACCACACCAATCCAACGGGAGGACGTTTCAGCTCTCGACAGATTTAGCGTGCATCGCTGCCCTACACGGCGGGTCTTTAGTGGTACTGGGCTCGAACTCGTGACAAAGCCAGCCACGATCCGATGCCTATACCACTCGGCTACCGCGGCCTCCCGAATAAGTGGAAGATCGGGGTGTGGAATGAAAAGGATTTGGTTATAAAAATGTGAGATTAGTAACCAATCCCGTGCTATCACGGGAAGAGCTGATCATTAACATTTATTCTCACATTCAATCAACGAGTGTTAAGTGTCACACAATCCGATTCTTAAATCTAGCTGGCATCGATGTTCCATAAATGTTTCTTTTAGTTTGTGTGTATTAAGTCTTTTTTAAAAAAGGTGGGCACCACCGGTCGATCGCGATCGACTTAATGCCCCTCTCTTTTCTAAGTTAATGATTCGCGTGACTCTATTGGTAGAGAATTATTGTAACTGGAAGAGAAGGAAAGCAAAAAGTAAGGATATAATAGAGTGGCCTTCTGTACGTTTCACCAAGGTTGAATGATGGTCAGCCACGGAGGGAAGAAATACAACGTTGTAAAAAAAATTTTGGTAAATGTGCATAAAAATCCAAGTAAAACCAAATGTTTCAAGAAAACGTGACGTGATAGAAAATTTCCATTATTATTTCTGAAACCATCCGCAAAAAATACATTAATTTAAGAAAACACTGCTCTTGATTTTTTTTCATTGTAACCCTGTGAAATTATTTTAATTTCTAGCAACTCTGAAAATAATGTGATTTTTTCAAAAAAACTAAATCAGGTTCTTTACAAAAGTCATAGCTATATATATATGCAAATTATTATTATAGAAGCATTTTTTATAAAAGGAGAATGTTTCAAAAATAGGTAATTTTATGTGTTTTTTTAACAAAATGTTACATTTAAATAACTTTTTTATTGTAATATATAATACAATTTTATACATGTATTCTTATCTAAGTAACTCTAAATGTTAAAAAATATTCGTTTGTACTCTTTAACAAAATCTCGTTCCGAACATTGTCGAATAAGTGAATGGAATATTTAAGAGTGGGTCCCATTGTCGCGACTTGAAGGTCACGGATATATGAGGGTTCGGGGAAGAAGCAGACATGTTCTTAAATATAGCTACTTCTATTTCATCTTGAACAATTTCTGAATGATATACACCTTTATTTGTTAACTCTGGGAGTAATCTTAAATCCTAATATTTAATCTAACTCATAAGGTTTTTCAAAATAACTTAGCTAAGAGAACCAGGACATCATATACTTTGAAAAAATTAATTTTTCAATTTTTGTTCTAAAAAATTGTGCAAATTTTTCTGAATCTAAAAATGTGTAATAATTATATGTTTGTTGATAAAATAGCCCTAAAATATGAAAAGTAAAAATGTAAACAAATGACCCCGCCCCTTTTGACATATTTTAAATATGCAGTTTCTCCTGTGTTTGATCCATATAAACTTTTGATTTTTTTTTCATTTGAATGAATAATAAATTTCTCTAAACAGGATACATGTGCGTATAGTGAACAAAATATGTTTTGATGTATAATGTCTAATTTTTTTTAAAAAAATAAATTTATATGTGCAAAAAAAATTAAGATTTTCAAAATTTTAAGGTTTTATGATTATTTCAAAGAAATTATGCAGTTAATTAATTAAAAAACTGGTTCATTATGTTTGATATGTTGTTTTATATATATGAGAAACAATTTTATATATTCAAGAAATATTTTTGTAAGGAATGGTACCTACATGAAATTATTATACGATCTCGAAAATTATGTTCATGTTAACTAAAGCAAAGGGGAAAAAACATATGCATTTAAAATTACTTTTGTAACTCTAGAAAATGAGTAAGCAATATTACTATGCATATAAAAATAATCAAGCAAATACTAATCAATATGTGAAGACATTTTTTTTTAGTTTATTCACTTTTTCTCAAAAGCATATTTCCTGCAATTAGGGGTACATTTTTTAAAAAAAATATTGTACTATATGATTCCCAACTTTACATAATTCTATACAAGATGCCTATGCATATAGTGAACCTAATTTTTTTTCTGTTACAATAGTGCCTAATTCTTTAAAAATGTTTTTATGCATAAAAAGTATAAAAATAAAAATTTTCCAAATTTTCAAGTTTCATATTTTTTTTTACAGAAACTATACTAAAATTTTACTAAAAAAATAGTTTCACTGTGTATATGTGTAAGAAATATTTTGCGTAAAAGAAGATACTTTAATTTAAAAAATGGTACCGAAACATAAGTACATATTATGAGCTCTCAAAAATTATGTATTTCTTAAATTCAATAGGAAAAAAACACTTTTTAACTAAAATGTTATTTTTATAGTTCTACAGAATAATTAACTTATCTTTATTAAGAACATAAACAAAATTATGCTCTATTGGAAACTTTAAAAGATATATGTCTTATATAAACAAAGGGTCTTAATTTTGGCATTTTGCTTATTCGAACATGTCCTGGTTCCCTTAAGTAGGAGCTCATTACGATAATCTTTTTTGAACGACGATAGCTCGTCAGCTTTCCTTCCTGAGCTGCCGGCGAATTCTATGATTAAGATTAACTTCAGACCATGCGTGACCTCCTAGTCGCAATTTACTTTCTATTATTCATAGATTTAATGATTAACCTCCCACACCCAAATGTCAGGGTTTAAATTGTATTTACGTTTACATAAAATCAAGTCGTCTCTACAGAAAGTGGCTTTTAAACTAAAATCGTAGTTAAAGAACAGTTTCCACAAGAGGATTAGTAGAACTTCGAACATATGTATATATATATATATATATATATATATATATATATATATAATCATTTACACCATGACTAACCATAACAATAGAAAAATTACTTATTTGCCAGAATTAAAATGGATGAAGATTAACTGGATTGAAAAACATTTGTAACACAAGCTATATATCCAGATTTTGAATTTTATCGATGAAGTTCTTCTAACGGAACACTGGATTTAATCTCGATGAAATAATTTTACTAATTGTTGACTAACTTCCACAGCATTTCCATTATCTCTTATTACATTCTATCTCTATTCGATGTTATGTACTAAATCTCATTTGTATATCACATTCATACTATAAGGATGTTGCAATTAAAACTTGTAGTAACTACTTTTGAAGAAACTACTACGCTAGTTCCAAAAGGGAAAGCTCTTGAGATAGCTCTCGTTACAGCATTATCTCGCCCTGCACCTAAATTGGTTTGGTCGAATCGGGGTAAAACTGGTAATTATGGTTAACATGAAACCCGTTGTCTTTGATAATCCCGCATCAATTGTTAATCATTGTTGTAATACATTGTAAAATTTTTGCTTTTTTATATATTAACACTAATTTTATTGCAACTACAAAATAATAAATAGTACAACGGATATTTTTATAAATTTGCAGGAATGGCTTTAAGTGTAACAAGAGAAGATTATTACAAATTTTATTCACAAAGTGCACTTTTATTTTTCCTATAGTAGACATGTGTGAATTACATTACTATTCGTTTTATAATAATATTCATAAGTGCAGAATTTATTTTTAAAGAAAATTACCCCCCTCCCCTTCTTTTAATAAAAGAAAATCATTCATATTATTTACCCATGAACATAAATCAGGTTTATTACGCATTGCAGGGTAATTATTTTTTGAAAAAATAATTCAAAACATTTGTTAGAATTCACGCACTTTTGATTTATTTATTTTTATGGGAATATTATCAAATGTATAGTTAAATAGATGCAGTAGTCTTCGGTTTTTAGTGAACATTCACCAAAATTTGACATCTTTAATAAATTTCGCACTGTTTCCATTGCTGCAAAATAGTTTTATTAGTTTTATTTCCTGGTTAATGGGCTCAGGAGGGACTAAACTATGATATTTAGAGAATATTAATGCAATTAAATTGAGTTATTGTATTGTTATTATGTTATGGTAAATATTCTTTTAAATTATTAAAAATAATTACTTATAAACTTGTTCAGTATTCAAAAATATTAAATAATTTGTATTTTTTTGTTTGTTAACTTAAAAGTAAAATTCCCTTTATAAATGGATTTCAATATTTTATTGTGAAAGCAAGCTTCGATTAATATGAGTAAGAGGATATACAAATAATACGTTTTAGTAGAAATACGTTTAAAAGTTAGGCTATTATCATAAAAATGTAAAAGTACAGAAATTAAATACTTTTATAGATCTAATCTCCCGGATGAACTTTCGTACGATGTTAAATAACACTACTCTCGAATTGCTTCTCTTTATGAGGACCTAAATTTATAGCTTTATCAAACATGTTCTTTGAAAATATATCTCTGAAAATGAATGCATTAGCTAAAAGATATCGCGTAGAGGGAACCTATACATTAAGGAAATGAAGGTCTGCGTAAGTGCAATAACTGTAATAACGTCATATATTAAATTTGACACCGAGTTTTTTCATCGTTATATATTTTGAAAAAAAATGCATACTTATTTTCGTATTAAATTCATAGACCCTAACACAGTGATGTCCTCAAAAACATACAAATATAAGATAATTTGAGTACGTATTAGATTTTATCTCAAGTGTGTGTGCTTGTGTGTGAGTGTGAGAGAGAGAATTGCTGCTCTTTATTTCTCTCCAAATAAATAAAAGTAATGTATATTCTATTAAATGGATAAGGAATATATATATTTTAAATATGTATTAAAGAGAAATTCATTTCGCAGCATCAATACTGGTATCTATCGCTTTTGAGTTTGTAAATAACTTAATACTCTGTTAATGGTTTTGAGAACATGTAGATTGGAGACTCAGATTTAAAGATACAATTTTTCTTTCGAAAACTCACAATTAATAATATTTATGGAAAAAATTGAAATGAATTTACAAATATATATAAATGTTTTACTTATAATACAAATTGTTACCTAATTTGCCTTAATCCTAATGCCTCATGTCAAAGATATTGGTAATTTCGTTGTTATAGCCCCTGATTTCAACAGTAATTATAAGGATCAGTCATTTGGATTTGAATTAGAAATAATTAAAATATAAATCACATATCCCTTATTTATGCTTTGTGTCCAATAGACTTACTTTACGTGCTTGTTTAACCTTGTTATTCAGCTTGTTATTAACTTGTGAGTTGATCAGAAGGCTTTTGTTGTTATTAACTTGTGAGTAGATCAGAAGGCTTTTGAGGAATAAAGGAGCGATTAACTTATTAAATATATGTTCTTGTGAATCCCTAGTTTGAATTTTGTGTGTATGTATGTGTATGTGAACTATTTTCTTTATATAAAAATTGTTTAAATATAATCCAAGCAAACCTTACAACAATATAATTAATAATTTCAACCTATAAATAACAGTTTATGCAAAGTTGTTGATGCTAATGGCACATGATTGGCCAGTCAATAATAAAGAATTGTATGTAGGAGCTGTAAAATAAAAGCAAAATTTATTCGGTTATGTTTATACATTTAGGGTCTCTTATATAATGTATTCATGGTAAAACAAAGGCGTGCTTTTATATTTACATGACTTCTAGATGCATAATAATGTCTTAACATTTAAGAGTAGTATGAACATGAACAATATCATTATTCACAAATGCGTATATAATTAGTCATAATGAATTTCAAATGAATCATTTGAAACATTTCTATTGTTAACCATATGAAAAATTTCTTCTTTTAATTCTTCAAGAAGTAATTGATAAAATATTTTTTTAAATTTAATTTTTACTGAGAGCTAATTTTTTTTTCTTTTGTCATATTTATTCCTGCATATTAAAATTGAAAGCAATTGCAATTTAAGAAAAAATATTTTTCCAATGAACAAGCGTTGAACAAGAATTGAAGTAATGAATGTTATACTTATTGCTCAGGATATATAATCTTTATCTAAAAGTCCTTAATCTCAAATTTATATTCCCTGTATCGCGTAGATTGAACAATAAATTGGTATAAATCGAAAAACTTAATAATATGGCAATGCTTTTATTCAAAAGCTCTTCTCATTAATGAAACGAAACCACGAAATCTTTTATTTGATTATAATCATAATAAATTTTCGCAGAAGAAATTATTTTACCACAGCTGATAATTTCCTGGAGGTTCATTGTAAATTGTAAGACACAACAAAACGTGTTCCTTCGAAAAAAGCAGATTAAATGGCTTATCTTAGTGACAAATTTTACAATGGAGTCAATTACGCTACGAAATAAAGACACAGAAGTAGTTCATTATTATTCATTTTATTAAAGATGAAACAGTTCGCAAGAATAGAAAATACAATTTTAACTCTAATTTAATTATTCTAGTTTGTGATACAACCCAAGTAGTAACATTATTAATTTAAGGAATCTTCATATCTGAAATAACTTGGTTGACATTATTTAAATATGAAAGAAAATAAGCTATAAAGAGAAGAAAAAGATGAAAACGAAATAAATGGTATTATTACATAGTAAAAGATTACCTTCTTTATGTTAAAAATATCCACTCTATTTTCAAAAGATGTTATTAATTCTTATTCAGTTAGTGTTTAATATATGTATCTTTCTAAAAGATCCTTTTGAGGGAAGAGTTTAAGAAATCTCAATTTATTTTTTAAAAAAAAGCTTATAATTTTTAAATAATTTTATGACTATGTAAAAAAATATTTATTACATTCCATTACAGCTATTGAAGTACATTATTTTTTTAAGAAACTTTAATTTTTCTTCATAACTAATTATATTATTGATCAGCTTCGATCCGAAATATATCAAGAAGTGATAATATGAAAAATAAACTTCGAGATTGAAAGGGAATATTTTATCATAATTAATACCAAATTCTAATTATACAAAACATTTCATTTCTTTTATAGTTCACGAATAAGTACAAATGTATTTTTAAATGTACAGTTAATGTACTTTTGAAACATGTTTTAAGTGACTTATTGATATACTTTTGTTTTCTCAAAGAAGATATTCTTTTGATTCAATAAAAAGGAATTATTTTATAAGCTTTCTGAAAATTATTATTTTATTGTATATTATAAGTTACCCTTTAACTTCATAATTAGATTAATGCAATTCATCATATTTAATTACTTTTATCCTACAATTTTATCAGTTATTTAACACCCTGATTTTAAAATTAAAATTCTTCCTACTTCTTACTCTTATTTCAATGTTCGTAAGAAATAAATATTTTTAAAATTAAAAGAATTTTTTTCTAACCTTACGTAATAGATTTTTAATTAATGATATACTTGAAAATGAAGTGTGCGATATTGAAGTGTAATTTGTAATTTAATTACATTTACGGAAACTAAGACTGTGTGCAACTGATAATTTGTGATATTAAGATGTTTGAGGAATTTAACGTGTGTAAGTGTCATTGGCGCACTGAATATTGGAATTATTTTTATAATATAATGTGTTTATTTTTATAGGATTTAATAGTGTCTTATCCACCGTATTTACTGTTAACTATTATTATAAAAATACACCAAAAATATATGTCGATCATACATTCAAAATAAACTATACGTTGAAAAATATATTACACTATAGTTTTAACAGACAACTAGAGAATAAAAAATAAACTAAGAATGTGTTAAGTTTAAGAAATTGATATTAGGTTGTGTTGAAAGATACAGAAATTTTTACTGTATCTCCTTCGCAGTGAATGAGTGGGTGTATATTAATGTCGAATTGTAAAACTGCAATACGAGTATAAGCGATGACCTAATAATTTTTAAATATGGTGTATGTGCATCGAAGATTATAGCATACCATAAAATATCAATATAATACATGTATTTTTGTTATGATTACAATTAAATCCAATTAAAAAAATAGCTTTGGCAGTATCGAATGTTAAATAAAGGCTATAATTATTGAAAGCATGGGGAAAACATCATGAAAAGTATCACCATTTGTTGTCAAAGAACGGGCCCCACATTAGGATATAGAATTAATTAAGTTATAACAATATTCACACAGTTAAATTTCTAATAAGAACATTATATTTCTAAGGATTTATAGCTAATTATATAGTAACAAAAAATTTTCGAGAGAATATTACATATGCTCAAACACTTTACTGTTTTCAAAATTTCGTATATTAAAAATGTGGAAATTAGTAAAGCATACAATCGGAATAATACATTGTTCTTTGTTAAATATCAAAAAAGTAGCGAAGTACGGTCTTTAAATTGAATTAATAAGGTGAAACTGGGAAACACAAGAGGTACATGTATTCTATGAAAAGGGGCTTTCTTTTCAAAATGGCGCACAAACCACATTTTCAATATACAATGATACTTAGTAATAGCCAAATCTGCTTGATTAGAGTAAGTTTACTCGGTAAGGGTAAAATTAAAAACAAGTAAAATAAAAAAAATAAGTCAATTGCTACTTTGAATGGATGGAATTTGATGTTTTTATTAACGATTGAAAATTTGAACAATATATATATATATATATATATATATATATATATATATATATATATATATATATATATATATATATATATATATATATATATATATATATATATATATGGAGAGTGAACTAATAGTAGGAATTGAAAAATATATGTATATATTACAAACAAGAAAGTTTTTCCTAAACTTTGAAAAAAATTATGTGTAGTTTCTAGTAGTATCCTAGTGTTTATGCTTATGCATTAATAACATTGGCATGTTTTAAAAATTGCGTCCAAGAGGCTTTAAACAAACATTACCCAGAAAGGAACATCAGAATTAACTATATGAATACCATATTCAGTATTCCATTTTATCGATACTCTAATCATTTTTAAAAGACAAAAGCACTCTGGTAGATTACTATTATGTAAGGAATTGTACGTTTTTTTATCTGAATGGACAATTTTATTTCATTTCAATAAGAGTTAGGGAATATTGGTATTTACTTTCTTTAGTTTTTGATACTTCTCAGAAAGGGAGTTATAAATTCCATAACAGTTACTCAACGATTGATAAATAATTATAAGATGAAAATCGATTATTAAAAGTAATCATATAAAAGATGATAATTGCAGTTAAACATTTCATTATACCATACCAGAATATTAATTTCGGTGTGAAGCTTTACCAAAAGATCATTTTAATTCAAATCAAATGCAAAATTTTCAGTTAGTCGGTAACTAATAAATTATTATTTTGACATAAAGCCTTTTCTAATGTTTAGAAATCGATTTGAAGAATCAAAAAGCTTTCAAGCTAACCGCTTTTGCATTTGTCAGAAAATAAGTACTAACTGAGAAAATTGACTATAACAAAATCTAAATACGAAAACATGAGTCAATTATGCAATTCTAAGATTGAACTATTTTGGATTTATTCTACTGATATCCAATTTTAAATCCATTTATATCTTCCCATTAGGGATAGGTAACTAAAAAATAAAAAGTTTTCAGAAAATCACTTCTTATGCTTTCAAGTGATTCCTTATAAGATATCAACCATCGCCTAAGCTCTAAGCAGCAGCCTAAATTATTCAACAGATATTACTTATTATATAAAGTTAATTAAATAACTCAAATACTTACTGCGTTCGGCATAAATGGTACGAATTGCATGAAACTTCATTATATTTTTCTAAACGTAAGGAAACAATTTTGATTTTATGAATTTTAAAGTTAAATGGGAAATAAGAACATTTGTAATCAATGAAAAGCATTTCAATGTTGTTTAATTTGCTATTTGAAACACATGAACATACTTAATTTGCAAAACCAATATAAATAGTATCCAAATTGTAATTTTACACTGCAAATTATTATTTTTATGAAATAATAATTTGTATATTAATAATAATTAATATACAAAAAAATTAATATATAATAATTTGTTATCATATATATATATATATATATATATATATATATATATATATATATATATATATATATAATAAACGAAATGCAAAAGAATACAATTTTTAATCTTAATTATTGCATTCTTATTACGTATGTAATTGAAATACTTCTAAAAATTGACTATCGTACACTATAATTGACCAAAGAAAATTTAAAATACTATATTTTTAAAAATCCCACTAGAATTTGTAAATGCTTAATAAGCACAATTTGCTGTGAGAAAAAAGATCCATATATTTTCTTAAAAATTTCTTTAATTTAAAATAGGTAATTACTTAATAAAAATTTTATACGACGCAATGAGAATGTTTTTAATTCAAGCTCATTTTTCTGGCATTTAAGAAACTTTACATTGTAGTAACAGCTCCTGTTAAACCTACGCTATTTTCTTTTCTTTATCTTAACTACAAAGTTTCTTAGAGAAGTTTTCTGCACACGGTGATGGATGACAATGCCCAGAGAATAAAATAATTTATCATTCTTAGGCAGAAGTAACTAATTTGGTGGTTCCTTAAAAAGTATGTCTTTTGTTTTCTTAAAATGAAAGATGTAGACAGAATGAATTATTTTTAATATGTTAAGATATTCAGTGTACTCGTATAAATTTATTTATTTGACTGTATCATACACTTGATACATTACATTAAAATTATTTTATTTTTAATTGCTACAATATATATGCATTTTTAAACCCTCTTATTAAATTTGTCTGTTAACGAAATACTCTAAATGAAATGCAAACAATTTTAGAAATGCAAGTGTTGCAAAATGATGAAAAGTAAAAATGTACTTTTGGCTGATTTATATTAATTGTTTTCATAGTATTTATGTGAATTAATTTGATTTACGAATAGAGTTAAAACATAAGGAAAAGAATACCAAAAATAATTTGGTAGATTTATTGTTTTCAGAACGAAGTACTATAAACTTAGTACATCAAAATTGGTAAGAACAGTTTTGTTAAAAATTGTTTAGAAGTAAATGGATATTTAGTAGTATAAATATTAAGATAAGTATTAATCAAGTGGGAATAGGAAATTATTAAATCAGAAGAAAAAAAGATTATAATACTTGGAAAAAATGCTTTGTGAAGGTTTAAACTTATTTTGAAAAATGAAATGTATAATCAATATTTAGTTTAACTTCAAAAGTAGTTTTGAGAAGTAAATTGTATTTTTAAGTGCTGAAAGAATTTTCGAAAATAATGTAAATAGTAAAAATTGTACTTAGTGAGAAAGAAATGAATCTACTAAAAGTGTTTTAGTTACATATTTGAAACTAAATTGTTCTTTTTCACTTAAATAAACATTCCTTTTACAAATATTATATTTCACTCATCCAGATTTAGTATAACTGTTCTAGTTGTTAATGAAAACTTTTACAACAGCTGTTATTCTGCTAGAAAAATTTTACAAGAGTTACATTTTTAATAAATGTTTTTTACTAAATTTTGCTTTAAATATATAATGTAATATACATACAGGAATTTTTCAAATGTTTTTCTATTATTTTCGAAATTTGTAAGATGGCTGTACTAAGGAATTAACAGGTTTTTAAAAAAATTTTTATAAACGGCTCCTTTGTATTAAATTTGTATGTTCAACGATGCCTCATTTGTATGACCCTCCAGAAAAACAAGCCCTCTACTTTTAAATCTTAATTCCTCTCCAAATGCAGTTTTCTAGATTTCAGAGAGCGTGCTAAGAATAAAAAGCTTGTTTTAATATCAACTATAAAACATGAACTGCTTAAATTAAGAAACTGAGTCTCATGTTGTAAAAACATCATTGCAAAGAGCTATTTGATAAGTGTAATAAGTATTTTTACTAATTAAGCGTTTTTTACTCAGAATTGACATAGCATGAATCTTTAATTTAATGTGAATAAAATAAAAGATAAAGAGTATAGTCATTTGTAGTTAAATAAAAGATCAGATACCGTTCCAAGGTGGACAGAGCCTGTTATAAAGATACCGGAGTCCAGAATTAAAAGTCATGGTTATTTCCTTAAGCATGTTATGAAAGAAAGGCAAAATCGAAGACAAAGCGGGATACTTAGTAAAAGTGCTATTACAAATGAAGAGAATAATTGGAAAAACATGTACCAATAAACTGTTTGATTAATGTAAATAATACAAAATGGAGGAAAAGTAAGAAACTGGTCAATTTAGTTAATATTTAGAGTGGTTAGTTTTAATTGTGTGTGCAATGAAGAGAATGTTACCTATATAAAATGAGAGTATAAATGCGGTGATAATTCTGTTGTTAATGCAGCAAAGTGGGTTTGAGTTCAACATAGAGATTTGGTAGAAAAGGCTTACAATCCGGAACCTTTTGTCCCAGTGCATCCTTAACATACTCAATAAGATTTCAGTCACAGAGGATATTTTTGGACATTGATGCACATACTAGCTTCATTTTCAATTTTTTTTAATTCAGATTGGTGCACGGTCACTCTGTCGTCCTTGCGGAAAAGATGTGGTTCCTAGCACCTCGAGAAAGAGGAACTGGAAATCTTAGAACCTCTCCTAAGTATCTTGTTGTAATAGTGGAATATGTACCGAAAAGATAAAGGAGATTACCAAACATCACGCTCACTCACGCAGAAAAAAGGTCACTACCAATATACTGATTTCATCTTGTGGTGTTACGAAGGTACGAACTAGCGGGTCTTAATGTTCTCTTTTCCGTTGAATATGGATCACTTTCATTAAAATCAATGGCATGAAATATTTCTGTCACAGGGTCTTCTAAATATGTTTTCGCGGAAAGAATTGTTCCCGTAGATGCAACAATCGATTACTGTCTGGCAAAAGTCGTCTGATTACGTCACGAAATTATAGATGAAAATCGGTCCTGTCCAGCTATTGTTACACTCGATCCACCATATGCAATCGGTCTGTGATTCGTTTTAAAGTTCAATACCTCTTCCACCGTCTAGAAATAATGCACTGTCCAACATTTTATATATTCTTATACATACATTTTTATTACATCATATAACAACATTATACATTTTTTAACAACAAATAATTTTATCTGCGATTGCATACTTTCTAAAACAAGTTTCCAGAACTGATCTTTTCTTTAAAAAGCAAATTCATGTGTCATTTTTTAATCAAAATTAATATTTTTGAAAGCGTTGAAACACATATGAACAAACTGATTACCAATCCACCAGAATCTTGAATGCATTCCCGTGTCTCAATTAAATACATTCATAATATTTAGCTGTCAAATATAATTTTCATTGAATTTTAATTTTGTGTTTCAGCTTCCTAAGAAAGATTTTGATTTGAAAAAATTCGCTTAGGCAACCAAAGTAAATCATCATACACTCAAATTTGATCAGCTATAATCACTGGATCCCATAAAACATATTCTTTATTCAATGTTGGTCGTTTCTGTGAATCTAAGTACAGAACTTCTATTACTCATTATGTTTTTAACATACTGGTGCTAAGTTCTCGTTTTCATAAGGTTAAAGTTTATGCTATATATATAAGATCAAGAATATATAATACGATGAATCTCCAAACAAAACAACTCTAAGTACTTTCAATGTAAACTGATTTAATTAAGCTCAGAAATGCCAATGGTTGCTGAAGAAATAGCTGGTTAATTCTAATGTATTTACAATATAACAACTATTTAGGAACTATTTAGTAAAATTGATTCATTTATCAAATGCCTGGTCATGGGCAATCTAGGCATTAGGTAACGAGCTCTCCAATATTTCTTTATAATACAGTCCACACTCTTAAGTACAGAGCACATGTCTAGATGAGCAGCGTCCATGACTTGTCCAGAAGCACACAAACACACAAAAGGGTGAGTCAGATAGATTAAAATGAAGCAAATGAGCACAAAGGCAGTCATATCCAGACAATAATCTAAACTCAGTCACCGAAGCAGCACGAAAAGAGTCCGAGTAACAGTTAGGTTTCATTGGACCCCTTCATGATGTATTTTTGGCAGCACTGGCAGAGCATCTCGAAAGCATTTTTATAGATCCTATTAATTTCAAGTTTTTCTGAGTGCAGAGGCAGGTTTCTAGTAGATCTTTGGAGAATATCCGTGCCTTTTTTTGCTAAGAGGTCCGCTTTTGTTATCTCCCCAAAGACTACAGTGGTAAGGCACCCACTGGAAGACAACCTTTGTCAAAATTTTGCTCAGCAGCTCCCTGCAACTCTGGACACGGGAACTGTGTTCGTCTTGGTTACTTGACAAGGCCTTAAGAGTGGAATTTGAATCGGATAAAGTTACAGCCTTATTAGACGGGTAGAAAGCTGATGATGGGCTAAATGAATAGCATCGATTTCACCGTTATAGTGAGTAGCATGAGAGCCGACATGTAAGTAAAAGGAAAAAAGATTACAGAAAATTCCAGTACCAGCGCCCTGGGATAAATCCAACAGGGAAACTTCTGTGTAGATATTTAGTAAAATTTAATAATTCAAAGTTATCCCAATCCTCAAGAAACTTCTTTCGAAACCTGCATTTCATAAGTAAAGTAAAATATAAAGAATGACACTTTCTCGTGAAAATGCTTTGAAATATATAAAATGATGGCCAAAACTGTGCACACTTTTTTAAATTGTTTTTTTAAGTTGCTATGCTTATAGAAAATGTTACGTTGCACAACATGCAAAATATTTTATATCATTTTAAAGGTAATTTAATATTAATTTAATACAAAGAAATAAAATTCAAATATTTCAAATACAAAAAAGTCATGATTTAATAACTGCAGTATGCATTAGATACACATGATAACAGTGAATAAACAGAGCTTAGTGAGGTTGCCTTTATTACAGCTTCACATCGATGTTTCATTGAGCTGCAAACAATTTTAAGTTCTTCCTTCTTTATTACATGATGCCAGGAAACAATTATATCCTCAATTTGCTCTTTTTTATTTCATGGTTACCTCATTCGGACAAGAGTTTTCAAACGGTACCACAAGATTTTGATAGTATTAAGGTCAAGACTGTTTCCTGGCTATGAATACAACTCAATGATATTATAGCGGTGCCAGTCATTCGATTTCAATACTGTGTGGCAAGGAGCGGAATCCTGCTGAAAAATAAATGAAGTATTGTTGGTTAAGTAGATCCCTGATTGAAGGCAGAAGTTTAGGTTCTAGAATGATGTCAATGGAATTTATGACATTCAGTGTTCCATCAATAATATGAAGGTGACTGATACCATTTGCTGATATGTATGACTAAATGATAAAACTATGTGGGCGCTATATAGTGGCCTGGATGCAGTCAGGACTTAGCATTTCTGTGATTCTAAGTCTTACATATTTTATTCTATCACTACCGAATACCGCTATTTTAGTTTCGTCCCTGTATATAACTTGTGACCAATAATCATTTGTCAGATTAATGTGTTTTATTGACCACTACAGTCCCTTTTCGACCAGCTGTTAATTAAGGTACGACTTTTTTTCGTGGAATTCTATCTTTTATTCTTACAACTGCTAATGTACTCTTGATTGTTTTTGAACTGACCTGAACATCAGAGTATCACTCAGATCACTTCTGATGGATGTCTATGAAATTCTTTTACCTCTGAAACATAATACTTTTGTTCTTCTGTCATCAACAGATATGGTGCACTTGTTTTGGTCTTTCCCTGCTTTTTTTATTAGATGTGCGTCCTGACATCTTAAACAATACTTTCAGTCTCCAGATGCAGTCACTGAACTACTCACCTGTTACGTAATTTTAACTTAAGGAAATACAACTTTCTCATCACACATGTCTTTTGTTTGATTTCAATGCTTTTTGACTAAATATTATTGTTATCCTGTCCAGAAAACAATCCCGACCTCAATTCTATTGAAACCTTGTGGCACCGTTTGAAAACTGTTGTTCGAATGAGGTGCTAATTGAGGATATAATTGCTTCCTGGCATTATGTAATATCGAAGGAAGAGCTTGAAACTATTTTCAGCCCAATATGAAACATCGATGAGAAGCTGTAATAAAGTCATCCTCACTAAACTCTGTTAACTCACTGCTGTCATGAGTATCTAAAGTATATCGATAGTTAGTACATCATAACATTTTTTGCCTTGGAAATATTTGAATTTTGTTTTTTGTATAAATTCAGTAATAGTTTTCTTTAAAATTATATAAAATACTTTGCATTTTTTGCAACGTGAAATTTTCTACAAGCATACTAACGTAAGAAACATAACAATTTTAAAAAGTGTCCACAATTTTGGCACCACTGTATGTAATTAAAAAAACCAATGCTTCCGTCACCAAAAAGAAATTAAGTAGGTAAACACTTTGATTGAAATACATTTCTAACTTGTTATTTTTGCAAGAGAGAGAGAACCTTTCATACAACAAAACATTTACCAGCAAGAGTTTCGGAGAAAGGCTATTGGCTGTCAAAAAATAGAGGAGTAAGCATTTTCTGAGTTTAGAGACTAACACATTTACTTTAAAGTTTAGTTTATTTCAATCTATTATTGTACCAAAAACGAAGTAAAACATTGTATAAATGTAGTTATTTAAAAAATTATGCCAAATTTTTTTCTATAAATATCAGTTTTTGTCAGTAGATAAATTTATTTTTTAACAATGTTTATTAAGTGTTATTTATTTTTATAAGACATTATTTAATTAATGTGGTGAAAAAATTAATTAAATTGTTTTTTTTTTAATTTATTTTGAAAGCCTGAAAATTTAAGTACAAATAAGAACATAAAAATAACTTAGATAGATAAATTTCCTAAGACGTTACTTAATTAATATTAGAACTTTATTATAATTATTTTATACATAACATAGCTTTATGTTTTTAAAATAATTTTCTAAAGGAACATTTATTAAAAACAAGATTTCTTCATAAAACACGTTAATCAAGCTTATTATAAATAGTAAAGCATGATTTTCGCCAGGAACTATAATACCAAGAAATAAATTCAAGCGTAAAAATTTACATAAATAATTAGAAAACGATATAAATTGACGATAACTATTCATGAAGATGAAATTAATAAATAAAAATCCTGACAATTTACTACTTGGATAATAAGGCAATCTTTCGTTAAGCCTCTCTTTGGAAAACTCAATTAATTGTCTGTCAGAAGAAAATCATTTATTTCAGAACGATTAAATACCTGACACGACTTGGAGTTTAAACTGATTAATTATGAGTTACTATTTATCTGATAGATGCAAGACAGGTATATAAAGTATACACTTAAAAATTCATACATAATTAGAAAGAAAGAAGTAGAAATTTTCCTTTTTTGAATGTGCTAAGATAAATGTAGGGATATTTTAGTGTTGGGATTTTTGAGGGATTGAAGAATTTTGGGATTGGGTCTGTCCTTAATCGTAATACCCCAAATTTATGCGATTGGTGGGACTGGGTGATAACCGCCTAAAAAGGGATACGATTTCGCACATAATATAATATAAACAATTTTTATTTTAAAGCGAGTCGGAATTTGATTTCGCATATAAATACATATAATGTTTAATAATAATTAAAAAATGTTCAATAAATCATAGATAAAATAAATACAATATTACAAGCCAAAGTTATTTTGATGCAAAATATTCATGTTATGAAAAAAAAAATACGCTCATCGTTAGAGTAAATATTTTCTAAGACTTTTAACCTTTTTTCATTTAAACTGAGGCCTTCTGTTTAATTCCCAACCATCATTCGATCTACTGATTGAAGTGATCTTAAGACTTAAATTCTTCAACCTCTTGTCCATGTATTTCTATGAGCTCAGCAACTGTCTGTCCCTGCTTGTGGGAATCTAGCAGCAGTATCACTATCCGATTCTACATTTATTTGCCTGGCAAGATCGACTACTTCTTCAATCACATTACTAATTTCACCAATTTTTTAAACAAAAGTAGAATCAACGAGATATAGAAATCACGTAATTCAGAGTTCGCTTAAGTCGGGGTAGTATAAGAGTCGATGTGTTACTGTATTCATTTAAATATAACACGGCTTAATTTAAAGATGTGTATTCATAATATTTAAATCTTAATTTTTTTCAGCCTTTTTCTTAATAATTCCTATTTACAAAGTCGGAAAGAATTCATTTCAACAACTAAAATAAAAATTGTTTTTAATTTTTTCGTAATGCTAGATTTTCTTAACAATAGTTTTTTTTAAATATTAACCTACAAGTAAGTAAACTGACTGATCTTGCTATTAATTAATTTCTTACGAAATATAGAAAGTGTTCTTAACAAAAATTTATTTATATATATGTTATCGTTAAAGTGTGAAATCCGTTATTTCATAGAATAACTAGGTATTTCATGAAATAACTAGACGTTGGTTAAAGTATATAATATTACTGAATTCTACGCTTTAACTAGGTATTCTATAGAATAATGATTACTTGATCTTTAAAGTATGAAATGATGCCTATGGTTAGAGTTTCAAATCCTAGACTCAAAAATCCTCGGAGAGATTGAAATGGGGAGAAGAAAAAGGATTATATATTGCAATGAAATTATAAATGCAGAAAGCTCAAAGGGATATCTGTGGAATAAGACAGGTATGTATGACCAAGTTGGTCTAGAATTTGAGATATAAAGAAAATAGCCCAATTAAGAGGGATGTGATGTGATTTTGTGGTTGGTTTAATGGCGCAAGGGCCAATTTTGGCCAAACTGCACCCAACACTCGTCGGGCTTATAGTTACAGGACTATTAATAAATGATTTTGCGAGAAGAAAGGACTTGTTTCGTACAGCAGAGTTCGTATCTATAAGGAGATCCCTGGAACGTAATCGTTTTACGGATTTCGGATCACCACCTATTCCGATGAGGGCTTTATGAATGACAAAGGGTGATATCTTAGACATATCATTGTTAGGATTATATATTGCAATGAAATTATAAATGCAGAAAGCTCAAAGGGATATCTGTGGAATAAGACAGGTATGTATGACCAAGTTGGTCTAGAATTTGAGATATAAAGAAAATAGCCCAATTAAGAGGGATGTGATGTGATTTTGTGATTGGTTTAATGGCGCAAGGGCCAATTTTGGCCAAACTGCACCCAACACTCGTCGGGCTTATAGTTACAGGACTATTAATAAATGATTTTGCGAGAAGAAAGGACTTGTTTCGTACAGCAGAGTTCGTATCTATAAGGAGATCCCTGGAACGTAATCGTTTTACGGATTTCGGATCACCACCTATTCCGATGAGGGCTTTATGAATGACAAAGGGTGATATCTTAGACATATCATTGTTAGGGAGAGAAAGTAACAAAAATCTTACATGTGTAGCAGTATCATCAATAGTAAGTTTGGGCAATACAAGGCCTTTACCCGGACACAGCAGCATTGGATCCATAAATGCGCGTATACAATTTCGTCGTGGCATGCCTCCACCCACCACGGAGTCCAACAAGGGAGGCAGTGTGCCGGTCATCTGGCAAAAAGCCAGGCACGGCGCTTACCTGGAGTACACCCAGAATATAATGCTACAGGATCAGTGCGAGGATCCAACGGGTAAACCCGACACCTCTTATCTGCAGCACTAACCCTATAGCAGTGTCTCTTTGGGGACACCGAAGAGAGGTACCACCAGCCGATTGACAGGAGCGGGCTCACTCGTGCCACCCGTCTACGGTGAAGCCTAAGCCACCAATCTCCTCCATACGGGAGGAGCGTGAGCAAAGGGAAAGCAAAGAATCCCCAGAACATCATTTTCCTGCTTACGGGACGCCGCATACGGCAAACACGCGGGTTGGCTAACCAACGTTGTTAATTGAACACAAATAAAGCAACAAAATTAAAATATTGAAAGAAATCTAAGAAAAACAAATTAAACCAACTTAATACTAAATGTAACCCATAATATGTTAGTAATAAAAAGGAAGTTTTTTCACTAGAAAAAACAATTTAAACAAAGTTCCTTGTTTAATATAGTAGGTCTGTGGTCTGGACGGGAACAGAAGAAAAGGAGAAAAGGGATGACAAGAAAGAGGGTCGAAAATAGTAAAGGATCATTAGAATACCCCGTGGTCGTTAAACCCGTGTTTACCAAAGATAGTAAACCCCTTCGGAAAAGGAAAAGATCACTAGGGCACCTCGGGAGCGTGAAACCCGTATTCACCTAAAGAAGGTGAGCCCCCTGAGGGGGGAATACACCAAGAAGGTTTCACGTCCCAGGGTTTCGTGATCTGAACATTATTTTAGTCGATCCCCCAAATATCAACCCCATACCATCAAAAAAGTGGCACCCTAGAATTAACATGGGGAAATGATATTTTAACGCTAAATCTCTCCCTAGGCATACTAAATGAGTGCTGAGTAGCGAGGTGTATAGGTCTTGACTAGTGTAACCTGCGGTTCAAATCACAGAGCCACGACTCAAATACACGCCAAAATATTGCCAATTTAAATAAGGTTGAAAAACTTTAAATAGTTTAAAATGATTAAATAAAATACAAAATATGACCCTATGAGCAAGAAAATTGGTGGAAGTATACAGGGGATGAAGAGGGATCTCAGGAGCCAAGCTCAAATGGACTTAAGGTCTCGGGTGTCGAGCTATTGGCACAAAAGCTGCTCAGAACGGATAATACACCTGGGGAGGGGGTAGCGTCCCAGGGTTTCGGGGTCTGAACATTAATTTAGTTGATCCCCCAAATATCAACCCTATATTTTAAAAAAAAGTGGCACAATATAATTAACATGGGGAAATGATATTTTAGTCTGTAAGCTCTCCCCTGCCCCAAGCAGGTTATCATTAGTAAGGAAACTAGGAAGGGGGGATAGGTCAGATGTTACACATCAAAAATAATTATAAAATAACTTTGAAATTGTTTATTTTTCACTTTAACCATTCATCATTAGTTATTTCATGGAATAACTAGTTATTTCATAAAATAACTAGGTAAAGTAAAAAATGTTTCATCTATTACATACTTCAACTGATTTTTCTAGTTATTTCATGAAATACCTAGTTATTCTATGAAATAACTGAATTATATACTCTTTAACGGTAACATATATGTATTTCAATAAAAAATTACGGAACAAAAATAATTAACTTAAACAAAGATAAGAAAAAAAACTATAATAAAATATCAAAATACAAAATCCTAATTTGAAATCCCATTCTAATATATAATGAGAAAATAATAAAGAAGCTCCAATTTTAATTAAAAGTTTATAAATGATCTAAATTCCACCTGGAATTCAGGACTGAGAAGTAGGGTTGAACTAGTTTGGTGGAGACAACTTTTTCCCTATTTCAACATGAAAGCTAAAATAAAAATATCCATGAACATTAAAATCTCAAAAGTGTTCTGGTTATAATTTAAGGTGAGTTGGAAATCACTCTCTCTCTATATATATACTGACAATGTTAAATTGACGGTTTTCAGCGTATCTTTTCTCAAAATCTGTTATATATACATGCTTGAAATATTTCATCCAATTAAAGTACACCTTTCTCATTATACTGAAAGGAGCTATTAGCTAATTTTGAATATTTTAATAATTTATGAAATATTTTATCAAAAATTGCGAAATTTGACCCATTTTCACATAAAAAATTTATAAAAAATAAATTTTTGAGTTTTTTTTACTAAAATCTCATTTCAGTATATAATAGCTATCATTATAAATACATCATAAAAATTTACATATCTGTGAACAGTAGTTTCATAGAAAAGGTACATCGAACATCAAAATTTACACTTTGAGATAAATTGATTTTAATGTATACAGTGAAACTTCTAATCTGCTAGGAAATTAAAAATATAAAAGACTCAATTTTACAATAAAAGATGCATGTTTTGGTTTGTATTAGGCGCTCGACTTTTAAGCAAAAATGAAGTACCTTGTTTACATTTTTTGTCATTCAAATGGGCGTGGCCCAGTTTCCACGATTATTTTAAAATAGGTTTTAAGGCTTCTAATTACCCTAGACGTTAAAGCAGGGTATTTTTAGTAAGGGTAAAATCTATACAATTTGAAAATATAAAAATCTCAAATTGTTAAAAAAATATGATTTTAGCTTTCCAACACTTCTTAAGAAATTAGCGTTTTGCTATTAAAAGATTTTAATAATATCACAATTCAAATATATTTAAATAATAAGATACTTAAGTACATAACAATTTTAAATGTTGAAAACAATCCTCAACAGCTTGAAAAGATCTTTAAATTAAAAACTTGTTTTCGACTTTAAGAGAGAGAGAGAGACGAGCACTTAAAACAAATATAAACATCCATTAATTTTCAGACAATTTAAAACATTAAAAAATATGCACAAAATAAAAGCTACTAACCTTAACAACTTGACAGAGCATAATTTAATTAGCTTAGAAAAGGTGTAATTGAGGTGAAATTTGAGGTGTATTAATTGGTATTTTGTATGTTTTCATCTAGCTTAGAGAGAGTATCATTTTAGATATATCCTGTATTTTTTAGATTTTTATCAATTATTATTTTTTTAATGTTTTCCTCCTTTCTTTAGTTGCATTATTGGTGCATTATTTTACAAATTAAAAATATATGCAATTGAAAATCTAGAAGTGTTCTACCTATTTTGAAAATTTTAATATTGACTTGAAGAAAAAGAAGTATGTTCTTAACGTTTTGTAGAAAATATTTTTTTAAATGAAATAAATGCTTCAAATACTTTATTTTGGGTAAATAATTTTTAGTACACAATTCACTTATTTAATCGTATACATGACTAGCGTTTAATCATTCATATCGCTGTTATTTAAGAATACGTGTTCTTAAATGTCTAAAGAGATTTATGTTTAGTTTTCTCAGTGGAATACTAATTAGAAATACATCAGAAAAATTCCCTTTCATGTTCCTTTATTTTGAATTATGTTGTTATGTAAAGACGAGAGATGTGATAATAAATTATTCAAAAGAATTTTGTCTTGATAATGGAAGTATAATTGAGCAGACTTTTTCTTGCTCTTAAAGAAACAAAAAAAAATTCTCCACACACTCGAAGAGGATTCAGAAAGAAAATGCTGAAATAAAAGCAAAATTAAATATTTGCTGTAGTTTTTTATGGTTTCTTAGACTCACACAAATGATCTTAATCTGCAGATGTCGTTAATATCAGGAATACACAAAATGTACAAAATATCGGGATAGAGACATATATACACAATATAAATTTATTCTACAACAACAACAAGAAAAAAACACTAAAATACTTAATAATTTTTCAGTGAAGTCAGAAGCATTTACAATTTTAGAATTTATTTAATAATTATTTACTCATAAATACAAAATGGTAATATATTTTGACAAATTAATACTTATTTTCCATGTAAATTACCTCTAATTTCTACAATTTCAACTTTGGCTCAAAGGCCCCAGGAAATTAGACTGGAAAATTTAATAAACCCTATTTACATTTCTGACTTTCAGAGGAGTAACATTATTAAAGCTCTACTTTTGGAGAAATGGTATGTAATGTAATTAGATGAAGTAAAATGTCAGTTGCGACAACCATTAAATTTTGAGACAATTATAGACTCATTATTGTTGTATCAGTGACTCTAATTCAAAATTTTCTATTCGGAGCTTGTAATCAGTTTCTCACGCTGTCTTTCTCAGTATTGATGGTTGTTATCTTTAGTCTACTTAAATCGATTATCTCTCTCTTAGGTTTCGTAGAGAAACAGTTTAAAAAGGAAAGTTGCAGAGCTAGAATGGTTTCAATTCGTGTATACTTGAGTTAAATCTGAAAATTAAGAGGGTTCTAGGAAGATTTAGAGCCTGATATATTATATGATCCTAAAAATGGCGGAATAAAATTTGGAAATTTCTTAATTTTTCTAAGAAACCAAAATGCATATTTATGTATTCTTTAATTCAACATATTTTTTTCATTATTTATTTTTCATATTTTCATGTGATTTTTAAATACTATATAAATAAAAATAAATCTCTGTGTGTGTGTTTAAGCAAAACTCTTTAAATACATTCAAATTAAGAATTAACTATATTGATGTCAGAGGGGAAGACTGACAATTAATAAATATATATAAATTAATAACATGTATTATGAATATTTATATTTTATTCTAAAATTAACCATTCTATAAATAGTTGAAAGAAACATTTTCAAATGTATCCACTGTAGTTTTAAAATTAAACATTATATATTATCAAAACAAATGTTAAGGTATCCGACTACGTTCGGAACCGTGATTTTAAAAAAGTGCATAAATGGATAATTTTCATGATATTTAGTGTCACTCAGATTAGAATACATGCATAAAATTGTTTTAAGGACAATTTGACAAAAAAAATTACTGTAATACAATATTTTGGGGAAAAATTAACTTAGAATAACATTTTTTACAAATTGTTCTCTTTTTATTAAAAGTGCTTCTAAAATAATATTATTTTGCTTAGATAAAGTAAAGACTTTTCCAGAGAGTCTCAACTAGAGTTTTGAAAATTTCGCATTGTTTTCAAAGTTACAACCAGTTGAAATCATTATCAGCGTTTTTTTCTTAAAATTTCTCCCGTCTGTTGTCGTAAAATATGGATAAAACCCCCCTTTTAAGTTATATATTTCAAAAATTCTAGTTGAGCCTCTGTAAAGAGGTCTGAACTATACACAGACAAAATATTATTGTAATAGAAGTATTTTTTCACAAAAGGAGAATATTTTGAAAATTGACCTTTCTATGTTCATTTTTTGTCAAAATATTGTACTTAAATACTTTTTTATTGTAATAATATTCTTGAAAGAATTTTATATACATTTTCTAATTTAAGTGACACTAAATATCATAAAGATTATCCATTTATACGCTTTTTCAAAATCACGCTTCCGAACATAGTCTGATACTTTAAGTTAAAAAATAAATTAATTTTTTTTCTTTATATAGTTAATGGAACATCAAATAATCTTCCGAGGAAATTGCATAAGTAAGGATAATTCTGGCAGTTTATATTTCGATTTTTTTTATTTAAATTCAACTGAATATTTTCAAGTAAAATATATATAGATCTAGACGAAAAGCGTCTTAAGTCTGTTTCTCATAATTTAACAACATTACGTAAATATTTAAAAGAAAAAAAATAATTAAAGTTTTAAGCAAATATTTATAAAAACTGTAAACGATTAAAATAAGGCTTTTTTATCTGCCATACGAAAATAAGTTTTATTTCGATTTCTATAGAAAGAGAGAAGAGTATATTTCAGAATGCAAACCTGCTAATCGGATACGTTATTATAAGCGTGCTTAAAGGAAACAGAAATTTAAATACAACAGGACAGAAAGGAAGCCAAACTTCCTCCTGTAGTGGACAGTTCACGTGATGGAATGTTTCCAGTCATGTCCTAACTTATTTTGAAAAATATTTAGTATTGAAAAACATTTTTCTTTCAATAGTGTGTCTTTATAAGCAACTACCTGTATAAGCATCGATCATAGTTTTTTTCCTTTTGTGAGCAACAGTAAAAATTATTAAAAAAGTTAATAATTGAACGTAGCAAAATATGAAACTTGATGTTCAAGCAAAGGGGGGCGACACTTTTCCCTTTATTTAAAAAACTATTTTAAAAATTTAAATTTAAGATATTTAAACTGTTTACCGATCTCACCAATATTTAAAAAAAATTATTTTTAACAAAAACACGAATTTTGAACTCTTACTCAACGTTTCTAGACATTTAAATTTAAAGCAAAATGCGAAATTCAGTTTTTAACCCATTTTATTCCATTGTCCTATTTAGAGGACAGTTGAAAAATATGATGTGGAAATCAATATTTGTATGATGTGAATATTTTGGCAGTCGGAACATGTTGGGATATGTATTATCTTCTTTCAGCGTGAGTTGTGTCTTATCCTCTGCCCCTTCTTCTCTGGAAATTTTATTTTTTAATCGCATTTATCAGTCATGTTTGTATCATGTCTTTGGAGTTCTAGAATTCTTTTTCGGTTAATATGGACACTTATTTGGGCATTTTTTATGGGATATTACTCTTTCGTTATGATCCTGTTGGTTAATTAGAGCGATATTGTTCTTAGGTAAGGTTTTGCAAATTATTTTTAACTGCCCTCTAAATAGGACAGTGAGATGATTCGCATGTAATTGACGCATTTTTCCTCTCTTTATAATGGAGAGTAAAAAAGAATAATAATAATATAATAATTTAATTTCTAGTGTTTCACCCCTGCTTAGTTATGTCATTGTGAAGGTTTCTGAAGTCAGAGGAAGCATTAGAATTATAAAATAGCTTAGATTCCGATGAGAACGATACTGAAATTTCTGTGTTAACAGATATCAGTGAATTAACTGACGAAGATGGAAATGATAATGTGAAAAAAGTAGCTACTGGTGAGATTATTATAAAATATCTACCTGGGTTTTTAGAGGTTAAAAGTGAAGATAGTATCCAGCCTGAACCACTCACGAGCTCTAGTGTTTCGACAACAAAGAGCAGAAAAAATACTAGAAGACATGTCGTTATGGATTAAGAATAAATCACCGCATTATATCAAAATGGCTAACACAGGCTGACTCAACTGTAAGTTACTAGCTCAAGAAGATGGAAACTGCATTGAAATATAAAACCCCATCAGAGCTTTTTGAGCAGTTTCATTCCCGTGAAGCTTACCATCTCAATGCCGAAGAAACTATGCGATATGCAGCAGATGTAACAAACGAACACGATTACTTAACCACTGCTGACGAAATACGTGTTTTTATATGAATTTTGTTTATAACTCTGGTTATCTTTCAAATACCTATGAACGTGACTATTGGTCAGATCATTTCGGCCTTTGCATTACTCTGGTGAAGAATGCCATGTCACGGAACCGCTTCCAAAAATTGAAATCTTGTTTACACTTTGAGGACAATGGAACTGTAAGTCAGCATGTTCAAGATCGATCCTTCAAAGTAAAGCCTCTGTTTGCCATACTCAATAATCATTTTATGAAATTTGGAGGCGAGTATGAGGGCACAAAGATAAAGTTTACGGGAAGATGTCAAATTTAATAAATTCTTGCAACAAACATAAGGGCGGTGTGGATCCCCACGATGGTTGGCTGGACTTCATTCCATTAAAATTCGTAAGAAAAAGTGGTACCGGCCACTTTCTATACGTTCACTGGATATGGCTATTGTAAACGCCTAGATAAATCACAAAATTTTCAACAACTTGAAGGAGTTCCGGAGAGCTGTAACAACAGCTTATCTAAAAAAAACTGTGATAAGAACAAAAGGTAGACTCCTTTCTTGATTTTTTGATGGTCATTTTTTACTAAAGCAAGAAAAACGACGTCGTTGTCAAAAAGAGGACTGCAAAAGAAAACCAAAAACATACTACTGCAAATGTAACAAAATGCCTTGTCAGACTTGCTTTAGATCTTTGCACAAAAATTAAAGTGAAATTTAACTGAAAAGAGAAATATTTTACAAAAAAGTATTATTGAATTAGAATAAAACTTTGTACTCGCGGAAAAAGCTTTTCATCACTGAAGAGAACACTAAAACCTGTAAGTGCAAATTTTATCCCAGTTTCCTAACGGGAGTGAGGACGGATCAGATTTCTTACATAAAATCTATACATTTTTCCAATTTTTTATATTTAGTTTGTTTATGTTTAACTAACTTTAGAAAATATAATGCTACTCAAATTTGAATAGAATAAATAAAATGGGATAAAACGAGTTAAATATTAAGATTGAAATTGGTTGCAACATTTCTCAAAGATAAATAATGGAAAGATTATACACCCTCATGTACACAGTTTGATTCGCTATCAGACCGATAAACAGGAAGACGTTTGTATGGGGTACATAGACGACTCAGAGTTACAAAGAAATGCAGCGTTGCAAATGTCACAGTTACGAGCTGTGGGATACATTCATGGGAAAAAAACCATTTTATTGAAATGTTTTAAAACAAAAGGTGTTCAAAATCATGGCTAGAAGTCAAGTAAGCCTGATAGAGATGATGCAGGAAATTCCTTACGTTCTGGAAGATTCCCGGCATGTCATGTATCCTCTCAGCAGCTACAGGTATTTGAACGTTTCCGCGGAATAGACGTCTTGTACACCAAACTCCTTTTATGATCCTAGAAGAAGTTCATGCATTTTCGAACACCTTGTTGTAGTATAACCTCTCAATAAAAAGTTGTTTGTTTCGTTCATGTACTGATGCTTATATTCATTTTCTCTGCTTTTTTGCACCACGGTTAGCAACTACAGCATTTGCGACCATGCATACCTACGTGACTTCGAGCCGTATATGTACCCCCGTACGCACCTTAGTGTGTCGGCCTGGGAGCGAATCCTCATGTGTATATCCTATCAAAAATTCTGAAATAGAGAACCAATAATAATAAACTAACACATAAAGAAAAAACAAATTGACTAAAATAAAAACATTATATTTTCCATGTTCTATTCTCTCAAAAGCATTTAAAGGATTTATTAAAAAAAATTGCATCTGTTTGATAACTTTCAACTAATAAATAACTATACCATTATAAAAATCTTCAGCATCACTTATGTTATTTTCAAGAATAAAATTTAATTTTGATTAACACTTTAAAAACAGTTCATAGCGTTTTATATTCTAAAGGGAGTGGTTGTTAGATAATAAATATTTTTTCTACGACATTTACAAAATAGGTTTATGACAAACAATATTTTTTAAAACTTTTGTTAAAGGAAGTTTTAATTTGATTTCCAGCAGAAAAAATGTGTGATGTAGAAGTATTCTTAGAAAAACTTTTGTTGACGTAGTAAATATAAGCAAAACACCAGATTTGTAATTTTGGAAATATATATAAAACACACATTGCATTCTAATTAAGCGCATCTAAACACACTGGTGGCTCCATTAATTTGGTTTATCTTTAAAATCGAATAAATTTGTGGCATGTTTTACTTTCATGTGTTGTGTTTTTCAATCATTTTGGTAACATTTTCTTTCATAATCGTTTAATAAATCAGAACATTTATTGAAGTAATATTCTAGTTAATACGTGGAGATACATCTTCAATGGGCATTATTTAAGTGAGTTACTTATCTATCTATACATTAACCAAAAATTTATGTAGCATTGAAAAATCTGAAAAGTTCACGATTAAAATTGCGTGATTTGCTATGAATGAAATACGCGTGTTTTTCGCGTACGTATAATCTCATTTCTTTTTCTTATTTCTTGTTTATGTTATTCATTAAAATGATTTTCATTCTAAAGATTGTACAAGCATTTGTAAGAAAAAAATGTATCGCAACATAGAATGTAAATGCATTTCCATTATTTTATATAGTTATAACTTTCTTTTTCCACCTGGTCAGTTTTCTCAAGCTTTTTCTATTTGATGATTTCTATGGTATGAAATCTTATTTAGTAAAATAAATCATTGAAATATTCAAAAGTTTTAACTAAAGCATTGCATTGTAGAGAGACTTGCTCTTTTTCGCATGAGTGCACAGTTGATCAGTCAGTAGAACTGTAAACATCCCAGCGAAAATTTGAAGTCAACTGAGAATTGGACAGGTTTCTTTGGAACATTTTGTAGATTTTGTGTAGTCTCTTGCTTCTGTTAGAAATATTTTATTATTATTGTCATCTTCAACTCTATAGTTAACTATTTTATAAACAGTTCTCTAGTAACTGTATAGTTAACTATGCAATTGTGAAATTAACTACGTCGGAAAAGTTCTAGTTGTTGCGTTATATACCTGTATAAAAGCAGATGCAATACTGCATTCTCTGAATGAAATAACGAGCTCAGACTACTGATCTTTGACTTCGTTCGCGACTTTCACTATACACATAACCGATTACTTACATTTACTTCTTTTACACTAAAAATTATACTTGTAATATTATTAAAAATTAGAATTAATGATTATCTACTACAGTGTGCAGCCACATTTACCGGCAAATTTTGAAGAGTAACATCAGGCAATACGGGAATAACAAATCAATATTGAACATGGGTTTCACAAACCACATTTAGTTGATTAAAATCGTGATAACAATAGTTGTCGGAAGAATGATGTGCCAGACGAGGGAGTGCCCAAAAGAATGCGGAGACGTACATATACTGTCCGAATGCCTCAATGGGGTAAAATACCTTGTTTGCTTACGTCACGTCCTCCTTGAGTTGCTTCAGGGAGTACCGGCCATTCCTCACGAGGTTCATGCACGATGGTGAACATGCACAATTTTTGATTACGGGGCCCCATGCTACATTTCCCGGGATTTGAATTGGACTCTGGGAACCTGTGACTTGTCCTCTAAACTCCTGAACCTCAATTCTTTGCATTTCTTCTTCTGAGAGGCCACCTGAAATACCGTGTATGAAACACCGGTGACATCAGTGGAGGAACTGAAGTCACGGATTCTCGTCGGTTCAGCTGACACCGTCAGGACACCAAATTTGTTTGAACGCGTCCATCAGTGTCGGCTGTGTTACGATCTATGCTGCCGCAATTTCGAACAATTACGGACAGTCACTTGTCGTTGCATTTTTTCATGTAGAGCTGTATTTCATTGTTCCTGTTGTAAACATGATTTACGTCTAATAAGTGTATTATTCCTTGTCGCTTATCAGCCCTTTTCTTCCACTCAACATCCCAGCCTTCATGACTTTTTTTTGCGAATTTCTGTGACTAAGCGTGGTTTTCAACCCCATGTTCTAAGGGGATTTTTACTCCCTATGCTAACTATTATCAACCATTTGAGTTTGTGGGTCTTATTCCACATCACAATGCATAAGAGTTGTTGTTAACAATAATATAAAAATGTATTATATCTTATCGTATGATACATGTATTGCCATGTTTCGTAAACATTTCAACGAACGAGTGGTCCAGTTGTAGAGCCACTGTTAGTGGAACTGTTGGTCTTAGGTTCAAACCCTACCATCTGCTACTCACCAGTTTTCTTAATTTGCTTTAAATTGACTCTCTGGAATTTTCCAGACAGTTGTAGCGTATGCAAATTTATGTTAGTTTAAGTTTTTCTAGAACCTTCTAGATGTCACCCCTGTATCTTATATCAGCTGCTTTCCTCGAGCTGGTGGTCAATTAGTCTGGTGTACGATCAAGTAGATCACGTCAGTCTTCTTGCATTCAATAAATTCTCATTGCTCTATTCAACCGTTGTATTGCTACCTGTTATACTGCAAAATCTTCGTGACAGTATATATGTACTTTTACTTTTTTTTCATTGTATGTTGTTTTTTTATCATTTCAAAACAATACAAATTTTATGGAATTACATTTTAAAAACATAAATATGTCAATGGAAAGTAAAATATAATTTACTTTTTTTTCCTTCAGGCTCCACTGCAAAAATACTCTTTTACAGCTTATCATAAAATTAAGCACGAAAAAGGCTGAAACTGTCCGTTGAGTATATATAACGGGAAGCTTAGTAAATATAAAATTACTTCAAGTGCAAAACTATGTCGTAAGAAAATGCTTGAAAAACTCACCCAAACCATAATCCTGGGTCCTTAGGGTAAATTTAACGTACACCCGTCTAGAGAAGGTAACTTTCAATATTATTTCATAAAATTTATCGAAAAAGACTTATATTTTAAAATGATACTCACTTCCTAATTAATGACGGCAATAATTGTTTTTCTTATAATCGCTATAGAGGGAAATACATTTTTAATAAAATTATTTCTTCAAAACTTTATTTCTTTATGGATTTGTTTTCTTACGATAATGCTGTGATAAAGACTACACTGGTCGATTTAAATGTTCTTTGGCAAAAATAAGAATTTAGGCTGTGAAATTACATTATTTGACATCTGAAGAAAAATTGTCATACAAGGTCATAATAAAATCTTTAAAACAAACATAAATGAACAAATAAATCTAAGTTTAAATCAAACATAAGGAATAAATCAAGCATGAGGTAAACAAACAATAGTGGAAGAAACAAACGTGAAATTAAAATAAAGTGTAAAAAAGTGATAATAAATTTAAATTTTCTTAAATATCATGTAACATAATTACTTTAAATGAAACACAATATATAGAGATACATAAATTAAAATTTTTTAGGCATTCAAACAATATCTTACAATGGAATGATATAGTTACCGAGAAATAAAAACACATGATGTGTTTTATGTATAAATACAACTATTTTTTTTCTGTTTTTACTTCGTAGCGGTCAGCTATATAGTCCTTACACACACGATATGATGTTATATAAAAGCTATGTAGCTTCACGTGCTATTGTTACTGTGATTCTGAACTTTACGTGAGAATGTTGCCCATTTAATAAAGTTTGAGGGCTAAAGTTTCTGGGGAGATATTTACGTTATTGCCTTTCAAAGAAATTTTCAATCCAGTTTCTCTAGAGGGTCTACCAGAGAAATATTTGCTTTCCCTTTTGGTGGTTCAAAAAGAATTCTCACAAAGATGTATTTTAAATAATGAACTCTTAAGGAAAAAATTCATGTGATTAATTAAATAACATACTTAGCTAATATTCAGTTCAAAGACAATATTTCTTCAGGCGTCTTTTTCTTTTACTTCCCGTTTTTACTTGCAAGTTTTCATTACTTTTTTTAAATGAATTAATCTGTGAATTATATGTTTCGCGTGTTTCTATTTGGATTCCTGCCTTACCACATCGAACATTGGGTTTTATTTACTTGACTTAGTTAAAAACTGGTTTTTTTTCATATCATCAAGTTAAATGTCCTGCGACGATAATTTAATATAATAAACTATTCTAGCTGAAGAACCCGACTTAAATCATTCTAAAAAGGAAAAAGGCAACTAAATGTTTGTCATATACATTGCCTTAAAAATAGACTTCATTCATGTATTTTGGGATTAATTTATTCATCAATGAGTTGTTAAACAGAGTGACAACCAGTGGAAATAATTACCACTTCCATTTTGGAATTAAGTCCAAGACTTTTTGAGAAAAAAAGGTTTGATATAATGAGGTACAGAGAGGAAAGGGATTATCGCACATTAATCTGCCGTTGAGTTTTAAGTGTATAGATATATGATGCAATTCATAGTAGTCAGACTTTAAACATCGCATGAAATCATATCTTCTTCTTGTGCGGTTTATATCCTAGTCTTACGGCACATCTTTATTGATCATGCAACCTTAATTTAAATTTGATGATGTTTTTGTTCCAATCAATGAGATCGTCGAAAAAGTTGGGGGACCCGGAAATAGACTTTCCATGAATAGGTGTTTATTCACTGAGTTTTCTATGAAGAGGAAGATAAAATACAAGTGACATCAGATTCAGAACTTTAATATGAGAACGTCTTTGAAGAATGGTTTCGAATTATTCTTGCTGCAAATGGTCTACAAAAGCTGAGACACTAATGTGTTTCATTGAATATAATGTGCGAGAAAATTATTTTTGAAAAGTCGTGTATTGTGTGTAAAATCTGAATAAGCCTCTAGGGAATAAGAAATTTACAGTTTAATTTATTCCACAGTTATTATATTACACAGCTAAGTATATGTTGTTTAAATGGTACGATATACGCAAAAATATTTAATTTAAAGATTTTTAAAATTTTTTGGTTGCCTCCTATATATGTATACTATGTTAAACAGAATTTTTGTGCTCAAAATTTCATAACTTTTTAAGGAAAAAACTTAAAATTTGTGAAGTGATTTTAAAATAATACTCATACAACAAAAATGTACATACATGCATCAAGTTTGATTTACAAGTACGTCAAACTATGTATAGTAAAATATGGTATGGATTTTGCGTTAACGTGATTGGCATTCCTTCAATACTTCCTTTTATGAATGCTTATTGAAAATTCTTTAAAAATGTATAAATTCTGAGTTCAATTATTTTTAAAAAAATAAAAATTGCTTTGATTTAAAAATGCATACCAACTTTTGTTACATGTACTATTAGTAATAGGTAAAAAAAATTTCAAAGTATTAGGCGCAATAGAAAAAAAAGCCTTAGCATTTTAAATAAAGACAAACGAGTTATTTTATCTTTCTGAGATAAGTCACTTAAAGTTTTGATTTGCCATAGGGATGTGAATAAAACCGAACCTGAAAGCTATCATAATTCTGCATTTTTGAAGTTTAGAGCCTTCAAATTTTGTGAGGTTAAAAACAGTATATAAAGAAAAATTTGGGCTAAAAAAATTAAATTTGATTTTTTGACCGATTTTAGTCAATTGAATCGTACTGTGTCCCCTTTAAACTCACCGATTGAAAATGAACATTTCAAACTATACTATTATTTATTAAAATACTTCTGTTTGATTTTGTCACAGTTGTTTGAAAATTAGATTAGTAAAAAGTGTTTGCATGAATCTACTGATCTAAAGAAGTTCTTTAATTTTTGGTTTTTCATTTGGGAGTTAGTTTGTTTCTAAATATTGAATTATAAGTACAGACCTTTTAAGTTATACCTCTATTACGACATAATAACCTATTTTACTATTTATATCAAAAAGAAATGTTTTGTTAACTTTTCAAACATGGGGTTCTTTTTCTCAGTAAAAAGTGTTTACTCATTTATGAACGATATCATGTTTCAAAGAAGTATGAGTTGGAATGTATGAATTGATTAATTTTAAAAAAAGTTTGTTTTATGCCACTAAATTCTGAATTTTATAAAAATATATTTATATAAATTTTTGAAAAATATTTTTTAAGAAATTACTTGTTAAAAATATACGTTTTTTGTTTAATAGCATTATATATATATATATATATATATATATATATATATATATATATATATATATATATATATATATATATATTCAATTAGTTTATCAAAATTTGAAATATATGCTTCATCATTATTGTAGAATTGGGATTTTCTAATGCGGACGTTTCTTAATTTGAATCTTTTTGATTTATTGTTATAGTTAAGTAGAATAGTTACTATTGATAAACTATTTTCTTTGATATTAGTATTCTTATAACAAGTAAATACTGTTATTATGAAATATAACTTTCAATGCCCAACTTTTCAGAATAAAAGTTAACGATCTCTCTCTCTCTCTCAGAATAAGTATATTTTTTTCTAATATATTTTATTCTTTTTTACTGCTTCCCTCAAAACCGCTTTTAGGTAATACTCCTTATTCTTTTCAATGAATCTTAACAGATTTCTTTTAAGAACTGAGTCTTTTGTATGCCGTCAATAAAAAAGTCTTATTAGATTCTGTTATAAAGCCTCCAAAAGAACTTTTTCTACACTTTTATGGCTGTTTTCAGTGATCAAATGATTCCTTTAATAGTCAGCCTATTTTTCAACAAGATTCTTTGTCAGACAGACTGAGATTAAAATAAAAGTGAAAAGGGTGGCCAATTGTATCTGAAAGGTTTTTGTGCTATTCGAATCTTTATTGCACAGCAACAACTTTTGTAAATGTATTTTATTAATGTTAAAAGATTTTATTAGCGTTGTAAAGAAGGATTTCCTATATTTAGACAAGTAACAATGCAGAGAATAATTGACATGTAAGAAAATTGAAATGACACATAAATTTCGAATCTAGTTATAAAATCTGTAACCTGTTTAGAGACTTGTTAAAACCATAGCAAATTTATAGAAGCTTTATTATTATTACTATTTTAAAATAAAGGAATTCAAGGATAAAAGTAATAAATGTGACACATTTTATTTGTATTTAAAATTTAATATACTTTTTGGTGTGTTCTTCTATTAATATGGGTAAATAATTTTATGCTTCACTTTATAAAATAATAAAGTTTATTATGGCGATTTGCTTCTTAAGTTGGAGTCATGTCGGTGATGACGCCGGAGCTGGCGCTATACACTTCTAACTTCTACACCACTCAAATGTCAGGAATTTGAGCCATGACAGATTTAAGATGTCTCAGCTCCTATACACAACTAGTCTTCAGTGGCATCAGAACTCGAGCTCATAACTCGAGAACGTCGTCTATTAATTCGTGACCATGACCATTAGGCTACCATGGTCACTAAACTGTTCTGAGAAGGGTAAGGCAAGTTACGATTACCTTTACATGGGTATGTTATATGCGTCTCTGGGATGGATGACAGGACATTTAACCCAAGATCACTCGCGCGTGCTTGTTGCTGGGGTGTTCTGTACATTCCAGCAACAAGACAAGCCTTCTAACATTTCAAAAAGAATGTGCAGAACCACGAATTTTTCTGTAGCTGCACATTTTAGGTCATTGAACCTTCTGGCCTGATGCAGTCCCTATTACTCGGACGATTGGAACGTAACGACCTTCAAAAATTTATCTGGGGTGCTGTGTGTGTGAGAATTCCCTGCGAGCAGTTGAGCATATGGATACAGTCAGCTCTGAATGTTTGGAAATCGGTTAAAATATTATTTTTCTACTTTCTAATATTATTATAATTAATTATAAGGTATGTTTATTACTGTTATACACGTTTTACTTGTGGTTTATGAAAAAATATAAAATTATGCATTTTAAGATGAAAATTGTGTATGTTTAGTTTAAATTAATGTTAGTCTCATTCTGTGCAGTAAACTTAATAATTTTATTTGTATAATACAAAAAAACATCTTGAACTTTATAAATATGTATCATAATTGACTTAAAACATTTTTCATGTTTAAATACAAGTGTTAAAAGTTTGGGGGTGTTCTCTACATCCCGCGAGTAACCACGGTAGCAAAAACAGGCGCGAGTGACCCCGGGTTAATTGGGGACTGTTGATCGGGTGAACATAAACAGTTTTTAAAAATTCGCAAATGCGGTGAACCATATATGGACAAGCACTGTCATTTATAAAAGGGAAATAAAAGAGAATACACCATATGAAAATGCTAAAATAAAGTTTTAAGTGACTTGGTACCCCAAAAATCACAAACCTATCGTTTTTTTTAATTTTCATTTAATCTTATTCTTTGCATTATTAACTTTCGATTGATATATCACTTGTGCATGTCGGAAAGTTAGAAGTTGATTAAAACTTCATTTGAAAACAAATTAGGCAATTCAGCCACACCCCCTTTTTAGAAAAAAATGCGTTATGATAAAAAAATCTATTTTATAAATAGAAATAATAACTATAAAAAGAATGTGTAGTATTAAAAGCAGAATATTTCCGAGGCAATACAATAATGTAATTTTTCTTCCTTGTGAAATGTGTGCATGTAAAATTTTTAAATTAATGCATTTTATATTAATAATTTTATAAATTCAGTTCTTATTCCTGATATTTTTTTCATACAAATGTAATAGTTTAATATTATAAGAAGAAAAACAGCTAAAATTTCTGTCGTGACAAAAAAAAAATTTTTTTTAACGTTTTTCTTGAATTTTCTTGTGCAATTAGTACTCTCTAAAAGTTGATCATTTATAAAAATGTGTGGGTTGAAAAAATATGAAAATGCAATTATTTTAAAGAAAAACGTATAACTAATATCTTAAAGGGGTATTTTAAGTTTAATTAAGATTATAATAATTATTTCTTCAGAATTATAAACTTTAAACCTGTTTTTCTCAGTTTGTGTTTTTCGAAACCTTAGTGCATTCAAAATGCTACTCCTTCGACAATTATTTATCAATCACTTCCATTGTTTTTCCTGCGTGTTAAAAATTAAGCATGTAATAAAATTAGGGATCCGTTTTGCTATAAACTGAATACTTTTTTTTTAAAAAAATAAAATGTAAGACATGTTGGCTTTTTCGTTGATTTTTAGCCTGTATATCAACATTTTATTTTTTTTCTCGAAAATGAATGAATTTATTCTGAAGTCGATCCCTAAAGTTGTTTAGAACATCCATAAGAATTTTATAAAAAAATTTCAGGTCAAAAAATTAATTTTCACAAAAGGAGTAGGATTTTAAAACTTTCCCAATTTTTTTCAAAAAATTTAAATTTTTAAAATTGTGTGAATAATATATGAAAGTTTTTATACGCGGTATCATTTTCCTGAATAGAAACATTGTATAAAATGCTAAAATATAATTTTTAAATACGTAAATAAAGAAATTTGCTCAAAGGGTACCAAGTCCTCTTAACATTTCATATTTATACCTGACAGCAGTCACAATACTGCGACAAAGATATAGACGAATTTTCTAACGTTTTAACTGCTCAAACCATCAATACCATGTTGCCCCATTATGCTAGATTTTTAATTAAATTTATAAGGAATTATTATTGACATGCATGCACATTAAATATCTATAAAATTGATTGGAAAAAATATGCCATTCAGAAAAAATTGCGATCAAGCAAAACAAGATTCATACATTAATACCAGTAATTTATGTGTTAGCTAAACGAAGAAACTGACTTGTTTTGCTTATGAAATTGTTTTTGACAATAAGAGCTAAGTATAATGTAAATCATTTGTTTTAAATTATTAATTATTGAATATTACGTTTAATATATTGCATAAAAAATATGAAACCAGATATTTAAAAATTATTATCGGCTTTACTAATACTAGTTCCCTTATGTTAATACACTTGTTTAATACAGAAAATGGATTATTTAAATGCATTGTAAATCAATATAATGAACTTTGTTATCGTATGTAGAATTTAGGTTACAATTATCTTTATTTATGCACTCTATTACTTTTCTAAAATCTTAAGTCTAATGGACTACTACAGAAACTAGCCTAGAAAAATTACATTTTATATAGCAACACTTTTTTCTGATAGATTTACATTATCACTTATTAACTAAAGGTTAGACCCAAAATTCACGTAAAAGAACTAAATAATGTCTATTCTAAAGTTTACTAATCGGTTCTCTCGGTTAAATTTTAAGCCTTGTCAATTTTGAGTATTGTGTATATTATTATATACGTTTCCATTATCGCAGTTTTGATTGCATCTACTAGCTTAATCAATCATATACAATCCTTTTTAAAATTACCAACATGATTATAACTCTTAATATATATCAGAAGCTCCCTCAATAACAAAGTCACGTGTAAAAGTACCAATTTAATTGTTCATCTAACTGATCTTTATTACCTTTAGTACGACGAATATCAGCAAAATTCTACCGGTACGCAATGTTTTGGTCGTTACGACAGCAATTCGCTGGAGCACTAATTACATCGCTACCCTATTAATATAGCATGAAGCATCCCTCGTGAACTTTTGCGTTGAAACTAATGATAATAACGTAAGGACAGACATCGTTAACAGCGTTACTTTCACTATTAACAGATGAATTATTTCCTACCTTCAGAAATGTTGTACACATATTTGATTAAAGTATAAATGTATAGTTCAATGTGCATTAGCTGCAAGATATACCTTAATTAACGAATAAATAATGGTTCAATCTCTCGGCTGCATAGATAAAGCTATACAGGAACATTTAATTATTGTCAAATAACGATGAAGCTACTGAATTTTAAGTTTTAATTGTAGGCTGTTCATGAGGACGACACTAGATCAGTTTAAAATTATTTTAAAGCATAAATTATTATCAATAGAAGATACATGTTAGTACATCACATATTATTGTCTTATGAAAAATAAAACATTTTTACTTATATATGTACAAACTTGCTCGTAAATGGAAAGTTAGGCTAAATAATATTTTGATTTAAAGTGTGACTGGTGCAGTTAAAATCATAAAACTTTCTAGAACATGGTATTTCTTTGTAATTCATTTCATGCTTAAATATATTATTATGTGTTTAAAAGACCATTCCTTCTTCTCTCTCTCTCTCTTCACTTTTAAGAAAATTAATTAGATAACTCTTAAGAAGATAAATAAAAATTCCTTAGAATGTGTGTAAATTACTCTTAAAAATATTCAGATATTACGAAATTGTTCTAATTCATTAACATTTAGGTTAGTAATTATTTAAACGCATATTGCTCGAGCTTTTAAAAATAAAAGTATTTGAGATCATATGATAGTATTGATTGGATATTTCAGAAATACATATGTATAATCCTGATGTTGCTTTGCCTCGTTAAAAAATGTAGCCCATATTTGTTGTAAAAGTATGGGTAATGTTAAATACTTGTTGTTTATAAATAAATAATATCATTTCAAATTAAAGAAAATTTTTAAACTCTATGTATAAGTTTTTTTTGGAAAGAATGTTTTATAGAAATATTCATGAATCCTCCTATTAAGTTTTAAGATTGTAAACATATTCTTTAGGAACTCAGTTTGACATAGAATGTTATTTTCTTTAATGAGCGAAGTGATTTTAATGAAGCCCATTTTGTACTGATAGATATTCAAATTACTGGAAAATTGAGATAGATATTTTAATGACACATGTATTTTAATGATCGTGTGTAGAATATTGTAAAAGAACATGTGCATTTAAAGGTGCAGGACTGCTGCATGTGTTATTCGAAATATTCATTTACTAAACTTCAAATAACTACTACAAAAAGATAATAAATTACGGCTTAATATTTTGATTTAGCAAAGAAAAAAACGTTCAAAAATCTTACTGGTATTCTGAAATAGCTTTTTGAAGAACTTGATAAATTCTTCAAAAAATAAACTCAAAGAAAATATGTTACTGTTGATATGATATTTAATTTAAATTTTTAAAATATATGAAATAATCTATACAACTATAATTTAAAATCATAACAATACTTTTTAAAGCAAACGGTTATATTCTTATCAGATTTCTATTTAACAAAAAAATATAACACTGGGATAATAATAACAAAAAAACGATAGATTTACTGACATTGTGTTTATATGTCATATCATAAATTTGAACTCGATACTATAATTTAAACTATATTCAACTTAAAAACCAATTAATTCTTTAAACAAATACATTCTAAAACTTTAAAATTTTCAAGATTGATAAAAAGTATTTTTTTTCTATTCATATTACTTTATTTAAGAGGATTTGATCAACCAAATATTGTTAGCAAATTTTGTCATTATTACATATCTCGTTTCATATGTTCGAAAATTATCTCTTAGCACAAAGCTTGTTTTGTAGACTACTTAAACTTTTATGAAAAGAAACTTCCCAAAATGTGAAAAATAATAATCTTTGCCCTAAGGTCTTTTTAAATATTTTGAAAAGTGGTATGCTTCCGAAATTTATAGGAAGTTTTCTCAGTAAAACCGAATGAGAAATCTTAGAATGAGGAAACTCCACCCTGTCTAAAAGTTTAAAAATGAAAAATTGCCGTGAGAAATTATGGAGATTAGAAAACAGACTTCGTGAAATTATTTGAATTTCTTTTTTTTATGATTTAGGTTGTAGTTTGGGAGAAAGATATATAACTCACATATATTTCTTTCTGTCTCTCTTTACCTTATTCACTAAATCAGACCAAATTATATGAAAGTTCACGGAATAATTGTGTATATATATTTAATTTGAAACAACGCACATAAGTGCCAAAACATTTTCATAGTTAATATACTTTTAAAGGTATTTATTAAGTTTTAAAAATTTCCTTATATATTGAGAGATTTTCTCTTACTATTTAAAATATTTTTATAATTTTTTTGTTCTGTTGTTTGTACTTCTTTCAGAGAAACCGATACTCTTCCATTCTTCAAACTTATATATATATATATATACAAATAGAATACGAATTGAAATAACCTTCACTCTTTCTAAATTTCTATAAAAGAGTCCTTGCTAAAACAAAGAAGAGAAGAAATTAAAAGATACCTTAAGATTGGACTAATTTATTTGAATTAAAGCCATCAGAATGATATTTATTTATCTCCGTGATAGAGAGAAAATTAAAATTGGTTTTACTTTGAGACATCACTTAAAATGTAGTTACATCTCATCTTCTGAGTTATATTTAATTGTCTGCGGTTTCCCTCACGTAAGGGTTTTCTTTTTATTCCCGAACTAATACATTGTATTACCTTCGATTTTCTAAAGATTAACTGTAATTTTCTCTTTGTTTTTGTGATTTGTTTTTAATTCTAGATGTTTACTTGGAAGATATTGAACTAAATTCCACCGCATCCTGTAAGAAATATAAACTTTAAGTTAATAATACTTTATTTCAAGATCTTTCAAAAACATTCTAGGATCAATATGGATTATTTATTTACCGAATGAGCAAAGGATTATATAGTTAAATTAAATATTACAATGTATTGTACAAGAAATCTCTGAAAAAGAATATTATTAGCTGTTGAAGTTCAGCGGCAAGATCTGGAATTTAATGGACTGAAGTTGTACCATAATTTCACCAATGATCCTTGTATAAAATAATCCAATGTCATGCAATTGACACATTGAAGACACCATGCAGTAAAAAGTAAACTGCCTAATTTCCCGTATAAAGCCAGTGGTATCCCGTAAAGTCCAGGTTGCAAAAATCTTAAAAATACTGTTTACAATAATTGGTTAATACATTCTGTAGATGTTTGCGTCTCTGTAAATGACGTGGATTTAAGTCGTCTGTTGCAAGCAGTCAAAAGATAAAGGAAAGATATATCAATAGTTTGATGAGAATGATGGGAATTCACGTCCCTCACTTTCAAAATGTTTTCAATTCAATCAGATTCCAAAACTCCCAAGATGTGCTTTTAGTAAAAGGCTATGTATCTCAGTAGGTCAAAGAGTTAAATACACAGCTCAAAGTCTGCTAACTTAATCATTTTAAAATGGTTGAACAAATTTAAAGTTATCGAATGACCGCATTGTGTTAGAACTGTACAGAAAAGTTGAATGAAAAATTATTCTTAATTTCATTTTTTACTAGCAAAATAAATAAATAAATAAAATATACACTCTTATGAATGGACAAAATAAATAATATGTAATTTTCTGTTTAAAAATGTTTTCTTAACAAAATTTTTTATAAAAAAATATTTAAATCCAAATATTCTAAAACAGTTATGTTTTTCTTTTTAATGTGCGAGCGTTGGGGCATAAGTTATAGCAACTATTTTTTCTTCTTGCAGATATGTGAATGGGTCACAAACGTATATGTGTCCTGTGGAAGTTCTATAGGCATAGTGTGTATGCAGAACATCAGATGGATATGTGATAGCTGGTAGTAGCTCAGTGAGGACTGTGAAATCAGTCAGTTGGTGAGTGCCGTGCACGATGGGAAGTAACTCAGATTGAACAGTGCGCTTACATCAAAATAGCCGTTCTCCAAGAGAGAAATGCGATGGAATGTCACAGTGAATTTGTGGAAGCCCTTGTGAATAATGTCCTACTATACCGTACAGTAGCATGGTGGATAGGAAAGTTTCAGCAAGAACGTGTGTCAACCAGTGATGAGCAACGTTCGCTACGACCGGTCAGTGTGCGGACCGAGTTGGCACGTGCCGTCATTGAGTAGCTCATGGATTACATTAAGGGTCATGGACTACATTAAGAATCTTTAGACCCATGTTTGTCATGTCAACTTTATGTGTACTGTGTTATCATTCTTTTGCCCCGTGAAGGCCATATTGCTATGTATACTATCGTAATAAATTAGTGTGTTACGATATTTCAGTGCTATCCATTGTCCACACATGTAGTTAAGACCTTAAACTTTCATCTGTATATGTCACATTTTCCAACCGGACTAGTATCTTCAAGAAAAAAATAGTTGCCATGATTTTTGCCCCAACCCTCGTATATAATTGTATATTGTAACTGAATGACGATAACTACCTACAATAAAACTTCCAATATATAATAACAAATAGCTTTATTTACAACACTAAGCATATCTCACATCACCTCATTCAAACTTTCATCTGGCCCTCCCCTCTGTTACGTCACACTTAACAACGACACTGTTGAAGCAGCGCCATCTATATCTTTAACAGTAAGAATGAACTAATTTGCAATACATTAATAACTTTATAGAACATTTTATACAACGCTTTTTATATAATTGCATATTATCCGTATAAATAAACCATAGTATATTTCTATAGCTTGCTAATCTGTGTCAAGTTATTTCAATTATTTTTAATTCTATTTAATCATAAAATGAATCTAAATGGAAAAACTTACTAGTAACATGATAATCATAATTCTATAGTCTTTCTTAGAAAGAAATTGGAATTTACATCTTGATTATTTTATCACCGAATATTCATATTAAATACATTCTATGATAGTCTGTTCAAGGTGCCCGTAGCACCTTGAAGTAGCCCGTAGCACCCGTAGCCCGTCAAGCAATACGCAGCAGGTATTTCAAAATTATTATTACAATAATATTCATTGAAAACCAAAAATAAATCGTATTATACGCTTATATTTCTGCTTTCACAAAGCATTTGCATACGTAAGCTAAGTGTGATTTAACTATCTTATTGTACGTGCACAATCAAGCGTCATCCTCTTTGGACGAACGGAAACTTAATCATGCAGATACCTTCATGAATATTGTATTCATAATTACTTTCATGATAATGCACACACCTTTGGATCTAACAACATTCATCATCAAGTGATTGGATGGTATCTCAAATGAAATATGTATATCTGCATGTTGAGCAGTTGTTTAATGTAATAGATGTATGATTGGAATTTATCGTAAATATTTTCCAAAATACACATAGTAAACTCGTTATATTTTACTACATGATTACTACTTGCATGCAGTACTTATTAGGAATATTTTCCTAAAAGTACTTTATTTTGTTTTCAGTTTATCAGAATGTTTTAATTTAACTCTTATAAACAACAATAAAATTGATTAAATATTCATAAAAATGTTGTAAAGGGTGTTTTTTTAGAGGTATAGAACTTTAAATTGCAATAAAACAACGATGTAGTATTCGATTGACATGAAGTTTTTTTTATTCGAAAGATAATCTTGTGGCATTACATTTTAAATATGATTTCTGGCATATGACTGTCACGGCTAGCTCGGATGTAGTCCAATCTGGACGTCCGATTTTCGATGACTTTTTCCAACATTTGTGGCCGTATATCGGCAATAACACGGCTAATGTTGTCTTCCAAATGGTCAAGCGTTTGTGGCTTATCCACATAGACCAATGACTTAACATAGCCCCACAGAAAATAGTCCAGCTGTGTTAAATCACAAGATCTTGGAGGCCAATTCACAGGTCCAAAACGTGAAATTAGGCGGTCACCAAACGTGCCTTTCAATAAATCGATTGTGGCACGAGCTGTGTGACATGTTGCGCCGTCTTGTTGGAACCACAGCTCCTGGACATCATGATTGTTCAATTCAGGAATGAAAAAGTTAGTAATCGTGGCTCTATACCGATCACCATTGACTGTAACGTTGTGGCCTTCATCGTTTTTGAAGAAGTACGGACTAATGATTCCACCAACCCATAAAGCGCACCAAACAGTCAGTTTTTCTGGATGTAACGGTGTTTCGACGTATACTTGTGGATTAGCTTCACTCCAAATGCGGCAGTTTTGTTTGTTGACGTAGCCATTCAACCAGAAGTGCGCTTCATCGCTAAACAAAATTCGCTTATGAAAATCGGGAACAACGGCAATCTCGTTTTGGGCCCATTTGACGAATCTACGCCTTGCTTGATCATATTTAAAATGTAATGCCACAAGATTATCTTTCGAATAAAAAAAACTTCATGTCAATCGAATAATACATCGTTGTTTTATTGCAATTTAAACTTCTATACCTCTAAAAAAAACACCTTTTATATACGATATACTATTGGGTTGTTTGGAAAGTAATTTCGGTTTTTCCCGACACAGGATTTAATTGTATTTTTTGCACCCAACTTCACATTTAAGCCGTATAATTTTTACAAGCTTTCAGAGCTCATACAACAAGGCTTGTGTGTGAAAAATTCCAATTAATTCTACGCAGTAGTTTTTGGTTGGTTTCCTTATAAATATAGAGAGCGATAAGCAGCATTTTTGACATATCTTACTGTTTTACTACAGAAAGGGTAAAAATGCTGTTCAAACCAGAAAGAAATTGACTGATGTGTATGGAGAAGGTGTGTTGATAGTACGCCAGTGCCAGAACTGGTTCGCTAAATTTCGATCTGGCAATTTTGATGTCGAAGATGCACCACGTTCGGGAAGGCCGGTTGAAGCTGATAAAGGCATTAGTTGATGCGAACCGGCGAATAACAACACGTGAGATCGGATTGAGGTTAAATGTATCAAATTCAACAGTTTATGACCACTTGAAAGGCCTAGGATTATCTTCGAAGCTCGATGTATGGGTTCTCCATGTTCTCACAGATAGAAATCTGTGTCGCCGCATTGACGTCTGCGATTCGCTTCTCAAACGTCACGAAAATGATCCGTTTTTGAAGCGCATCATCACTGGGGACGAAAAAGGTCATGGAGCAAAAAAGATGAACCGGGTCAAACCATTTCCAAAGCCGATATTCACGAAAAAAAGGTGATGCTGTCTGTTTGGTGGGATTTCAAAGGAATCGTTTTTTTTTCTTTTACCGGGTAACACAACGATTAATTCGGAAGTCTACTGTCATCAGCTGGACAAACTGAATGATGCACTTCAACAGAAAATGTCAGAACTAATCAACAGGAAAGGTGTAGTGTTTCACCAAGACAACGCGAGACCTCAAACAAGTTTGGTCACTCGCCAAAAGCTTTTACAGCTTGAATGGGATACAATGCCACACCCACCATATTCTCCAGATCTGGCACCATCGGATTATTATTTGTTCCGATCACTCTAAAATTTTTTAGACGATAAAACCTTCATCTCAAATGAGGAGGTCAAAAACCACCTCGATCAGTTTTTTGCCAGCAAAGACCAAAAATTTTATGAGCATGGAATTTTGCTACAACCAGAAGGATGGCAAAATGTGTTGGACCAGAACGTCTAATATATAATTTAATAAAGTATTTGTTTATTATACGAAAACTGTCTTTCATTTCCACAAAAAAAAAAAAACGAAATTACTTTCCGTACAACCCAATAAATCGATTTATTTACTAATTGAGCTACATCTTATTTTTTCATTAAGATGCCGCTTTTGATATTTTGAGTTTTTGTTTATTCATTAGATGTAGTATTGTTTATGTATGCAAAATAATAAAATACAAAAACAAATATTAAATAAAGATTTAGGTTTTTAATGATAGTATCTAGTTAGTACAATATATGTATTTGTTAAGAAACAGCAATTTTATTCAAAATCCTTTATCTTATTTATACCAAATAGTAATATGAATTTTCTATAAATACATGCAATTTTTAGACGTGAATTATTTCATCCAATGTTTTTTTAGTTATTTTTTTGTATATGTAAAAATATCTCAAAAAAACAGGAACATTTTATGCTCTCAAAAATTGTATTACTTTAATAAAGATTTCAGTACATGCCACATTAGCCGAATTAATAAATTTAAATAGATTAAATACAAATAAGTGAAATTATTTTGATTAAAAAGACAAACAGCTTAAAATGTTTTAATATAAATTTCACAGAAATAAATACTACAAATGAAATATAGTTTCTGAATAAATAATAAATGTTACTTTATCAAAATTCCTTAAAAAATGTCATTTCTTTATATATATAATACTGAATTTAAACATTTTCATCACATTATCGCATGCTTTAAGCACTCTTTTATTTCTAGCGTTTCTACTATTTATGTCAGCCACAAGTTCATATAAATAGAAAAATCTTCTCATTTCTTTGGAATCCTCCCGGGACAAGTGGATAGAAAGTCTGTTCCTGCGGCAATAAAATAAATACCTCCTCGGAAACTTTAATCCTAAAACTTTTCTCCGTTTTACGGGGTTCATCACGTGAAGTTCTACCGCCATTCGCATGGCCATTAAAGGGAGAGCAGCATCACACGTGGTGGTGCTGGATTCGAATTGAAGACAAAATATCGAGTGAGTAAATTGTACTGTTAACTGTTAAGAGAGAGGGAGAACATAAACATGATAAACTAGAAACAAACAATTAAGGTGTCTCAGGGGTGTTAAATTTCTCTAGAGGTCTGAAAATATAAACGATTTTCAAACGGGTACAATTCTTTTAATTTAAATTAAATAATTCAAATCTTTTACATATTATTTAAAATACAATGGGGCTTCAGAAAAGTATGAAATGTTTAAAATATAATAATAATTTTAAAAGGCATGAGCATATGAAAATTCTATAATAAATATCAAGTATTTTTTTGCTTTGCGCACGCTATTTTCTAAAATATTAGCCTCTGATGTATAAAACTTTATAGAACTATACAATGCATCAAACTCTTTAAACCCTACCTAATTTTAGTATTATATATCTTTTGTTTTTCAAGATATTTGTAAAATATTGCAATTTTTTAAATATTTTTTAAAAATGTATTTTTTTATTTATTAAAATATGTAAGTTATTACTCTATTTATATAAAAGTAGCTACAAAGTATTATGAATACATTTGTCTTTATAAATCAACTTATAGCTAGCAATTATACCTACTCTTTTAGAAAATAGCATGCGCGACGTAAAACTTAATAAATATTTCTTATAGAAAAGTTTCTTATTTTCATATGCTTATAATTTTTAAAATTATGATTATATTTTAAATATTTTATACTTTTCTGAAGCCCCGTTCCTTTATAAGTAATGTGTAAAAGATTTGAATTATTTAACTTAAATTTAAAGAAATTATACCTGTTTGAAAATTGTTTATATTTTCAGACTTCTAGAGAAATTTAACACCCCTGTGACCCCTTAACATAGGGAATTGGCTGACTCATACATGATAATATTCAAAGATTATAATAAAAAATATGCATACGTAAATATTGCATGCATAGAGAAGAAACATAAGGTTTTGGTCTTCTTTAGAAATGTGAAAAAGACGTTTTACACACTTCTAATACAATTATTTGACTATTTGTTTTAAAAAATAATTATGATGATAACTAGGAGAGCTACAAGTGAGGAATTAATTTTATTTCATTTAAATATTTCATTACATTTATCACAATGTGTATTTTTTTTAAAAAAAATATCTTATAATATATATATTTATGTATTGAAAGCATTTTTTTACACTATGTCACTTATTTTTCTTAATAAATGTATTTCAATAATTTGTACGTCTATAAAAATGGTAAAGTAATGATTAAAACTTTATGCCCAAAACTTACGCCTTATTTTTTGGTTTTGGGTAGTAAATAAAGTCTTACAAGTCTTTGTTGTAGCATTAACAAATGTGCTACTTTGTACGAATATGACATTAAATCGAATATAACATTAAAATAAAATGAAGTGAAAACGAAAGAAGAATAAAAAAAAACCAGAACTACACAGTCATAGTACACTTTTAAACTTCGTTTGTTTGTAAGAACGAAAATGAGAGTAATTTTATGGTAGAATTTGTTCGAAACGGGGAATGTTAAAATATTTTCGTTCATTCGTTTGTTTCTCAAGAAAAGAAAAAATGAATAAAATCAGAAGAATGTTCTTTTTGGATCGAAAGCTGCTTAAATGTAAAAAAAAAAAAAAAGATCCAACGGATTTTTTTTCGAGACATTCAAATTGCTAAATATCAACAGTTTTTGAAGTGATAAATTTTTAGGTGTGTTTTGCTGAAGAGGGAATCTAAATTAAGTGTCAAGCTCAGCGGGTTTACTCAACTCCCCTCGCATCAATAATACTGGGGTCGGTGACTCTCATATAGTTTTGAATTGAAAACTTTTTAGGCACATGTTTTTCTTTTTTAAGTAAAAATTTCATGCACACTACTTTATTTTCTTTATTTAAATTTACTGTCATTCAGCCTACTTTTATTCAACTCCAACGAGGGAACGAGAAAAGCGGAATGCAACCGAAAATAATTCTTTTAAAAAGATTATTCTTATGCTGGAGATCGGAAGAGAGACGCAGGGAATTATCCGAATACTTCAAAATTTCAAGCTGCCGCTCTCTGTCGAAAACCAGAGGTCTTAACAGAGTATCTAGTAAAACTGAGTGTTTGATTTTTCTGTTGAATATTATTAATGATCAATAATGCTTAAAAGTGTTACAAAAGCTTACTTGCCAGCCGTATTAAAAGAAATTGCTGAAACAGTAGATTAATCTTTTAAAATCGTTGAAATTGTTTTGAAATCCTCAGAATTTATAAAAGATAAGGAAATTGTCTGGGATTTCCCTGCGACCACAGTTGTATAAAGTAAAAATGAAGACGAGTTGCGTAGGTTAAGCTTGCAACAACAAACGGAATGTGTAACTTCAACGTATTATGATACTGGAAGTATTCATTCATTAGTTAAACTATTTAAACCTGTACAAATAATGTTACGTCCTGGGCCAAGAAGAACCCAAATATGTGATTTATTTTTTGATTCAGTAGAAGAGCATTTAAGAGAATTTAAGAGAATTATATAAGAGAATTTAAGAGAATTAAGAGCATTTAAGAGAATAAAAATATGACAAAAGAATAAAAATCCGAAATTTTATTCAAGTTAATAGGTGATCAAGTTGCCAATATTTTGGGTTACATTAGTTATGACAGCTAAGAGATTACGAGAAAATAAAAGCATTAATTGTGAAACAGTATGGACCGTCTCATTTTGTTTTAGAGAATTTTAAGAAAAGTAAAAGGCTCTTAGGGAATAAGTTTTCCTAGTCTTAGATAGTATACAGCGTTATATAAGTTATATAAACATATATACTGTATAAATATAATCTTCATAAGTAATTTACATATAAATATTTTAAAAAAATTAGAATAACTGAAATTTATAAATCGTATATTTGCACATTAATATGCGTTCCCATATGTAAATATAAAAAAATATATAGTTATTTAAACATTGACCCTTTACAGAAAATGGATGAAATAAACAAATTAACCGATGAAAATGGGCACAAAAAAGAGCACTAGTTAACACCTGCAAGCAAAATGCTCGTAACAGAAAACGCAGTTCATCCGAACAATTCGATCATCTTACCCAGAATAAATTAGAAGTTTTCACTTCTATCGTGTGGTCATAATAACACATATTTTTCCCTTCTAAAGCAGTTCATGGCTATTATGTCTTAAGTTCAGGTCAGCAGTTCATGTCTTAAATCAATGATTTGTTTACATGCGACTAAAATTCAAGAACATTAAATTAATTATTATGCACAACTACAGTATAAAAATGTAAACAAATTTGTGCTTTACTCTTATTCGTCATATAAAGAGTGTTTTAGCTTTACTCAAACTTTCTGAATAAAGAAGTGTGATAATTTTGTTCTATATATATACATATATATATATGTATACATATATATATATACATATATATATATACATATATATATATATATATATATATATATATATATATATATATATATATGTGTGTGTGTGTGTGTGTGTGTGTGTTATTTAGTTTAATGTTTTTTAATATTTAAATTCTACATATATTATTCTTTCCTTTCCTCTTGGTACATAGAATGACAAATTACAGGTGAAGGTTGGCTGGCCGCAAAACTTGCTTAAACCTGCAATCCTGGTTCCTAAGGCCAGGAGTTTGTCATTATACTATGTGCCTTCTTCCTTATTTTAGTTATCTTAGGTATATAACTATGTGTTTATTTTTATATTTTCGTTTATAAATTTATATATTGTGTGTATATGTATATATATATGTATAAATTTATATATATGTGTATGTATATGTATATATATGTATAAATTTATATATATGTGTATGTATTTGTATATATATGTATAAATTTATATATATGTGTATGTATATGTATATATATGTATAAATTTATATATATGTGTATATGTATATGTATATATATATGTATAAATTTATATATATATGTATAAATTTATATATATGTGTATGTATTTGTATATATATGTATAAATTTATATATATGTGTATGTATATGTATATATATGTATAAATATATATATGTATATATAATTTATATATATGTATAAATTTATATATATGTAAGTATATGTATATATATGTATAAATTTATATATATGTGTATGTATTTGTATATATATGTATAAATTTATATATATGTGTATGTATATGTATATATATGTATAAATATATATATATATGTATATGTATATATATATATCTATATGTATATATATATGTATAAATTTATATATTTATATATATGTATAAATTTATATATATGTATGTATATGTATATATATGTATAAATTTATATATTGTATATCTATATGTATATATATATGTATAAATTTATATATATGTGTATGTATATGTATATAATTATATATTGAATTTTTTTATATTGGATTATATTTACTTTTATATTCTTGGCTGCATTGCGCCTAAATATAGAAGAAATTTATGAATTCCTGCTGTTTTTCATGATTGTAAGCGATTACGCTTAGAGCCTAATTATGGTTTCTTAACAGATTCTAATTTTGGCTATTGTATATACTCTTTTACTTTTCTATTATATCAATGTTTTTTAACTCTGATTTCATATTCAAGAATTGTTTTACTTCTTTTATTATTTTTGTATTTTAATGGTTTCAAGTGCATTAATTTTTACTTATATATTTTTATTCTTTTTTGTAGTATATTCTAGTTTTTTAGCTTTATTTTTACTTATATATTTTTATATTTTTTATATTATCATTTTTATTTATGTAATATGTTCTATCATGTAATACATATTTGTTTGTATTAATTTTTGGTATTTTGGGTGTTGATGGTTATGTCTACTTAGCAATGCACTCATTTTTCTTTAACATTTATCTACTTTATGATTTTGGTACAATTTGTATTAGCGATTGGCAATTAGGTTAGTTTATAGCTGATCTTTGCTAGGTGGTGTACTGTTTAGGTAAGTACAGCATCGTTATAACATTACCTATTTGTATCCTTCTGTTGTTTTTTGTGAGGTGGATGGCTGTCTTTTGAGCCTTTTCTTAGCTTTGGTTTTAGTTTTGAGCATAGCTTTCTCTTACTTTTAAGAGCTTAACTTCAAGTTTGTTTTTTTTAAAAAATTAATTTGTTTCTGTTTTGCTGATTTTTTGTGTGGTGGATGGCTGTCTTTTGAGCCTTTTCTTAGCTTTCGTTTTAATTTTGAGCATAGCTTTCTCTTAATTTTATGAGCTTACTTTCAAGTTTGTTTTTTTAAAAATTAACTTGTTTCTGTTTTGCTTTGGCACACTCTCATTTGACTGGGTATCAATTTCCGGATTTTTTTACAGAAATCTCTATCTATTTTGACCTTACTTTTAAGAGCTTACTTTCAAGTTTGTTTTTTATAAATTAACTTGTTTCTGTTTTGCTTTGGTACACTCTCTTTTGACTGGGTATCTACTTCTGTATTTTACAGAAATATCTATCTATTTTGACTTGTTTGTTATTAGGATGAGGGAATTTCATAACTCTCCCTCTTTCTCCAATACCAATTTTGGAAAGGATCTGAGTTCTGTTAAAGAATTGAATATTTGTAACAGTAATTCTAATATTAAACTCTTCAACACTAGAATTTTTTGGAACAAAAAATTCATTAATGGCCATCATAATCATTATAAACAAAACATGTTAGATTCTAGTAATCACATTTCTCAAAACATTAATAAATGTTACATTAAGAGTCCTGCTAAACATATGGAATTATTGATAATTTATCTTCTTATAATTTTGATAACACTCAATCGTATAATAGTCTTAAGTTAAAATTCAATAAATGTAGAGATAGTAGATGTAAGACATGTACTATGTTAAATATGGATCAATATGATTGTGATTCTAAATTTAACCTTTGTAAAACCTTTAATTGTATTTATCATTTAAATTGTAAAGTATGTCAATATAAATATATTGGACAGACGTCCAATACTATTAACTTAAGGATTAGTCAGCATAGACATGATGATAAATTCTTTAATAATTCCAATAATTCTAAAAAAATTGAACTTAGACACTTTCATATGCGTGATTTCAAAAATGTTGAACTGTCTATCATTAAAATTACTCCAATTACTAAGCGCAGATTATGGTGGGAAAATCACTTTATTAGGAGTTTTAATACAATCTATCCATATGGCCTTAATGTTTTGTATTTTGCTAAAAATACTTTGCAAATAATGTTACAGAATAATAATAAAGAATTTTTTTATAATGCCAAAAAATTAAACAATAATTCTAAAAGAAAATCCAGAAGTAATAGAACTAAAAGGAAAAATAGAGATAAAAATTCTTTAAATGACAATATTAGAGTTCTTATTGATGATTTTGAAAAAAACTTTAATATCAAGAAGATCAAATACTTCATGTTTGGTCTTAGGGAACAGGGACATCATATACTTTCAAATAATCGAATTTTCAATTTTAGTTCTAAAAAATAGTGCTTATTTTTCTGAATCTAAAAATGTATAATACTTATATGTTTGTTGATAAAATAGCCCTAAAATATGAAAAATAAAAATGTAAATAAATGACCACACCCCTTTGAACTTTAAATATGTAGATTCCCCTGTGTTTTATCTATATTAACTTTTGATTGTTTTTTTCGTTTGAATGTTAACCCCGCTACTTTTTAGCCACGCTTGTGCGTGATCTATTGTTCCAAGCTGTGTGACAAAATTTCTTACTTTAAACTTCGGTTTATGGCAATGTTTTGAACCGAGTTTGTCTATTCCGAAGATTCTTGTGGCATACAACTACTTAATTTTACATTAATTTTCGTAAGAAATATTTATTTTTTACTTATAATTATTAATATTCATAAGATTTTAAAAGTATCTTAACTTTTTAAACGAGTAATTATGCCAAGAATAAAAAATTTGGCAGAAGGAAGTATAGTAGCAATCAACATAAAAAGTCTAAATCGACTGAAGAATTGCTTTTGAATTCCGTGGAAAGTGCTTCTAGGAGAAAAATTAAAATACCGGATTTTTACTAAAAGAACAAGATTCTCAAAATGTAAACATAATCGTTGAACTGGATTTATTACCTACCCTTATGAAAAATGTTGTAAATATTGCTGTTCTTCAGAGAAAATTGAGCTGAGAGAAGATTTAAAAAGTCGTAGAGGTTTAGCTGTGAGTTTGGAAATAATTTGTCACAACTGTGGAGAATCGACGAGCACAATGTCATCAAAAATATCAAATAAATGTTATGATGTTAACCTAAGATTGACATATGGAATATATGAGAGCTATTGGAAAAGGTGGAGCTGCTGCTCGAATATTCTGTGGGCTCATGAATTTGCCTCCACCACCTGCAAAGTTTGAACGCCCTAATTCTTTGTTTTTAAATGTTTTAAAAACAATTAGTGAAGACTCCATGAATGCAGCTGTTCACGAAGCAGTCATAGCGAATGATAATAATTCAAGTATAGCTGTGGCTGTGGATGGCATATGGCATAAAAGAGGCTATTCTTCATTGAATGGAGTTGTATGTGCTACGTCTGTTGAGAACGGAAAGGTTATCGACTTTGAAGCTCTCACAAAATATTGTTCTTCATGTAAGGGTAAAAAAACCATATGAAAATTGTGCTAAAAATTACGAAGGATTCAGTGGGGAATGGAATGTCGGGGGTATTAAGTATATTTCAGCGATCTGAAACATCACAAAAAGCATGTTATACGCAGTATCTTGGTGATGGGGACTCAAAAGGATTTCTTACTATAAAAGAAGCAAAAGTATATGGCGACACAGAAGTTGAAAAATTAGAATGTGTTGGCCATGTGCAAAAGCGTATGGGCACAAGGCTGAGAAACATTCTAAAAATGAGCAAAGGCATTAAGCTATCAGATGGGAAAAATATTTCGGGACGTGGACGGCTAACGCTTAAAGAAGTGGACTCAATCCAACATTATTATGGGCTAGCAATCCGTAAAAATTTGTCATCTGTGGAGGACATGAAAAGAGCCATATGGGCTATTTATTTTCATAAACTAAGTACTGAGGATAATCCTCAACACGCTTTGTGTCCTCTTGGTGAGGATAGCTGGTGCGGTTATAACCGTAGCATTGTTACGGGGGAATTTTATATTCACAAGCATTCTTTACCTGAGTCAATTTTATTGAAAGTGAAAATAGTGTTTCGGGATCTCACAGAGAAGGACTTATTGAAAAAGTGCCTTCATGGAAGAACACAAAATCCCAATGAAAGTTTTAACAAATGTATTTGGAAGCGAATTCCTAAAACAGTTTTTGTTGGCATTGAAACTTTGAAATTTGGAGTTATGGATGCTGTAATTTGTTTTAACGATGGATATGTAAGTAGGATAAAAGTCTTTGAAGCTCTGGGCATTAAACCAAGATACAACACGGAACGTGCCTTACTTATAATTAATAACAAACGAATTTTTGAGGCTGAACGTATAGTAAATAAAGTATCATTGGAACCCAGAAATAAAAGGTCTTTAAAAAGGAAAATGGATAAACAGAATTTAGATGAAGAAAATGAATACCAAGCAGGGAAATATTAATCAAATCTATAATGTAAGGAGAAATTTTTTTGTTAGGTTTTATTATATTTTTTCTCGAATGTTTAATATTTTTAAATTTGGGTACACTTTAAAAAACTATTGTAGCATATTATTTGAAACCTTTTATATATCTAAACAGGATACATGTGCATACAGTGAACAAAATATCTTTTAGTATGTGTCTAATTTTTTGAAAATTGATTTTATATGTAAAAAAAGAAAATTAAGATTTTCATAATTTTAAGGTTTTATGATTATTTTTAAGAAATTATGCTATTAATTAGTTAAAAAACAGATTCATTATGTTTAATATGTTACTTTATATATATTTGTAAATTTTTTTGTAACTTTAACGTATTATGATACTGGAAGTATTCATTCATTAGTTAAACTATTTAAACCTGTACAAATAATGTTACGTTCTGGGCCAAGGAGAACCCAAATATGTGATTTATTTTTTGATTCAGTAGAAGAGCATTTAAGAGAATTTAAGAGAATTATATAAGAGAATTTAAGAGAATTAAGAGCATTTAAGAGAATAAAAATATGACAAAAGAATAAAAATCCGAAATTTTATTCAAGTTAATGGGTGATCAAGTTGCCAATATTTTGGGTTATATTAGTGATGACAGCTAAGAGATTACGAGAAAATAAAAGCATTAATTGTGAAACAGTATGGACCGTCTCATTTTGTTTGTTTAGAGAATTTTAAGAAAAGTAAAAGGCTCTTAGGGAATAAGTTTTCCTAGTCTTAGATAGTATACAGCGTTATATAAGTTATATAAACATATATACTGTATAAATATAATCTTCATAAGTAATTTACATATAAATATTTTTAAAAAATTAGAATAACTGAAATTTATAAATCGTATATTTGCACATTAATATGCGTACCCATATGTAAATATAAAAAATACGTAGTTATTTAAACATTGACCCTTTACAGAAAATGGATGAAATAAACAAATTAACCGATGAATGGGCACAAAAAAGAGCACTAGTTAACACTTGCAAGCAAAATGCTCGTAACAGAAAACGCAGTTCATCCGAACAATTCGATCATCTTACCCAGAATAAATTAGAAGTTTTCACTTCGTGTGGTCATAATAACACATATTTTTCCCTTTTAAAGCAGTTCATGGCTATAATGTCTTAAGTTCAGGTCAGCAGTTCATGTCTTAAATCAATGATTTGTTTACATGCGACTAAAATTCAAGAACATTAAATTAATTATTATGCACAACTACAGTATAAAAATGTAAACAAATTTGTGCTTTACTCTTATTCGTCATATAAAGAGTGTTTTAGCTTTACTCAAACTTTCTGAATAAAGAAGTGTGATAATTTTGCTCTATAAGCAATTCCTCAATCAGAAAAAAATAATACTTCAATTATGAAAGAGAAATATATTTTTACTAAATAGATAATATATATATATATATATATATATATATATATATATATATATATATGTGTGTGTATGTGTGTTATTTAGTTTAATGTTTTTTTAATATTTAAATTCTACATATATAATTCTTTCCTTTCCTCTTGGTACATAGTATGACAAATTACAGGTGAAGGTTGGCTGGCCGCAAAACTTGTTTAAACCTGCAATCCTGGTTCCTAAGGACAGGAGTTTGTCATTATACTATGTGCTTTCTTCCTTATTTTAGTTATCTTAGGTATATAACTATATGTTTATTTTTATATTTTCGTTTATATATTTGTGTATATGTATATATATATGTACAAATTTATATCTATGTGTATGTATATGTATATAATTATATATTGAATTTTTTATATTGGATTATATATATATATATATATATATATATATATATATATATATATATATATATATATATATATATATATATATATATATATATATATATATATACACTCTGTCGCAAAAAATATATGCACCCAGAAGAAATCAAGCTACAATCACGAAACTCGGCAAGAATGTAGTCTGGTAAGAGATATGCAAATGATTAAAATTTCGAAGCCAATGAGACAAGGCTAAGTGTGCTATGCGCATATTAGTTGCGCAACTGGGAGAGTTTAAAAGCATGAGTACGAGCGCCGTACGGCTATCCAAACGAATCTGATGACTTTGATAGACGATATTGAGACTTAGGATGCCTCTAAGACGTAACCGGCGGCAGTACGAGCAGCTGACGGACTTTGATAGGGGCCGTATAATAGGCCTCAGAGAAGCAGGTTGGTCGAATAGACGTATCGGCCGCCACATCGGTCGGAGCGATATGGTAGTTGCTCGGTGTTGGCAACAGTGGATCACAGAAGGTAGAGTGTACCGTCGCGGAGGGTCAGGACGTCCCAGGAACACAAATGATCGCGAGGATCGTGCAATCAGAAGAGTGGCCACTTCGGCACCAACAACGTCGCTAGCATCGATTCAACGCCACTTACCTCCTTCCAGACATCCAGTGCCATCAAGAGAAACCATAAGGAGACGACTAACCGAAGTTGGCTTGAGGAGCCGACGTCCGCTAAGACGCTTACCACTGACCCCATATTATAGGCAGTGTCGACTGCATTTTGCCGACCTCGGGCAACTTGGAGTGTGACAGACTGGAGACGTGTCATCTTCAGTGATGAATCCCGATTCAGTCTCAGTGCTGATGACCACCGCACACGTGTCTGGAGGCGCACCGGCCAGCGGTCCGATCCGGCATTTATTGTCGAGCGGCATACAGCAATTTCACAAGGTGTGACAGTGTGGGGAGCAATTTCTTGGGACACACGATCATCTTTAGTGGTCCTTCAAGGCACTTTGACAGCTCGCAGATACGTGGACGATATTTTAACGCCGATTGTGCTACCCATGCTATCAAGTCGCCCAGGTGCCATTTATCAACAGGATAATGCTCGTCCACATACTGCGCGACTCTCCCAACAATGTCTTCAAGGATATGACGTCCTACCATGGCCTGCCAGGTCACCAGATCTTTCGCCAATAGAGCATGTCTGGACGCGTTGGGAAGGCAACTGCAGCCGTCCCGAGATACAGGAGAATTAACTGCGCAGATGCAAAGACTATGGCAGGATCTTCCACAGGGGGTCATAAGTGATCTAATTGAATCGATGCCACGCCGAATTTCGGCTTGTATAGCTGCCAGAGGTGGCTTTACTACTTACTGATTTTTAACCTTTTGCAAGCTGTAACCGCTTAATAAAATGATATTTTGTTCTGAATTTTTAATCATTTGTTTATTTTCATATACACTACATGCATACCAAATTTCGTGAATGTAGCTCAATTTCTTCTGGGTGCATATATTTTTTTGCGACAGAGTGTATATAGGGAGAGATTTAACAAATAGTAGGAATTGAAAAATTAAATTCCATTAAATTTTATTGGAAATATGATAACTGTATGTTATCAATGTCTTTCAAAATTTTGTACTCCTTTGCAATGTTAAACTAAAAAAAAAGTATAAAATTATAACAATAATTATTCTAATTATAGGAGAAAAAGGCAGAACAAGAAGGAATTTTATTTTTCTACAAATCCTATAGCCATTATCGAGTATTTAATTAACATGCCTAAAAAATTATTGCGAAGAAATTACTTTGCATGTTACCATAGCTTAGAACATGTATATTCTTTTGTGATTAGCCTATTTGATAAGTTTATTGAAAAAGTATCAGATTGATGAACAAACCTTTTTCCACATTGAGTACTTATTTCTTCCTTGCCAATATTGTTGTTTAAAAATATAACATGAAAAATTTTCTTCTTCATGGCAAAACCCCGTTTTATATCTAGCTCATTAGTTAATTACGTAAAAGATGATCAAAAAGTGTTTCAGGCTTCAAAAGGATGCATCCAGTTCGCTATAAATTATTCTCTCTTTTGTTTTATTCAAGAACAACTGGTACAGCATTTTTAAAGCAGCATAATTAAAAAAAAATGTATATGAATTTTTTTAAAAAAAAAATTTCGTTTTTAAAAATGAAAGATATGAGAATAAATTTCCTACAAGGAACTTAAATTCGTCTAAAAATACAAATAACTGCAAAAATAAGAGGTTATTTTCCTAACACTGTTGATCGAGAGAGACTGCAATATATTTTAAAAATTACTATACAATAGTGCATCAGTTCAAAAATTTATTAATGACAAAAAAAAATCCAGAAAATGTTTCTGGAAGTGAAAAACTACAAAAATGTACTGTGACATAAATGTCACATTTTCGTTTATTTCAAATATGAAATCGATTAAAAGATAACTATTTTACAATTTTCTGCAGAATTATTGTATTTTCTGTGTAATGGCCTATTTAATATATGGTATGCACTAAACTTGGTCATACTCAATATCACAATCGAACTGTCAGTAACTTTTTTCGACTCATTTACAGCTGTCTGTATTTAACTAAAGATACTAACTATACTTTATGATAAAATGTATGTACTAATTTATGTACTAAAGATACTATACTATACTTTTAATGGTTAACTACTTTTTTTGATAAGATCACCCTCTCATTTTGTTACTCAAAAAAAAGGCCCAGTTTTCTGTGAAAGATCTTTCTAGTTGGATCATAATGCGCTACTATTCCTTTCGATTAAATGGGTTTTCTTTGCTTTGAAATAAATAGGTTTAATGGTGTACAAAACAAATACATGTCACATGCTCTTCTAAGAAATAATTCTTTGTTATTTAAGAAATTAAGAGTTATTTTTCTAGGAAACTTTGTATTGGAGTAAAAATAAGTTGTATAAATAAAAAAAATTATGTTAATAACTTATGACAACTGAACTTCAATGACAATTATAATGCATTTTTCCACTCTTTGAATTTTAAAAAACGACACTGTTATAGGGCATAAAAATGTATCCCATGGACTATTTTAAATGAATGATGTAAGTTTCCAATCAAATTGCTAAATATATATTTTTTTATTTTTATAAAGCAATATGTTTAGAAGTGATGACACGAATTAAAATTATAGCAATACGTTTAAAAGGTGATAATACGATTGACATTTAATATTTCTTCAAAACACCTTTTTATTGGTTATATTTGTATCTATACAGACGTAATCTTTGAAATATAACGATATGTGACTCATCCGAGGCACCGTAAACGGAGAGAATAAATATTCTTCAGACCCATTAATTAATATCCATTGAAAACCAAGACTAATTCCAGCAGCCATATAATTCCGGCTCCAAATATCAAGGATCAAGGATAAATTCTACAAAGAATAAATGATAGTTTTAAAAATTGAACTAAAAAAATGATGTAGATCGAACTAAAAAAATGAAAAATAAATTCTAGTTTATAAAAAAATAATAATAAACACGCTTTTATAATAAAACAAACTAAAAAGTAAAAAAAATTCTTAATATAAGAATAAATTGATTAACAAGAAGATTATAATGTCATTGTGGTAAAAGCGTGGGGTGCCTTGTATCACATTTTTACACTAACTCGGCATTTCGGAATAGAACTAGTAAGAAATTATGACTATTAATATAGAGTGCCCCAAGCTTTTGCTTAATCTTCCTATACCTTGCATTACTTGAATAATATAAAATTATTAAAAAAATGGCTCAGTTATTACTATATAACAAAAATCAATTTCTTGTGAAGTGGTTCCAATCAAAATGTCTTTCAGTTCCTTCTTATCAAATTCAGAGGCGTGATTAAAACTTAACAAATTCAAATTCAAATCTCCCTGATGTGACTCTAAGTATTACGTACATTATGTATTTCAGCCTTCCAATTATAAGTTGGAACATATACTTGTACAGTAGCTTATGCTTAACATGGACGATAACATTAAGGTATCCGACTACGTCCGGAATCGTGATTTTGCTAAACCGTACAAACGAATATTTTTTAATATTTAGTGTCACTTTAGACATGCATGTCATAAATGATTATGTGGCATGCGAGAGATCCCTTCATTATCAATTTGGCCCTGGTAATCTCAGTAAAATTAAATCGTGGCAATACTTAACATCCTACTAAAGCTTGAATTAAAAAAATTAAATATATCGACGAAATTTGTATTCGAGAGCCGCCACTAGATGGTGTCACCATGAAATGGCTCTCCCATTTTGGGACGTCGTGCCTGCTTAGTTGCCAATATGCATCTCATTAGAAAAAACTTTGTTTATTTGTATAATTTTTCTTACTTTAAAAATAAATCAGGTAGTTTTGTTGCTTTAATAATAAGAAGAAAAACCATTATTATTATTATAATTATATAACGGACATTTCAACTTATTTAATTTTGTTGTATTTTTCCTTAATAGCAGCTTTTCACTCGTAGCTTTGCTTGATGTTTATCCATATTATTGTTACATAATAAATTATGATCGTATGAACTTTTTAGAAGCAATTTAAAAATTTATTTTTTAAAATTTTTACTAATATAAAAGTTTATAACTTCAAGAAATTTTATACTAAACTTTTTCATCTCTATCTTTTTGCTAATAAATATTTTGATAGTGAATATTTTATATGGTTAAATTCTACAGTTAAAAAAACAACTTGCATTAGTTGTGAATTTTTTAATTAAATATTTAAAATGTGAATATATTGTATACTGCATCAGGTCACTCGTTAATACATATATGAAAAAAATTATTGTTCTGTGCAACATTTCACCTTCAAAAATTGTAGAATTTTTTTTCTACCAATGAAGCAAAAAATTCAAATAAAAATGATAGCAGTATGTAAAGGAGAGAGAGAGAGAGAAGTCACCTAAGTTTTCACATAAACTATAACTTGAAAATTATTTCAATGAAATAAAATGGATTTCAAAAGTAACTGCTTTGTTTTTGAAAAGGGGGCAACAGAACTGATACGTATATTATATAAAACAATCTTTTCAACGTTTAAAAACATTTTTAATTGGTTTACTTTTCTGGTTGTTTTCTTGTTAAAAATGTTTGTTTGAAATCCTTGTTTGCTGTACATGAAAATATGAAAAATATGAAAAACTTATTTCTTTGTATCTATAAAAATCAATTTTTGCAAAATAACATCAATTGAGGTGAAAATATAAAATTACACTTTCAATGTTTTCATTAGTATAATTAACTTCCGGATTCCTTCGAAAATATATTTAAGAAAACTATTTTTTTTGCTTTAATATTTTCATGTTTTAAGGTATCCAACCAAGTTCGGAACCATGATTTTACAAAAGCATATGAATGGATAATATTTATGATATTTAATGTCACTTAGATTAAAAAACGTATATAAAATTGATTTAAAAATATTATTACAACAACAAAAAACTATTTAAGTACAATATTTTCACAAAAAATTAACTATAGGATGACCCATTTTCAAAATATTCACCTATTAAGGAAAATGCTTCTATTATAATAAAATTTTGCCTGTATATAGCTCAAACTACTGTACAGAGGCGGTTCAACTAGAATTTTTGAAATACATAACTTAGAAGGGGATTTATCCATATTTTACTACAACAGATGAGAGAAATTTATAGAAAAAAACGTCGATAATTATTTCATTTGTGGTAAATCTGAAAATAATGTGAATTTTTTAAAAACAATCTTAGTTCGGACTCTCTGGAGAAGTCTTTACTTTATATAAACAAAATATTATTGCTATAGAAGCATTTTTTATAACAGGAGAACGTTTTAAAAAAAGATTATTCTAAGTAAATTTTTTGCCAAAATTTTGTATTTAAATAATTTTTTTTATCAGAATGTCCTTAAGACAATTTTATGCATGTATTCTAATCTAAGTGACACTAAATATCATGAAAATTATCCATTTATGCGCTTTTTTAAAATTCCGGTTCCGAGCGGTTCATTCCGTACCGGTTCATTTTATTTCTGAAATTTAAAAATTAAATTAAAAAAAATAAGATTTGTGTACGCGTTTGTGCTAAACACACGTTTTGTTTTTTCTCTATATCTCTTTTTTGAAGGCGATGTTTAATTAATTTGTTATGTCTTGTCTTATTCCTTGTACTGCAGGCGATAATCAAAAAAAATCTTGATAGGAAAACATTAATACGTTCGGAAAAAATAATTTATTTTTAAAAAAAAATTAACAAATTCAAATATCAAACTCTTTAATATCCTGTCACAAATATTTACAATGTTATATTATAGTCCCTGGGCATAATTATGTATATTTCCTCAACTAATGAATGCCTATTTAAGTGATGTTGGGCATTTGCTTTTTACAAAACAATATTGTGTTATTACGCATTGAAGTAGAACACAATGAACACAGCAAGGTGCATCAAAATGTTCTCCTTTATGTAGATCTCAATTCTCCTCCTCAGAGAGGAGATATAAAGGGAAAGTTAGAACTCACCATATTGCCCTCATACAGCTATCTATGTGGTAATTACGAGAGCAATTCCCTGGAACACTAATTACATCGTGGCACTATTAATACCGCAAATAGCAACTCTTGCGGGTGTACGTGCCAAAACTAATGGTGCTAAAAAAAGTGTTGACATCGTTAACAGTGCTACTTTAGCTATTAATAGATTAATTATTCCTGAGCTTCTAACATAATTGAAATATTCGTTTCAGAAGCATGACAATCTACACCTCAAAGCAACTCGCAAATTGGTACTAAAAACTGTTCTTCGGTTACATGACAGTAAGAGTATGGTGTATTTAATAAAAATGGTGGAATGGGAATAATTGCAGAGAATTCCGAAGCTCAGTAATATGTTTTCTTAGTTTAGGAAATAAATTCCTTCGAAGAACTTCGACTGTACATTTATAAAAAAAGAAAGAAAAGAAAAATAGAGTTATGAAACAAAGAGCAATTGAGTATAGAAACATTTAAAGATTTAATAATTCAGATTTCTTAAGAAGATTGTGATCTTCAGAATTGGAATGGAAGACTTCAACATTTTTAAATAGGAAAAAAATGCTATAATTGCTAAGGGTATAGATATTGGAATCAGATCTAATTTTATAAAAATAAATTTTATTTATTTATTATTTTATTGCTTTTTTAGTATTTTTATGATTTGTTATAAATTTCTGTGTATTCCATAAATTTTTAATAAGGGTATTTTGAAAATGAAATGTATCGTACAAAATACAGATATGATACTAAATATTAAACTACGGCCAGTCTTTTGTGTTTAATTTGAAAATATATGATCACATAAATAGGATGGTTGGAATAATTATCTACTGACAATTATTTATTGAAATTTACATAATTTAAAAACTAAAAATCGTTAACAAATAGCAATGGTTAACAAACACTGATGCTTGGTTAAAAAATAAATCACAATTCTGTTGAAAAATAAGAATGAAATAAATGAGTTTTAATTAGGATTATGATGTCAGCTCCTATTTTTAATTGAGACTGTTATTAACTTCTATATCAGGGATATGGCAAACCAGTGGCACGCGACGCAATATTTTTGGCACGCCTGTGATCAAAATGGTTTGCATTTTATTTCAAAATTTCAAAGTTCATCAGTGTCGCACAAAAGGGGGTCCTGGGGGTCCGGACCCCCCAAAGCCCTTGATTTTTTTCCGATTGATTATAATTCTAAGTATATAGAACGTAAAATTTAATTAAGTATTCGTTATTAATGATTAATTTTATTAATTAATGCTAATTATTTATTCAATAATTGGTATTTTCATGTGTTTTGTTCCCGAAAATTGATAAAATCAAAAGGAGCATGATACAAGAATGGTGAACTTTCGACTCTTAACCTCCCCCCACCCCCTTGAAATATTCCTGTGTGCGCTACTGAAGTTCATTATGAAGTATTACGAACAAATGGAAGTTATCGTTCGTGGGGCGGCGGGAAGCACACTCTCGTTTGTTATTGTCTTGCCTTAGTTACGTCGTAGACTACAATTGCTAATGAGGTAAAGTTTGTCTACGCATAGCATTGTCAATTTCAACTGTACTTTAAAGACACCAACTGTATTTTAAAGACACGACTGTATTTCTTTGTTATATTTACGATTTTTAACTGATATTTAGCAAGGCTAGTTTAGCAAAAGAACCAAAAGTTTCAGATAGAAGTGTAACTGATTTTCAAATTTGGCGGAGGATGAGGAACATGGCATTATTAGTAAAAGTGACAAAGCGGGGTGTTTTATGTTCCGGAATAGTGGTATGCAGGACATGGTCTGTAAAATGGTATTGTGAAAAAAATCACAAACCTTCTCGTCAAAAAAAGTGAACCACATCAAAAATAATTAACTGCTTAGAAACCGTTTGGCAGATGAATCCAATGCAGCACATATTCTACAAAAAGTAACATCTTACAATCCTAATAAAGGGTGTTTTTTAGAGGTATAGAACTTTAAATTGCAATAAAACAACAATGTATTATTCGATTGGCATGAATTTTTTATTCGAAAGATAATCTTGTGGCATTACATTTTAACTATGATTTCTGGCATATGACTTCCACGGCTGGCACGGATGTAGTCCAATCTAGACGTCCAATGTTCGATGACTTCATAAGCGAATTTTGTTTAGCGATGAAGCGCACTTCTGGTTGAATGGCTACGTCAACAAACAAAACTGTCGCATTTGGAGTGAAGCTAATGTACAAGTGTATGTCAAAACACCGTTACATCTAGAAAAACTGACTGTTTGGTGCGCTTAATGGGCTGGTGGAATCATTGGTCCGTACTTCTTCAAAAACGATGAAGGCCACAACGTTACAGTCAATGGTGATCGCTATAGAGCCATGATTACTAACTTTTTCATTCCTGAATTGAAAAATCATGATGTCCAGGAGCTGTGGTTCCAACAAGACGGCGCAACATGTCACACAGCTCGTGCCACAATCGATTTATTGAAAGACGCGTTTGGTGACCGCCTAATTTCACGTTTTGGACCTGTGAGTTGGCTTCCAAGATCTTGTGATTTAACACCGCTAGACTATCTTCTGTGGGGCAATGTAAAGTCATTGGTCTATGCGGATAAGCCACAAACGCTTGACCATTTGGAAGACAACATTCACCGTGTTATTGCCGATATACGGCCACAAATGTTGGAAAAAGTCATCGAAAATCGGACGTCCAGATTGGACTACATCCGAACCAGCCGTGACAGTCATATGCCAGAAATCATATTTAAAATGCAATGCCACAAGATCATCTTTCGAATAAAAAAAATCATGTCAATCGAATAATACATCGTTGTTTTATTGCAATTTAAAGTTCTACACCTCTTAAAAAACACCCTTTTTATAAGCTATTTACCATCCAATCTGCAACAACAGAAGTCACACTAATGTTACTTTAATTTGAATTCCACGAATAAAAAAACTAATACATTTATAACTATATAGTGCAAAAGGTATTTTTTCGTAGTAAATAGTTTTGTGTTTTTTAATTAGTATTTAGTTTTATTATTTTCCATATAATTACAAGTCAAAATAATTTGACAACACGTCTATACACCATTAAACACTTCTTTAGAAAAAATGGCACGTTGACCCATAAAGGTTTGCTACCCCTGTTCTATATTGTCAATTGCGTTGATGGACAATATAAAGGTTATCAACTCCCGCTAACGAAACTACTGTTATATAACAATCTTTGTTCGTTAGTGTATCACATGTTATAAATTAATACGACATACCAAATCCGACAACTAATTTTTAATGTAAGCTTAACAAAAAAAAAAAAAAAAAAAAAAAAGGAAACACTTATAATTAAAGTGATTGTGAGTTTCGAAGCAAGATCAGTTGTTACCCGCATCCGTTATTGCCGACAGTCATTCCGCTTTTGTCAAATGCTTCATATGGACACTAGAGGGAGCATGCAGACGTCACCAATCTTGAAGGGGGACTTAAACCAGTCAATTATCTACCAAGGATGTGCTAAAAATGTTCTACTGGATCAAGGTTCTGAGACCTTGCTTTTCACTGCTTCCAGAATCTAAATTCTTAAGATTATATGGAAGCCCAATTTAATGTTGTGAAGGAATTCAATTCCTTCAGAACGGATTCTTCACCAATAGCATAAATTTATAATGTGACGTATGGAACAAAATGTAATCCAGTCTCGATATTTCGTAGCAGTCATAATTCTCTTTGTAGCATGTGTAAATCAAGCGAAGATATGATGTAACCTTTTTTTACAACCATTCATTTTATAAATGTTCTGATTGGTAATTTTCGGTACCTTAATCTTCTTGTAAATGAGCACACGATATGAATTTCTCTTCAAAGTGAACCGAAACTTGTCAGGAAACATAATGCTGTTTATTTCAGCATTTTCTTTTTCCAAAATGAATAGATACTTTTGGGTCATGGATTAAAGGGGAAGCTAGGTCAAGCTACTATCAAGTTTGATAATAAAAACATCTGTGAAACGTAGTAGCATATGTTGCAGTCATATTGCGGCATAACAATTTGAAACATGTTCAATATAGAAGAGTAAGCTATACGTTTTGTTGAAAAGGATAGGAAGCGATCTTATGTAGGAGTCTAATCTATGTGGAACCAGCACTCATGTCCATAAATTAAGGATAATGCGAGTTCAAAAAAAAGTGTCAGAGACAAAACAAATTCAGCTAGTTTGTAAAGCCTTTTTTATTAAACAAAAGGTAAAGATTAAAAAAGATGCCATATGTTTGATATTAATAATAAAAATTACGATTTTTGTTCTATGGAGCAAAACACAAAAATAAAAACTTATTTGCAAAAACCAATATCACATGCTTGGTAAGATGGTTAATACATAGTATGCCTCCCAGACCAATGAATACAGTTTGTACAATGCCTAAGGCATATTAACTATCAAATTATCAATCAGATAATTTGATAATATCTGGGTAATATTTCGCCACTAATTAAGCAATGCTCTCCGAAGTTTCGGTAGATATATAGTAGGTGGTTGACTGCCTAAAATTCGTCGACCAAGCATGTACCACATATACTGGATTACTACTAGCGGATTACAATTACATATACTATACTGAATTCAAGTCCGGTGAGAATGCTGGCTAGTCCATACGGATGATATCCTCCGATTGAAGACATTTCTTTACCATATTTGCAGCTTTGTCATCCATAAACGCAAATTTTGTGCCCATGGCACCCCGAAACAAAGGTACATATTGTTCTTGAAGGACTTTGCAACAGATTTGGTCTGTCATGGTTCCCGTTTGAACATGCAGGTCAGTTTTAAAACCCAGAATAATTCTCCCCCAAACAAGCAATCCTGCACCACCAAAACGGTGTCGTTCATTGATATTCTCTTGGTGCTAACTGGTGCTCTCCATATGAAAGTCTGGCAAGAATCAGACTGCAAGCTAAACCTGCACTCGTCACAAAAAATCACGTAAAGCCACTATTGCAGTGTCCACAATACATGCTGTCTACTCCAGGCGAATGGCAGGTAACAGTGAGTTGCAGTAAGTGGAGCCCATCTGACAGGTCTATGAGCATATAGACCATTCTGCCCTAGGTGAATGTACACAGTCTGCCTTGAAACTGTCATACCAGTGGCTGAAGAGAGCAGACAAGAAAGGTCTGATGCTGAGCTCTAACTTTTTCTTTTGGCAGTAATTGTTAAATACTGGTTCTCAATTAACGTTGTACCTCGGAGGTGACCTGTGCTGTAACGTCTACTCACATTATCATCATTTTGGAATCATTTCCAAAGCTTGGAGATAAAGATATTGGGCGATTTCAAGCTCTTTGGAAACTTCCAACTAGGGATGCCCACATTCCAGACGGCAGATAATTCTACCAGATAAAAAATCATCTAAATTCTTTCTTTGTGTCATAACTATGCGGTCATTGCACTGAAAGGCTTATAAAGAGCTTACGAACAATTTTACCTCTATGATTGCATTCCTTATATGTCACCCTCTTATACACTCATCATTGTGACGTATTATCCGCGCCATCTGGTGGTTTCCTGTAATTTACATATAATTATTGAACATGCGTGTAGTCATGTTATAGGTGATATATTTATGTATTTTAGAATTTGATTTCCACGTGACTCTGAATTGCCCTTAATCTATGGATATGAGTGTAGATTAGATGTTCTATAGATATAAAATTTTTCGATTTAAACTAATCTGAGAGTACTCTTTTACAACCACAAGATAAATTCATATGTCTAGCACAGTGATTCTCAATCACTATGTCTCCAAATTATTTTTAAAGTATCAATTATACTATGTTAAAAAGATCATGAACCGAACCATTCGGCCGTTTTATAGAAATAAACTAAGAGTATTAATGGTATATTTAACTTATCCTTTTTGAGGATAAACGGATATAAAAACATTGATTAGGTTCGTAATCTTTTTGTGATACGAATACATCTGTATATTAATTTACTGTGAATAAGGATTAAAAACTAATTTCGCTCAGTAATAATTGATATTTGATATTAAAACAACTGGAAGAACCCATTAATTAATTTTAAATTAAAATTAGAGATTATCTCATCATAACTGGAAAAGCTTTAAAAGTATTTTTACAATGTTCTACATCTTGTTTGCGTGACTTCGGATTATCAGCATTAACAAATATAAAAATGGAAAGAAAAAGTTAGGTACTTTTAAATGTAGATGATCATGATGTATCTCATTTCACCTTTAAGATTATAATGACGTTTAACTTAAAAGACTGTGTTTCATCGTATCATCATATATATTAATAAAAGAAATAAATTTCAAGTGAATTACTTGCATAGAAAAATGCTTAAATACATTATATTATTCATGTTACAAGTATAGCGTTTTTTAAAAGTTACATGTGTTGGGAGATCGATTGGCGTTCTCAATGTTTTAGATAACTGATGTTAGGGGCAGCAATAGCCCTCCTCTTTATTCATTCTCTCTTTAAACATTTTGTGTCGTCAGCTGGAAAATAATTAAATGTGTTTAAATATAAACCGTGGCTTCATCTTCCTTTTTAACCAGGGTGAAGTGTGAACCCTCACCTCACAAACACACACACACACACACATATATATATATATATATATATATATATATATATATATATATATATAGATATATATATAGATTAATAAATGATCTTCTGAATATATATATATATATATATATATATATAGATATATATATAGATTAATAAATGATCTTCTGAATATATATATATATATATATATATATATATATATATTCAGAACAGTATAAATATCTGAAAATAACAGTGATCAGTGTTCTTGGTAATTGGAAAAATTTTACAGATGTGCTAATCAACAAAACGGGAATGAAAAATATTGAAAAGTAGGAACAAACCACCCCCGTTGCAAGTTCAAAATCTCAATTTAAGATATGCTTTTAATTTGTAACCTTATTCACTATATATTTTAAAGCTAACTACACAAGTTAGAATAAGTTATTGATTTCATAGAACAGCAATTTACATTATTTCGAAAGTTGCGTAAAACGCAAAACAAACTAAGTAATGTGAAATAAAGGAAAAATGAATATTCGAACTTAATTTTTGTACAAAAGTTCACTAGCATGGTTTTAAGTGTGTGAAGATTACTTTAGTAAAATTTTGAATTTCATAACAAAATACATTATTAATTGCCAATCATAATAATACTTATTATTGTTTTATTTATCTCATTAAGATGTTGTGAATTTTATTTAGAAGTTTTTTTTATTATAGAAGGTTTTAGAATCACTGTGAAATTAGAGATGTTCTTTTAAGAATTTGCTTTGTTTATAAGATACCGGAAATTTTTTTGTGTAACAATATGTACTTCGTTAAAACTTTCACAGGCAACCACTTTGAAAATAGTTCACACACCAACAGATTGGTATGTTAATTTAAGCTTGACTTGTTTTTATTTATGGTATCGGACTACTTGCGACAACTGTTTTTTGAAAATATGAAAATATGGAGATTTTTTTGTGTATTTTAGATTTATTTAGTATATTTTAAGGAAAAAATTGCAAAATTGAAAACAGGAAATTTTTTTATTATTATTAAAAGGGGAAAAAGCTGGTGATAATGTACAAAAAATTACATAAACGAAGCCCGCTCTGTACAAGTATTTTTGAACAAATTCTCAATTTTTTAATTTTAATGTGTTAATTTGTTATTCATGTTTGAAATGATCTTCAGGATAATAGATATTTTAATTTTTACAAAAACTATAGAGCACTCTTTCTTAGTGACTATATGAAATTGCTTAAAAAAAAACAGTGATTATATTCACATAAAGGTCTACAAACTTTGAAATAAAACAGTGATTGACAAATCTGAAGGTCCAAACACTTCTACTATTATACGAAACATTCATCAAAAATTTCAGCTAATTATTTTCAAAACTTTTCGAGCAATCGCTGACCCCGTTTGAGTTTTTCGAAAAAAATAACACATTTCGAGTAAAACGCATTTTAAAGTTTGACATCTTGTGTAAAGTTAAAGCTCTTCTTTTATATTAAAACACTTGTAGGTTTTTTTCAAGTGAATTGAAAATAAAAAGCTTGGTATTTTTATAAAGCCAATAAGATAGCCTATAGAATAAAATCATAAAAAAAATTTATCAATTTTTGAAAAAATCCTGATTTTAGGGTAGTCGGATATCTTAAATGCGGTTATCAACTGAGCATTGGTCACTTCCTTTTGCGATCAATATATAAACCTTGCGTTAGAAGGAAATACAGTTATTCCTTTATAGATAGACACTGGACTTACATATCAATTTTTATATAATATTCACTAATGTCCACTAAAATTAAGGCCACAAACATAGAATCTGTGAAAAAAAACTGTTTACTGTGTTTCGACGAAATTTGATACAGAGACTTATTACAATGTCAAAAAGAATATAGGAACATTCCAATATGGAAAAGATTGTAATAGTGAATTTAGATACGAGTTATAAGAAAAAGTGTGAAATCATGATTTAGAGATAAAGCATTTAATTCGGGAAAAGTGTGTTTAATATCGAGTGTGACCACTATGAATTATTATATAAGCCTCTCAATGATCTGCCATATTGTTCATTAGGGTGCCAATAGTATTTGGAGCAACAAAGCCCATTTTTCCAAAAATCGGAATTTAGTTCTTAGGAAGGGGTTCTGGGAAGACAGTTATCCTGAAAAATTTCTTTTTCTGGACCGTTCGAAACTTGTTTAATATAATTGTGATCCGTAGACCTCGACGGTCAGTCTATATGGTGAATATCCACTCTTTCATAAAATTCATCAGGTGTCATCTGTGTGGCCGAGCATTACGGTCCATTAAAATGTAGTGTGGGTTCACAGCACCCAGGAAACCCTTACATAAGCTTCCAGGATCTGGTCCATATAGCGCTATGAATTGACAGTGCACACATCGAAAACGTACAGAGGTGAACGACTGTGCAAAAATATACCCCCATATACATGGATTTCTTTGACATCCAAATCGGTCCATTTTTGTTACATAGGATGGATGAAAACGAGCTCCATTTTTAACTCATCACATGCCACCAGTCTCGTTGGGTCTACTACTGATGTTTTGAGCTCCACAATATCTGGCGTTTCCTGCTGGATGCAGTCCAATGGACGCACAAGACTGGACACCGGACGTAAAGGTCAATCTCTGCAAAACCTTTGATGACTATTTGCCTGGAACAACAACAAGGTCATGAGCAAGCTGGGGAATCGTTGTCCGCCTATAACGTTGTGCGCTTAATACCAGGTAGCGATCATGTGCTGTTATCGATGCTCTATGGCAACCTTGGCCGATCTTTCTGGAGATAGTACCACTTGTTTGGAATTAATTCCATAACCAGAGGACCACTTTTGGGGACACTTGTAACCATCAAACCACCTACGTTTGAGACTGACCAGTTTCAAGCCTGCCAATGGTTTTCTATTTCAAGGATTAAAAGAGAGAAACGGGTATGAGAAACTATTTTCACTACAGACTAACTCGTTTGTTTTAATACAATATTAGCAAAACTGGAGCCAAAATTCCTATATGCGTGAACGGTCTCAATCCAGTAATTCTGCTAAAACTAACGCTAAACAACAGTTTTTCCTATCTTAAAGTTGATATTGTACTACCCGTTGTTCAAAATATATAAAATACAAATTCTATTAGTGTTACTTACTGGAGGCATATAAAAATTATGACGGAAAACATATTTGTGACATTAATTTCAAGCATGAGTTTTAATAATAAAAATGAAAATTCGCAAGGGATCACTAATTAAAAAAAATTAAAATTTTAAGAAAAGTTAGATAAAGAGAACCTGTGATAATGAAAAGGTTTTTATCTTTAAAAAAGACCAATGAAATAAACCCTTACCTTCATCTCATTGAATAATATTAATTATTAATTTAATCTCATATCAGTCGTTTCTAGGTTGTTCGCCTTATCGCCTTTCGTTAAGTGTAAGATCTCAGTTTAACATTACGTATACATTATATAATGTATATTTAAACAATATTCAAACCTTAAAATATATTTTAAACCTAAATGAATCAGTTATTTATAGGACTAAAAGAATAAGTATAATATAAATATTATTTTAAATTTATAGTTGTGCTTTTATTAGTTCAAAAAATAACTGAAGTACCACTGGATTAAGTATAGCAAAGGCTATGCTAATAGTGTGGCACTGCGCATCATTTATGCGCAAAAGAAAAGCGCTGTCGTAACTGCATATATAGTGCATACTATGGTTGTTCTGAATTAGTTATTAGAATTTCCTTATAATGGGTAAAGTGCCTGATTTAGACGCCTTCAATCACGGACAAATCGAAAATGTGTGATGCATGGGCCAATCAATTTCCGAAAACGTCTGACAGTTAGGATTTTCAACGGCGACAGTACACCCACAGGTCTGCAAAAAAAAACTTTTTTTAAAATTATTTTGATTTTATTAACTAATGTTTATTTAGTTATTTGCGCTGATTTAAAAAATGACATGGGTTTTCTTCTATCACGTAAGGCTTGCCTACAAAATAAAGGTAAAATATTTGAAAAAGTACAAAAAACGAAAAGTTTGGATTTGTTTTTATTATTTTAACATAAACTAAAAGAAAGAAAAATAAAGATAAATAGCTTAAATAAGAATAATAGTGATACACACACATGTGTTGAAAATGCTATTATAAGTCTTTGTAAAAACGTTTTCTTTGCCCATCGAAGCTTCTTTTAGTACTTTTTCTGCTGTGTTCTTGTGATTTTTCCCGTTTTAACATCCAACAGTAGTCTGTCTGTCATCATGTTGACATTTCAACGACCTTGGTATATGCGCTACATTTCTTTTATATCCTGATGGAAACGTTCTCCTTGTTCCTCACTTACAGCCTGAAGATTTTCTGGAAAGTAGTCCAGATGTGAGTGGAGGAAATGGACTTTGACACTCATGTTGCAGCCCAATATTTTGTAGTTTTGTAACAATTCAGCAGCCAAAGCTTTGTAGTTTGGATCTTTTTAGTTTCCAAGAAAGCTTGTTACGACAAGTTTAAATGAATTCCGTGCATTTTTTCCTTTCATTTCCATTTTAGTGACAAAAGTTTCATCTTTTAAAAGTTTTCTTATGTCAGGCCCAACAAAGATGCCCTCTTTCAGCTTCGAATCGGGTAGACCATGAAACTGTTCACAAAGATACTTGAAACACTCTCCTTCTTTGTCTAATGCTTTCACAAACTGTTTCATTAGCCCCAGTTCTATATGAAATGGTGGATACAAAATGTTCTTAGGATCTACTAAACTTTGTCTTATCAACATTTTTAACTCCAGGAATAAGAGGCTTTATGATTGGCCACGTCTGCTTTACGTAGTGTTGTTTCCTGTCACGGCTGTCCCATTCACAGAGGAAACATGGAAACTTTGTGTTACCACTTTGTTGACCTATTAACATAGAAAGAACTTTCAAATCACCACAAATGGTCCATTTATGGTCAGAGTAGCTGAGCTTATTAAGAATAAACTTAAGATTTTCGTAGCATTCTTTCAAATGGACTGAGTGTCCAACAGCACAGAAGCATATCGGTTACCATTGTGAAGAAGTACAGCTTTCAAACTCCTTTTTGACGAATCGATAAAAAGTCTCCATTCCTCTGGTTCATACATAATTTTGAACATTTTCAAAATTGCAGGTACATTGTTGCAGAAAACTAGATCCCCTTGCACTGAACAAGAAAAAAAATAACAGTCATCACTGTGATTTTTAGGCTCTCTCCAAATCATGCGTACTGTAGAACGAAATGACTTCTTCTTACATTTAAACTATTGTCTCAGTTCTTCAATACACACAGAACACACTACATGGGGCACCCAAGATTTATCTTGGTCCCCTAATTTAATACCAAAGTATGCAAAAAAACCTTCTGAACAAAACTGGAAATGTTCCTTTGTTGCTTCTTGACGGTATAAGACCCACAAATATAACAGAAACAGTTAGGAGAGTTAACACATCCTCTAGTAGCCATTTATTTTAAATACCGTAGGACAAAACTGTTTGATGTTTACACCACAGTGGCTAGCTCCACACTGTCACTGACTGCAAGCATGGTCACGGCGCACGACGCCTAGCAGCCAGTAGGATTGGGGAGGGGGAAAACACAATGAGACATATCTCGTTCCAGTAGGAACTGATATTCCGAGTTAAGATTCATTGTCATAGCAAATAAAAAGAATAAAACTGTGTTTGTAAATAACATACATTGTTTAGTAACCTATTAAGGGACTTGGTACCCTAAAAATCACAAACCTATCGTTTTTTTTATTTTCATTTAATCTTATTCATTGCATTATTATCTTTCGATTGATATATCACTTGTGCATGTCGGAAAGTTAGAAGTTGATTAAAACTTCATTTGAAAACAAATTAGGCAATTCAGCCACACACCCTTTTTAGAAAAAAAAGCTAAAAAATGCTTTATGATAAAAAAATCTATTTTAGAAATAGAAATAATAACTATAAAAAGAATGTGTAGTATTAAAAGCAGAATATTTCCGAGGCAATACAATAATGTAATTTTTCTTCCTTGTGAAATGTGTGCATGTAAAATTTTTAAATTAAGGCATTTTATATTAATAATTTTATAACTTCAGTTATTCTTCGTGATATATTTTTCATACAAATGTAATACTTTAATATTATAAGAAGAAAAACAGCTAAAATTTCTGTCGTGACAGAAAAAAAAATTTTTTTAGCATTTTTCTTGAATTTTCATGGGCAATTAGTACTCTCTAAAAGTTGATCATTTATAAAAATGTGTGAGTTGAAAATATATGAAAATGCAATTATTTTAAAGAAAAACGTATAAGTAATATCTTAAAGTGGTATTTTAAGTTTAATTAAGCTTATAATAATTATTTTTTCAGAATTATAAACTTTAAACCTGTTTTTCTCAGTGTGTGTTTTTCGAAACCTTAGTGCATTCAAAATGCTACTCCTTCGACAATTATTTACCAATCACTTCCATTTTTTTCTTGCGTGTTGAAATTAAAGCATGTAATAAAATTAGGGATCTATTTTGCTATAAACTGAATACTTTTTTTTAAAAAAAATAAAATGTAAGACATGTTGGCTTTTTCGTTGATTTTTAGCCTGTCTATCAACATTTTATTTTTTTTCTCGAAAACGAATGAAGTTATTCTAAAATCGATCCCTAAAGTTGTTTAGATCATTCATAAGAGTATTATAAAAAAATTTCAGGTCAAAAAATTAATTTTTACAAAAGGAGTAGGATTTTAAAATTTTCCCAATTGTCTTCAAAAAATTAAAATTTTTAAAATTGTGTGAATAATATATAAAAATTTTCATCTGGTAACATTTTTTTGAATAGAAACATTGCATAAAATGCTAAAATATAATTTTTAAATACGTAAATAAAGAAGTTTGCTCAAAGGGTGCCAAGTCCCCTTAACCATAAAAGATCCATAATTCAGACTAAATTCATCAATTATACAGGCTATAATATTGAAAAATCGTACGCATACTGTACCTGAAACCCCCTGAAAATAAGAAAATTTCCGATGAAATTTGTGACTTATCTAAGGGTGATGGAAATTTTTCACTATTTTTCCCGTAATCAGCACAAAAAATATAGTTAAACCCATTAGTCAAATACACAGCAACTTTTTCACCGCAGACTAGTGTAACACATGGATGGTGAACAAAGAACTAGCAATAGAGAAAACTGCAAAGGACAATTAGCCTTGACAGTGAGTGGTCAGAAACAACTCAGGTTTATTGTACATAGTCAGCGAAGCCAAACGTTAGCCCAAATTACGACCCAGTTGAATGAGTCGTACCAGCCAGTTAACGGGCTGTGCAACCAACGCTTTCTTCATAGTATGAGTTTCTGGAGCCATCAACCTACGAGAGTACCATTGCTCAATGCTTGCCATCGGGCTGCACGTCTTGCTTGGACAAGAGAGCACAGAGACTGGAGTGTAGAGGACTGAAAACGATTAGCATGGGGTGATGAAACTGAATTCCGACTACTTAACGTCAACGGGAGGCTGAGAATAGGGTGACAGGCTCATGAAGCCATGAATCTTTCATGCCAGGTTGGAACTGTGCAAGGCCATGGTGGCTAAATCATGGTCAGTGTGTTTTTTCTGGGAACTGTTTACGATCTTTGGTGCGTGTACCAACCTCCCTTAGTGCAATTTAGTACTTAGAGTTGCTGAGTTATCACCTCTATTCTTTTATGCTGTTCTGTCTTCCGCTCTGTAATGTAGTTTTCTAGTAAGACAATTGTACCTCTCATAATTCCTGGTTGGCTACTGGCTGGTTGGATAAGCATTCCTCTGACTTTTCTGTCATAAATTGGCCACCAAGAAGCCCAGACTTAAATCCTATTGAGCCTTTTTGGGATATTTTCGAACAAGGCGTGAAAGGCCAACAAACCTTATTGAGTTATGGACAGCTTTAGTCAATATTTGGGAAGTCATTCCCGTGGAACATTTCTGGAAACTTGTTGAATCTATGCCTTGTCATGTGGCAGCCGTTATCGATGTCAGAGGAGGCCCAACACCTTACGAGATAGGTATCCCAACTTCAGTGGCACTTCAGTGTATATTATAAACTTAAATTTGGCACAAGTGTTTTGAAAAAAAAAGTTCCATTAAAATTAAAGGAATATAAAATTCAACTGACAGACTAACAAATTATGTCTTTCTTCTTAAGGAGAAAAGAATAAAATTTAGAATAAGAAAGTAGATGTAAAAGAGAACACATTTCTTAGTACTCAGACAAAATGTTGGTGCTTTTAAAAAATTATCTGGAATTTTTTCCAGAAAAGTAAGTTTTCTTTCATTTTGTGTTTTAATCTCCGTACTTTAGCTTTCAAGTCACAAACAAATTTCGAAATGCAGGAAAAGAATTTATTTGTTTGCATGAGGTTTTATCTAGAAAAGGTGCATCAAAACATAGGAAAGTTTTAAATATATGAAGAAGACATAAGATAAAGTCTTAATTTCTAACGAAGAAATTTTTGGTTTCAGAAATTGTTTCTTAAAGATTATGGAACAATTACTTATAGAGAAAGGTAAGAAGAGAAATTAAATTTTGAAAATATTTGAACAAATATACATGTGTATGTATATTTTAGCTTTTCATCATCTTAAAATATTTTGAGCCTTTCTTTTTACAATGATTTATTTAAATTGTAAATAATATTCTTAGAAGAATTTTTAAATAGCAAGTGAATACTATAGTTGATGAATGCATATTGAAAGAAAAAGTAGACATGTTTTTGATATTACAAGATATTGGTTACGGTGTAAAACTAATTGAATTTCACATTAAATGTTAAGATTTTTGAAATTGATTGATGGTTTAATTATTATAATCATATCAATGATTATGTGATGCAAAAGTTATAAATTGATAAGCGAGTAGTCAAGTTTATTCGATTATTCAAAATTGTTATTTTTTACTTCAGTTTATTTTGAAGGCTTTATATGCTTTTACTTTATTTCTCTCTCTAACATGTTTCTTCTTTTTTTTTTCAAATTAAAGTAATAGTTTAGATACTTTTTTATTTACGTAAAAATCATAATTGACCAGACTACGTCAAACTTTAAATAACTTGCTACTTTTCAGAGAATATAATTAAATTGCAAAATAACTGCTATTAAAATTTTTTCGTTATCTAGACATAATGAAAAGGAAAAAAACAAATAACATCGCTAGCCCCAAAAAATCCAATTTTGACTTTTATACGAAAAAAAAAATTAAACTTTAATTTGCAGTTTTCTATAATCATCAGGAAGATTATTTTTTTTTTCTGAAACGAATTTATTCAACGGAAGGATTACAAAACAATCACCAATTTCATAAAATTTGGAAACAATTACAATTATTTTATATGTTTATTTTTATTGTATTGTTATTTTTATTTTTAGATAAATAAGTGATTATTTATAAAATGTATAATAGGTAATATACTTTAATTTCTAAATTAACTAAATTTTCTAATTGGTAGGAATAAAATATAGTGCCTTTCACATGGATTTTAAAATAAAACATTGAATATGTGTTTCTTACGCATGAATATGAATATTTATAATTATAACCTTAATTTCATCACTAAAAATGTAATTTGGAGAATATGTATCAGAAATTTTTATACATACGATTGCTTCAAAGCTTTTCCTTTACATAATAGGAAGCTTAATGATAAACAAACTTATGTAAGCAACATAATCTGTCTTCATTTTAAGAGAATAAGTTCACTGATATTTATCCACAGATAATTTTGTATCGATTCAATTCACATTAGCAAATACTGCACATCTATCTGAATTTGTAGTTATTTACTCCTCATCGATTTATTCTTTGAAAAAAGGCACATCATTAACTGTGGGCACTTGCAAATGAGCTTTGAAACGGGATTGCAAAATCTTGTGTAATGGAGCACATTACGCTGTTGTACCAGTATTTAAGGATATTGATTTAATATTAGCGTTTAAAAGAGTTCCTGATAGATGTGTGTTTGCATTAAAGTATGAAGCGGAAGCGAATGAATTATACGCAATGCTTTGAATGAATTTATGGTGCACGTATTACATTAAAAGAGATCATGGATATTGTAAATATGTAACACAGAAATTACATTTCTATTTCTGTTTTACCTGTAGGAAAATTTAGGAGTTCACATACTCATCTGTTTTAATCGATTATTTATAAAACTATGAGACATTCTCTTTTTATACGAAAAAATATCCCAGTATATTTTAAAATGTAGAATAGAAAATAACAAGTAATGTTTTTAGGTTAAAGTCTGAGTTATTTACAAAGGATCACACACAAAAGCATAAAAAAAATAAGCTGCGCATTTTAAAAATGATGTGATTTGATTTCACTGAAGCAATTGATTTCCAGTTTAAGAGATTCTGAAGGAACAAACTTCTTTATAAAAAAGAAAATACCATTATATGCATTTTTCTTTAATCAATCGGCATATATTTTCAGAATTGAAAATTTGAGATAAATTGGTGTGATAATAGATTTTTGAGTAAAGTTCTCAAGAGATAAAAAACAAAAAAGTTGTGAACATTAAAATCACTCTTTGAAAACAAAGCTTATTTAAAACTTATTAATTTTGAATTCAACGGATATGATTATTGTATTTGACTCATGAAGTCATAATTCCAAGAGGACTCGGTACTAAATGTTAAGCTTTATTTCCACAAAGTCAATTTTTAGCAAATTCTACACAAACAAGAAACATGCTTGCAAAATTTCATATCAGTATGTCTAATAGTAAAAACACCGAATGGTTTTCTGTATTCCCCGTAACCCCCTTTTAGAAATCGAATTCCAAAAAGAACTGTACTAAGCATTTTTATTAAGCAAAATAAATATATTTGCCAAATTTCAAGTAAATATGTCTAATAGTTCAAAAACGGAACATTTTATCTATAATAGTCTATAAAACTCGTTTTTAGTCGATCTCTACTCAACAAAAGAAACCTTTAGAGTAATTCTTAAATCTGTGGGTCAAATAGTTCGACAACGGGTTTTTTATCTATAACACCCTCCGAAAACCTCATTGGGAGTAGAATTTTATAAAACTCGTTCTTATCATATCTCTACATCACAAAAGAAACATTTTTTAAAACTACTATGAGTATAATAGTTTTAAAAAACGAGATTTTTTTTTATTTATAGTCATCCCGTAACTCACCCCAACTTTTCTCGGGGTGAATTTTCGCGAAATTTTTTCTTAGTAGATTTCTACTCAAGTGAAAGAACGAAATCTACCAAATTTTAAATCTTTAGGTCCTTTAGTCCCGAAGCTATCGTGATGAGTGTGTGAGTGAGAGAATGCATGAGTGAGTCGTTTTTTTTCCTTATTGTACATACACACAAAAATATATATAATTTATATACAGAGAAAGAGGAAAACTGAACTATATATGAGGGTGCGTTGTGGGGACATATTTTGTGTGTGAATGTAATTTTTTTTAAATCCAAAGATATATATGTTTTATAATGTCTTATTTTAATTATATACTGCCTGTACAACATTTACTTATTTTTATTTTTTATTTAAGATAAAAATTTATTTTCTGCTTTGGGATCTCTTAAAAGTTTGTAAATAATCATTATAGTTTCAACATAACAACATATCTGTGAATTTATATTAGAAGCTGAGCCCTGTAATTAAACATTGTCTCAAAAAGCAGTTGCTTTTCTCTCTCTCTCTCTCTCTCTATTGAATACTTTTGAAATACTTACATTTGGGTAACCAAAGACTATTTATAAAAGTTTGAAGGAAAAAATAAAAACAATTCATCACTGTGCATTAGTCAAATACAAATTGCTCAGTTTTCTGTATATAATTAACTTTCTAATTAATTTATTATTTGATGAATTAAACTAACCCTTTAAACAATGAACATTCTGAAAACTATTTGGGAATAGAAAATAAAATGTATGAGATTATATACTATAATAGAAATTGAGGAGAAGTCTTTATATTTTAAATAAGATTGATAGTGTGTGTAAAGGAGATGATAGAATAACTCTTTTAAAATAAGTACATTGGAACTGTTCGCCCATTTTGAATATTCCTCTGTTGGCTAATGAACCACATGGCGAAGAGTGTTTAATCATCCAGCCCTTTCTATGTTTTGTAAAAAGAAGGTAAAACTCGTTTGTATGCCCTTTGAATGAGAATTTACTTAAAACAAGCTCTGAAACAAAATTAAACTGCACCATTTAATTTTCTGAAAAATCCTGTTCAAGTTTGCTGTGATTGTGCCCTTAATTTAAACGTTATTTACTTATGGTTTTCAATTCGAATGAAAGATATTTAACTGGCAATTAGCCAAGAAAATAGTTCTATCTCTTGTAATGAGTTAGTTTCACTTATATATTTGAACAATAAATTGACACAAAAAATGTCTGTTAGTAATTTTTACTGCTTGCCTATCTGATAAAAGAAGTACGCAATACATATCTTTAGACAGATTTGTAAGACGTTCCATACCACAAAAGGATACTTTTCATAGTGTTGAAGAAATAATTCAGTAATCTTTCAAGCTTATTTAATGAATAAATATCGCAAAGTTTTTAACTTTTAGTTTATTACATTGTCGTTGTTGTAGTCATGTATGACAAACTGAAAAGGCAGAAATGATTATAAAAATTATATATTGCCAAAGGCGAGAATCACTACCTTGACAATACCCATGGCCTTGTCAGTGTATAATGTTCCTATGTTAAGTCAATGTCACTTTTGAAAAGTACGAGAGTAATGGAAGGGTATCTAAAAAGTGTTTAAGATATAGCTCAGTGTTCGGGCAGCGCTTGCATTGTTCTTCATGCGTCAGACACGATTTGCGTGCCTTTGAAGTGTTTTGTTCTTAGTCTGTTAACATAGTAAATAATATGTTAAAAGCACAAGGATTTATTATGAATACGAGGAATTTTTATAAATGTATTTTTACATGAGTAATATTCAGCTATTGTTATTTAATACTCAGCTTTTTAATCAATATTCTAAATATGATACTAATTTAAAATGAAAAATTTAATACGATCACAATTGAAAATTTCAAAGAATGCAATCGATAACCGTAGTTTGAGACAAATACATATATTATTTCATTCGTTTGAAATCATTCTTGTAGAAATTTGGAACTGGAAGAACATTTTTTAAAAGGAACAAATGTAATATAAACTGTAAAAGTCATATTATTTTTATAAGCAATTTATTTTAAAATAAAATAATAATTTGTGTAAGATGATTTGTGCAAACAGAATTTTTAAAATTTTGAAAATATTATGAAAATTATTTGCAACATTAAGAAAGGTGTTTTTTCTCTTTACAGTCAGGGTGATCTTTTAGAAATTTACATAGAAAGCTGTGGAGTCAGATTTAAATATAATATATCATTGCAGCAAAGTTCATTCTAAAAGTATTCGCTATGCGTTAGGTTTCCTTTTCACATTAAGGAATTTCTATTTCCATTTATGATTTATGAAATGCAATGGAGAGATTATTAGTTAAAATTATCAACTAAATAATATTTTTAACATGAAACCAAAGTGTCTGATAAAACATTTTGCTATTTGTTGTTAAGTATATACCTCTTTTTATTGACAAAGTAAGAAGTCATTTTGTAAATCTTTTAAAAATATATCAAATTTCATCTTTCTTAACTTCTTTTTATTACTTAAGAAAAAAACAAATGAAAGAGGATAAAGTAGTCAAATTTACAGTAATTAATATCACATAAAATGAAATATTGCTTTACAAAATTGTCTTTGAAAACACTTATCAGTGAAATTTTAAGAAATTAGGTCTGAAACTGAACAGAAATTTGTTTTAAAGATTTAGAAATCGTTGTAACTATATTTTGTTATATATATATATATATATATATATATATATATATATATATATATATATATATATATATATATATATATATATATATATATATATCTGTGTGTGTTGTTTGCGGCCGAAGTGGCTTACCGGTTGAGGACATAGATCCTTTGCTGGCATGTCCTGAGTTCCAGCCTAGTTCCGCTGTATTCCATCCGTGCAGAGGGAGCTGATGCAAGTTAAATATGTCAAGGCTCAACCGTCGAGTTTCCAAAGATATTAACTAGGTTTAAAAACGTTTAAAGCATAAATTTTTGTGTGCCTTTGCTTTTTTAATAATTATTACTTAATGCAACCTTAACACACATTTACATTTTCCGTAAATTAAAACTACTACTGACAGTCTCCGGTACTATTATATTTTTACTTATCAAAAAGTTAATAAACATATTTGTTGTTAAAATTATATATAAACATTTAGAGACATTTTACCTCCATTCAGGTTTCTTCTTTAATGATTTAATATCATTTCAGAACAATATTTTCATATGCACAATTTGAAATTTGATATAATATCATTTTTCAATTAAATTGGGAAAATATATTTACATTAATTAATTTTACTTTATTATTTTTGTTTTGTCCAGTTTAAATACTAAACTAAGTTACACTCTTTTGGCTTAAAAATATTATTAATTACTTTGTCTAGAACAATGCTAAGTTATAATTATAGGTTTGAATCAGAATCCACATACGATCTATTAAAATCCATGACGTTGGTATGAATTTTAATGAGATTGAGACAAATTAATCCATCAGCAGTTTCAATAATGATTTATTGAGCAGAATTTCCATTTACAATTATCCTTTGACTCACCCAGTTTGAGCACGAGTATATCAAATAACAGGATATAAGTGTCAAAATATGACAGTTTAATTACTCGTTTTAAAATCGCATAAACGTCTGTCGCTTTGGCCATAGATTAGTTTAAGTACATGTAATTCGTTAAAAAAAGAAAAGGAATGCGAGAGTTATGTCATTCTTTAAATAGTTTAGCTTGTTAGCATCGTTTTTCTGTTCTTTATTAATATTGTTTGTATTCTGTGGGAGAAGATACCATTTTTTCCCCGTTAGAAAATTTTCCAATGACTTGTAATCAATAAGTGCATGCATTTTCTTATCTGATTTTAAGTACTTAAACATAAATAAAAATTTTTAAACAGAAAATATAACAGATATATATTACTCAGATGTATAAATCAATACAAAATTAGCTTTATTTTAATTTTCAAAATAATCCTGTTATCATAGTTTTTTATACAGTTCATCATCTCATAATGTTCAGTATCATACAACAGATTTTTAATCAACACACATTGCAAAATCATTCATTAATCATATCTTTCTTATTTGTGTTGAAATTAGGACAGTTTTGTATGTTTTGAATGAGAACATTACAGCATAATAAAAAAGGGAAAAGTAAAAAAAAAATCATATATCAGGATATATTTTTTTCATAAAAATGAAAAATGTCTTTTTAATGGATCATGCAAAAGAACATAATTTAATATGTCAACTAGAAGTATTGATATAGTAATCATAATCTATACCATTTTTTTAACATCATATAATTTATATTTTGCAAGGTTCAACTGATGTTTTCTACTGTTTTAAATTGGTTACCGAAACTGATTAATTGTATTTATATTATACATAGAAGAAACATCAGTAAGTGAGTGTATAGTAACGCTACACTATAAGCAAGCAGTTATTATTGGCGACAGCCTGCAAAATTTTGAACCGTGGTCAAGTGACGACACCACACCTGGCCTTATACTCTCAACTTCTACACCATGCCTATGGCAGGATTGGGAGCCTGAACAGACTTAACGTTCATCAGCTCCTCTTTAGGTGGATATTGAGTGGTACTAGACTTGAGGTCTGTCACGTCACCCACGAGTTCATAGACATGGCCACTAGGCTTTCGCGACCACTAGAAGAAACACTAGAGTTATTGATAATGATCTCTATAAATTTGACAAAAGATCGATTCCCAAAGACAGCACCCACAAATGGACAACCCAATCTCTAAACCTTGTACTTAAGGTATCCGAATACGTTCGGAACCGTGATTTTAAAAAGTGCATAAATGGATAATTTTCATGATATTTAGTGTCACTCAGATTAGAATGCATGCATAAAATAGTTTTAAGGACATTTTGACAAAAAAATGTATTTAAATATAATATTTTGGCAAAAAATTAACTTAGAATAATCGTTTGTCCAAATGTTCTCCTTTTCTGAAAAATAGTTCTATTATAATAATATGTTGCCTGTATATAGCTCAGACCTCTCTACAGGTGCTCAACTAGAATTTTTGAAATATATAACTTAGAAGTGGGTTTATTCATATTTTACGACAACAGAGGGGAGCAATTTTAAGAAAAAAAAACCAATAATTATTTCAATTGGTGGTAACTCTGAAAATGTGAATTTTTCAAAAGTTCTAGTTGAGCCTGTGTAGAGAGGTCTGACCTATATATAGGCAAAATATTATAATAGAACCATTTCTTACAAAAGGAGAACATTTGGAAAAAAGATTATTCTAAGTTAATTTTTTGCCAAAATATTATATTTAAACAATTTTTTTGTCAAAATGTCCTTAAAACAATTTCATGCTTGTATTCTAATCTGAGTAACACTAAATAGCATGAAAATTATCCATTTATGTGCTTTTTTAAAATCACGGTTACGAACGTAGTCGGATACCTTAACGTCAACGTGTGCATTTCGAATACCAATAGATGAAACGTGAAAACATTACGACACTTATATTGTTTTTGACTGCTACGCGAATTTAATATTTTTTTATTTATAAAAGAAAGTAATTAAGTAATATTGTTATCATTAATGAACATCTTAAAAATATTTGAGATTATGAAAAAAATTTAATATTACATACAAAAACAATTAAAAAAATCATGTTAATATCAAGATTTCTGTTTAGCAATATCTTTAATACCATACGAAACTCGATAACTCCAAATGAGAAATGAAAATACTTTTATACGATTGTGTCAACATTTTTCAAACTTATCTTTGAGAAATGATACAATCTCTGCAAAAAATATTTCCTTCCGTGTAACTTAATCCTACTTTTGCTGAGATAAATCCCGAAAGAAATAAGGCTCTATGCTCGTAGAAAGTTCAATATGTGGACTTGCTCGCAAAAGCAATATATGAGAGTAAGTTAAAGAAAGTACAAAAATCAGTAAGCCGTAAAAATGAATTATGTTTTACTTTTTGCTAAGAGTTTATTGAAAGTAATAAAACGAATTCTTAAGTCATCTGCATAAGTAATTGCAATTTTCTACATAAAGATATGAAAAATTTCAATTTCTTTTTGTATGAAAACTCTTAAAATTAAGTATACAAATATATATTAAATAGTCAAATATCTAATCGAACCGAAACTTAAATGTGATTTCATTAGATTTAAAACTGTAATCATCCCAAGTTACAGATTTATTGAAGCACTCATTGTAAATACGTGATCATAAAATTAAAATTTCATTCACACGTCGTTTAGATATTTATTTGTTTTAGAAAGCCCACCTCATTAGTATTATTTTAATTATTAATTTTTAATTGAATAATTTTACTAAATTGGTAAAGTTTGAAATGAAATTTATCATATAATACGCTTTGGTCAATCTTAAGTTATTTCAGTCTAAAACTGCTGCAACAAAGGTGTTTGTGCATTATCTCTGTTGTAAAATGATGCTTCTAATTAACTAAATAAAATTAACTGACTTTTAACTTAGTAAAAACTTAAATTTTTCTACATGTAAATGGATATTAATAAATATATTCTCTCAAGCATCCATAAGCATCTTTCATCAAAATGTATTTACTTTTTCACTAATGACCGGAAAAATAAACTTTAAGCTACGAATCCCTTATTACTTACCATAACAAACATACATTTTCAGTTAGCATTTAGAGCCTCTCTCAGCAATTAAATAGGCATTTGTGAATATGAAAATAATGTGAAAGAAAAATAATATTTTATGAGTAAGAAAAGAAAAGAAAAAATTTAATTAGCAAATTGGATTTAGTTTCGTATGCGTTGTATTAGTTGATTGATATAACAAATATTGCCGCACGCATAAGTCCCGATAGCCGAGTTGGCAGAGCGTTGGACTGAACTTCCTCAGGTCTCGGGTTCGAATTCCGGCCCCGGCAGATTTATCCAAAGACTGGAATTTTGTTCTCGTTTTTAATGTATTGTTTCTCTAGGTTCTAGATGAATCCAGATCATTCTTTAGAGTGCATACTGGGTATTTCTCGAATATTCCGAAGTGTATAAAAGCAGAGTTCATCGCCAGTTGGGGATGTTCTCAGTCCAGTGTTGTATCGAGCTCCCAGCGTTAGAATAAATCTAATTGTTTGTTTAATTGAACTGTGTACTTCTTTCGAACTCCGTGACAAGTTTGGTGGAAGCGCGGGGTAATAATTACGTCAAACGTGGATAATAGCGACAACCTTCGCAGGAGCCTCCGGTTAAGAGGATTATCCCCCGAATTCGGACTGTTAAAAGAAAATAGTAGGAAAAGGACAAAAATGCCGACCGAGCAAGAAGCCAAGCCCGCTGTAGTAACACCTTCGTTACAGCAATGGAGGAGCCCATCGAACTTCCGAGGAGCGCCTGGGGAAGACCCTCTCAAATGGCTTAAAGAGTACGATCGAGTAGCCAACTTTAACAAGTGGGATGACATGATGTGCCTGGCTAACGTTTATTTCTTTCTTGACGGTACTGCGAGACAGTGGTATGTCAACAACGAAGACTCCTTAGATTCCTGGGAAGCGTTTAAAAATGGACTAAGTGGACTTTTCGGTGGCCGTCAAAAATATACCAGAAGGGCAGAAGAACAACTAAAATGCCGAGCCCAGCGTTCAGGCGAGAGTACACAGTCCTACATACAAAGTGTATTATAGGACTTTGCCAAGAGGTAAATCCTCTGATGAGAGAAATGGCCGCGGTAGCCGAGTGGTATAAGTATCGGATCGTGGCTTGCCTGGTCACGAGTTCGATCCCAGTACCACAAAAGACCCGCCGTGTAGGGCAGCGATGCACGTTAAATCTGTCGAGAGCTGAAACGTCCTCCCGTTGGTGTGGTGTGGTAGTTAGGAGAGGGGGGTGCCAGCTCAGGTGTCGTCCACGTCACTTGACCATGGTTCAAAATTACGTGGTCCGTCGCCAAAAGCCCTCGTGTAGCTGAACAGTGCGACGTTAGTATTAAATCAATCAATCAATCAATCTGATGAGAGAAGACGAAAATGTGTCACACCTAATGAAAGGTGTTGCTGAGGATATTTATCAGGCCCTGTTGACGAGAGAAATCAACGACACAGCAAGTTTTATCAAATGGTGCAACTATATCGAAGATATGAAGCAGAAGAGAGTTGGTCGACCGATATTTGAAAGGCTTCCAAACGTCGTACCGGTTGCATCCCTGACGGATGAGACTGATTTGGTCTCTCTTATTCGCACAATCGTACGAGAAGAAGTCCATCGACTAGTTAACCAGACGCAAGAATTTTGGACTCCGATCCCCAATCCTTAGAAGAGATCGTTCAAGACGAAGTTGAAAGGGTTTTGGCCCCAGTGTCAACAAAACCTACAGAAACTAGACCACGACCAACATACGCCACTGTAACCAGGAAATACAGAGCTCCTGTTCAGAAATTCCCACCTGAACCAAGAAAAACAGATGTGTGGAGAACGGCTGACAACAGACCTGTTTGTTTCCACTGCGGACGTCCTGGACATGTAATGCGCTACTGCCGAGAGAGAAAGGCTGTCTTTGAAAACTCTCGAAACCGCCGACGGAACTTCGACGACGTTGGCACTGAAGAAGAAATACGCCGACCAAACTCTTCTCGCCGTTTTACGCCAAGTCCCACGAGAGGCCGATCCCCAATACGTCGTTACAGATCCCCGTCGCCATATCGCCGATCCAGTCAGTCGCCAGGCCGTAGGAGCGAGGAAAACTAAAGAGAGCGACCTTCCAAGGAGGTGAGGCCGCGTGTACTGGAAATCCTCCGTCGACCGCCAAGATGACTGGTAACCAACTAGACGTAATAATAGATAAGAAGCCGATACGTGCTATAGTAGATTCTGGGGCATCGTTTTCTGTCATATCCGATAAGTATCGCCGATTCTTAAAGAAAGTTCTGTTTGCTGATGGCAAGAGTGTTATGCTGAAAGTTGCGGATGGAAATTTTGTTCGGCCGATAGGGAAATGTGTTTTACGTGTCCGTATAAACAATCGAGAACTGCCTTTTGAATTTATTGTTTTATCACATTGTAGCCATGACGTCATCCTAGGATGGGACTTTTTAGAGGCGTCTCAAGCCGTTATAAACTGTGGACAAAATGAACTTGTTCTAGAAGACATCTGTCGAGACTCCACAGCGCCTGACGCCTGGAATTTGTATGCCACCAGAGACTATACACTTAAGCCGCATTCTTTAACTAGAATAACAGTATCAGGATATCAAACCCGAGAAGACATAAATGTAGTTCTAGACGGCAGCAAACATTTGCTCTTCGAGAAAATATTGCTACACCGTCCATGGTATCCACATATCGTAACGGAAAAAGTGATGTCTGGGTTACCAACCTGCAGTTCCGAAACCAAATCATCCCTAGAGGAATGTGCATAGGCCAAGCTGAACCACTAAATGAAGGGCATCTATGTGTTATTTCCGACACATCGGGTTGCTTGGATGACCAGCAAGAAACTTCGGATTCACGGATGAATTGTTCGTTAATGATGTCACCCGAGTTAAGTGACGAACAGAGAAACAAGCTATCCGAACTACTCCGGAAATTTTCTGGGCTTTTCACGAAGACCGACAAGTCGACAGCCGCGAAGACGAATGTGAAACACAGGATTTTTACTGGTGATCATGCTCCAATCAACCAACGAGCCTACAGAGTCTCGCCGACTGAAAGACGCATCATTCATGAAGAGGTTCAGAAAATGCTTGATGAAGGTATCGTCCAACCCTCTGAAAGTCCTTGGTCATCACCCGTTGTGCTCGTAAGAAAAAAAGACGGTAGTTGGCGTTTTAGCGTCGATTGTCGCAAGTTGAATAGCGTCACGAAAAAGACGTTTATCCTCTGCCTCGTATTGACGATACGCTCGACTGTCTGAAAGGTGCCAAGTTCTTTTCTTCCATGGATCTCCGATCTGGTTATTGGCAAATACAAATAGACGAAGCGGATCGTGAAAAGGCGGCATTTATTACCCCCGAAGGCTTATACGAGTTTAAAGTCATGCCGTTTGGTCTCTGTAATGCACCTGCGACCTTCGAGAGAATGATGGACAATTTGCTACGCCATTTTAAATGGACTATGTGTCTTTGTTACCTAGATGACATAATAGTGTTCTCAGAAACTTTTGAAGACCATCTTATACGATTAAGACTTGTTCTAAAATGTCTTCAGGAAGCTGGTCTTAAATTAAATTCAAAGAAGTGTCTTTTGCTGCCCAAGAAGTAAAGATTCTAGGCCATCATGTATCTAGTAATGGCGTTCGTCCCGATCCCGACAAAATAAAAGCCGTAGGAAATTTTCCCACTCCAAAGAATATACATGACATACGAAGTTTTCTTGGCCTTTGTTCATACTTTAGAAGATTTATTAAAGGTTTCTGTTATCTCGCCGAACCTTTGCAGTTGTTACTGAAAAGTGGCGTGGAGTTTCATTGGGGTCCTGAAGAGGTGGAAGCCTTTAACAGTCTTAAGAAAGCACTTACTTCGGATCCAGTATTGGGGATGTACGACGAAAGAGCTTCTACAGAAATCCATACCGATGCAAGCGGGTACGGTATCGGAGCTGTCCTAGTACAAATTCAGAATAATGTCGAGAAAGTTATAGCATACGCTTCTAGAACTCTGACAAAAGCCGAAAAGAATTATTCCACCACAGAAAGGGAATGTCTTGCCATCGTATGAGCTACCAACAAATTCCGGCCGTACATATTCGGAAAACACTTTACTGTTGTAACTGACCATCATTCCTTGTGCTGGCTCATGAATTTAAAGGATCCTTCAGGAAGGCTTGCCAGATGGGCCCTCCGACTTCAAGAGCATGATTTTGACGTAAAATATAAAACCGGTAAGAAGCATAGTGACGGCGACGCTCTTTCGAGAAATCCAGTGGAAGAGGAAACGGAAACACCAGACAAATTTTTAGCAGTCACGAGGAGTATGAACCTTGCGATGGAACAGAAAAAAGATCAAGACCTTACGAAATTAAAACTTTTGAGCAACTCATCCAAAAACGAAGAATTCAGATTCATCGACGGTATCCTTTGCAGGAAGAATTTTGATCCAGATGGAAAGTTGTGGTTACCAGTCATTCCTAAACATCTACGAGCAGACATACTAAGGCACTTTCATGACGCCCCCACCGCAGGACACCTTGGTTTCGCGAAAACTTATGACAGGATTCACAAGAGATTTTACTGGCCGGGAATGTACCGAAATGTCGTTCGGTATGTCATGCATTGTCGGGAGTGCCAAAGGAGAAAATCCGTTCCTCAACGACCACCTGGACGTTTAGTTCCCATCCCTCCAGCTATAGCTCCTTTCCATCGCATTGGAATTGATCTCCTTGGGAGATTTCCAAAGTCTGCTCATGGAAACAAATGGATAATAGTCTGCACGGATTACTCAACGCGATATGCAATAACAAAAGCCTTGCCGACAGCCGAAGTCGCCGAAATAGCGAAGTTCTTACTTGAAGAAATTGTCCTCAGGCATGGAGCTCCTCGAGTAATTATCACAGATCGTGGAGCCGTCTTTCGATCCAGACTTGTTTCCTCTCTCGTCGACTTGTGTAACATTGATCATCGTTTCACAACGGCGTATCATCCCCAAACAAATGGACTGACGGAGCGCTTCAATAAGACCTTGGCCGACATGTTGTCAATGTATGTGGATGTAGAGCAGAAAAATTGGGATGAAATTCTACCATTTGTAACCTTCGCTTATAATACCGCTAAACAAGAGACCACAGGTTTTACACCGTTCTATTTACTTCATGGTCGTGAAGCGGAAACGACACTAGATACAATGCTACCATTCTGTCCTAACGATTTTGATGACAATAACATCACCAAGATAGCAGCCAGAGTCGAAGAATCACGACAGCTAGCCCGAGTGCACACTCTGAGAGCTCAAGACAAAGATCGTCGACGTTACGATTCCAAACAACAAATGGTATCCTACGCTCCCGGAGATCTCGTATGGATTTATACTCCAGTGAGAAAAGTCGGTCTCTCCGAAAAACTCTTAAGAAGGTATTTCGGACCGTATCAGGTGCTACGCCGTTTATCAGCCGTGACTTACGCAGTACAAGATTTTGATCCTGCTTCACGAAAAAGAAAACTAAGAAGTTGTTCATGTACTGCGTATGAAACCGTACCATGATCCCGCCGAGCAAATCGAAACCGAGGATATTCCTCCCAAAGAATCATACAAAGGACCCATCACTCGTTCCAGAATAAAGACCCTTGAATAAAATGACAGCGGGGCGCTGTCTTCTTTTTCGAGGGGAGCAATGCCGCACGCATAAGTCCCGATACCAAGTCCCGATAGCCGAGTTGGCAGAGCGTTGGACTGAACTTCCTCAGGTCTCGGGTTCGAATCCCGGCCCCGGCAGATTTATCCAAAGACTGGAATTTTGTTCTCGTTTTTAATGTATTGTTTCTCTAGGTTCTAGATGAATCCAGATCATTCTTTAGAGTGCATACTGGGTATTTCTCGAATATTCCGAAGTGTATAAAAGCAGAGTTCATCGCCAGTTGGGGATGTTCTCAGTCCAGTGTTGTATCGAGCTCCCAGCGTTAGAATAAATCTAATTGTTTGTTTAATTGAACTGTGTACTTCTTTCGAACTCCGTGACAATATTAAAAATACGAAGCAGAAATCCAAGTTAATTTTTGCAAAAATCACCTCACTGGTTACTGAAATTTTTAAACTTTATCATTTTTTGGTGTTAATCATTGCATTAATTTAATATATACAACTTATGATGAACGTTAGGGATAATATATGATAAGTTTAAAGTGAAAGATAAAAACTCAACTGCCAATAAAATTTTAAAAATAATGATTAAATAATATGACAATATTTAATAAATGCGTTTTACTTTAAGACTCGCCAAACTATGTTTTTATCTTCTAAATATAGCTTTAAAATTACTTTAAAATATAAATGTATATTTTTATAAATAAACATTTTAAAGAAAATTTTAACAATTAATATTGCGAAATTAATAAGAAAAATGGCAAAACTACTAATAATTTTAAAAATTCTAATAATAAATTACAAATGTTTGACAAAAATAATATTAAATACAAGAAATTTCATTATTTGATGAAACAATTTTTGGAATTATTCGTTACAACTTTGACATTTATTTAAATTTTAACTATTGGAATATTTTATTGCATTAAAATCATTTACATAATATGTTAGAAAATACTAATTTCATAGGTAAAAAGCCTTTATATTACAGAATCATTTAAGGTGACTTATAACCTACAGAAATGTATTACAATAAGAATTAGAGCCGTAGTTTGGGGAAAAATTTCCTTTTTTCATTCAATTTTAGAAAATTGGTAACATTGACCAAATGAATCATCCCGTGTTAATTTTTCTATCAGCAGAAATCTTCAGAAAAACATCTTTGGAACTCCAATACTTCTTCGGAACTAAATTTTAGAGAACTTTTCTAGACAGCTAGTTATTGAAGTCAGACAAAACTTTTCCTTTTATTTGTTGCCTCCGCATTATAGTTTCCTTGAAAAAGGAATTTTGAATCTGGCGTCTGTGTTTTGTTCGCAAATAGTTCTTGCAACAATCAAATGTGCAGTAAACCTCGTGAACAAGATTTTTTCCTCCGACATTTTTTTAAAAAATTTAGAAAAGGATTTTATATCCGCGTTCCAGATTACATCTTTTTATGTGCTATTGAATGACCTTAAGAATTTTTCTCAGCAAAACCTAGACTTCAAGACGTGTAAAAGAGAAAATATTAACTTCAGTATCACACATATAAAATTAATAATTGAATGTGTCTTAGACAGACTGTGATTATCTATTTTATTTTATTCTGTACTTCTTCGAAGCAAACATAACTTCCTCTTTTAGACTATAAATAAATAATAAGTGGTACAAATATTTGTCTATGAGTTTAAAATTTATCCAAAATAAAATATTCTAAATTAAAAGTTTTTTATACACAATAATTACAATATCTAAAGAAATATGTTTGTTGATAAATGAACTGATTATGAATGGAATTGAACTTGATATAATAGTGCATGAGCAATTCAGAAAGAGTGTATATTTTTATTACATTAACCAAGTTAGAGCAGTGTTTCTCAAACGGCGGGCACGCCCCCTTTGAGGGATGTGATAGCTCTACGAGGGGGCGCGAGCATATTGAAAAATTGAAAACTAAAGATTATTCCAAAAATTACTAATTCACTGAAAGTAAGCAAACAAAATACTTTCTGACATAATAAAATATAAAATAAACATTTACACTGATACAATACACTTATAAAAAATATTTGTACTGTACAATGCATTTTATTATTAGCTTAACAATACTAAGTTAAGAACAAATTTAACAATTACCAGTGGGGGTACAATTTAACAATTACTCATGGGCTTGTATTAGCACTTATTTTGATGATTTGTACAGTTTATAATTAATTCCTTAACTGCCGATTAAAAGTCACGTGGTTCGCTCCCCAATGTCATGGTTTTCTACGTAGACGCGCGTATTTTGATGGGTTTTTTGGAGGTGGATGGAGAAAAGGAATAAATAAGCAGATTCCTCTCTGAAATAAGTAAATCCCTTGCAAAGACTGTCAAGATTCTTTTATTATATTGGAAAACCTTAGGAATGATTTTATGGATAGCAGTGCACAGAAAGGATCATATTTCTTGGAAAGATGTGTATATACGTCCAGAAAATTAATGCTTTGGCTGAGCGAGACGTTTATATACGTCGGTGGAAAATAAGTTAAAGTTGTATATATATATACATATATATATATACATATATATATACATATATATATATACACATATATATATATACATATATATATATATACATATATATATACATATATATATATACATATATATATACATATACATATATATATATAGATAGATAGATAGATAGATAGATAGATAGATAGATAGATATTGTAGCTTTAGTGTAAGAGTATAGTATTATTGAATTCAATACAATGTTATTGTATGGAGGGAGGGTGCGATGAAAATGGTGATTGAATATTGGGTCGCGAGTATTGAAAGTTTGAGAAGCACTGTGTTTGAGTATACTTGTGAAGTAAAAAAGAATCACTAGATTTATCATTCTATGTTATGTTTGGTGCAAATACTGCCAGATATGTTTTTAAATTTACCCTTTCACATTTCTATTTGTATAAAAAAGGTTTCAAGTATCTTTTACACTAACAATTAATATTTTTAAGAAACTAATCGAATACAGTCGGACCTCTATATAACAAAGTCGCTAAATCCCGAAAACAAGTTCGTTATATGGAAAATTCGTTATAAAGGGAGGTTCACCTTTCAATGTACTTCATAATCCACATAAAACTAATTTTAAGTTCGTAAAAACTGTATATTAAAAGAAGTAATTATTCAAACCTTCTTGTAAATTAATATATAATTATTTTTATACCATAACTACCAAAAAATAGCAAGTAAAGTCTTTTTGATGCATTTATCCACTTTCTGAAGAATTAAATATATTTTTTGATACTCAGGCTCTTAAGTTTTTTTTTTTAACATTTTTGAGCTGCGAGAAACAAAGTTACCAGTACGACTGATGAACACTACAAATGAACGGAGACTAGTTCAAGGACATGAGACAACTCCACTGAGGGTGAAACGGAATATCGAAGATGTTTACAGTGAACTGTACAATGGGGGTCAAAAGCTGCACTTCCAGGATGATACGCCCAGAATTATATTACTATCGGTGACTTAGGAACCTAATAAAAACCAGTTTGAAATTTATGACCACCATAAAATGTGTTAAAAGGGAGAATAACTTGAAAAGTCCAGAAATACTTTAAAAATAGGGAGAAAAAAATGAATCACTAGAGAAAACGCACTTCGCTATAGAGAGGTTATTTTACGAAGAAAATCGCGAAATGTTCTTGGTTCCAGGAAAACGTTCGCTATATAGAAAAATTTGCAATATAGTTCATTATATAGAGGTTCGACTGTATTTATCAAATACTTTGCGTTCTTCAAATTATTACAATTTACTCAAATGAAACTAGTAAATAATCCCACTTCATTTACTGTAACCCATATGATTCTATCAAAGGATATTACTAGTTATTGATATTTACTTCAAACCTATTTCTAAAAGTTCTCCAATGAACGTATGAAATCGAAAAATGAATCAAAGGCACTTTAAATTCATTAAGTGTATACTTTTGATTACGGTATCCGACTACGTTCGGAACCGTGAGTTTGCAAAAGTGTATAAATGGATAATGTTTATGATATTTACTGTCATTTAGATTAGAAAATGTATATAAAATTGTTTTAACAATAGTATTGCAATAAAAAATTATTTAAATATAATATTTTGACAGAAAATGACCATAGAAGGACCCATTTTCAAAATATTCTCCTTTTGTGAAAAATGCTTCTATTATAATATTTTGCCTGTATATAGCTCAAACCTCTGTACAGAGGCTCAACTAGAATTTTTGAAATATATGACTTGAGAAGTGGGTTTATCCATGTTTTACGACAACAGATGGGAGAAATTTTAATAAAAAAACGCCGATAATTATTTCAATTGGTTGTAACTCTGAAAATAATGTGAATTTTTCAAAAATTATAGTTGAGCCTCTGTACAGAGGTTTGAGCTATATACAGGCAAAATATTATTATAATAGAACCATTTTTCATGAAAGGAGAACTTTTTGGTTGTTATAAGTTAATTTTTTTGTCGAAATCTTAATAATCTATATTTGTCAAAATGTCCTTAAAACAATTTTATACATGTATTCTAATCTAAGTGACACAAAATCTCATGAAAATTATCCATTTATGCACTTTTTAAAATAAAGGTTCCGAACGTAGTCGGATGCCTTGAATTAGTGTTTTAGTACAAATTTATTTTAAGCTATAGACTAAATATATGTATGTTGAAAAACATCAAATTTATTAATAGAATATTTTTATTAAAAAAATGAAAAGTATTTAAACGAAAGAATATTTACAAATTATATTTAATAAATGAACCAAAAGTGAGAGGTATGTGTGAGAATGTGCTTTTTGAAAACTTCCTTTACTTAAAATACATCTAAATAATAAATATTCATTTTAATATTCCTTTTAAAATATTTTATTTTATTCTAAAAGATGTATATAGCTTCTACGATAAAATTCAATAAATCCTTTTCGTTAAAAGAAATAAAAGCGTATCAATAACTCTAATAAACATGATGTTTATTCCAACTACTGTACAAAACAATCCCTGATTCTTAATATAAAATTAAATAAAATGTTTTATATATTTTAATTATAGAAAGTGGATGTAGATGCTTTTTTAAAATTTTATTTTGGATGTTTCAGATTTTTCTTTTGTGACGTAGGATTTTCAATTTCTTGAACTAAGGCATTGAATAGAAATACTATATGATGAATGAAGCCTTAGAAATGTATACTATACAAAATGCAACCAGGAGGAAAATTCATAACTATATACATATATGCAACAACTTAAGTTGGTACCTATTCGTAATTCGCGAATATCATTTATTTATAATATTTAATGTGGTTGATTCGTGTGATGTCACAATCACATGATGAGTATAGCACGTGAATATGTTTTGGTTTGTTTCCGCTTAACTCTTACCTAACACTTCTTTTGTGTACTATTTTGCTCTTGCTCTTTCACATTACATCCACTAAAATATCGTTTTTTACTATATATGGTTACGCGATTATAGTAAAAGATAAAATGATTGAATAGGGAAAAAAATCCTTTTTTTTAATAATCCGTTAAAAAATTCGAGTGTTTAGTAAACATGGATAAGATGATGAAGCGTAAGAATTTTAAACCATCTCCGCACTTATTAGGCTCTGACCACTATGAATAAGCTTGTTTTCAATACCAAACATTGATAAATCGTCGCAGCTCCATCCCTACTATTTTTGTTTTCACAAAAGAAACTTCTGCTAAAAGGAATTTGGATAGATGTCTTTAGGAATGTAAATACTTTTTTGTTTATTTTAAATTAAATTATGTAGAAAACATACATAAAAAGATAAAATTTATTTAGTTAACTTAAATATTACTTATTTTACACATCTTCAGAGTAGTAAATAGAGATATTCCTGTATTAAATTATCTAAAGTAAAAACACAAGAATCTGATATGTAACCCTACATGTCATATATTAAAACAAGTTTTTGTCTCTCTCTCTCTCTCCCTCTCTCTCAAATATATAAATTAAATCATCAACAATCAATCACAATCAATTGAAAAATCACAATAATCAATTATAAAAATTTAAATATATATATATATATATATATATATAATGTATTATACTACATAATTTTACATTCTTTTGGGAAACAAAAATTTCGAAAAGCATTCACTACAGAAATGAAAAAATATCTTAAATTACTAAAGGTTCATTAATGTGTATACTTAATGATAAACTGCACTGGTGTGCAAAACTTAAGCAACAATGTAAACACATTTAGCAGATAGCCATGAAATTGCAGAAAAGGAGGTCTGGAGATCAGTACAATGAACAAGTAAGTCAATAGAAACGTCATGCATATGCAAATATCAGGAACGAAACGTAAGAAGTAACGTGAGCGTACGCAAAACGCGTGATGTCGGCGCGTGCTGTTCAACAGTAAAATAAAATGAAGGACGCAGACGCAATTCAACATATTTGCTGGAAGTGCCAGTGACTCAGTTCGTGAAATATGGCTAGAAGAAAGCACCTGGACGGCTTCACACGTGGAAGAATGATCGGAAAGCTGGAGGAGGGCTGTACCGTCGCCAGTGTAGCTACAGAGTTCGGAATCAACAAAAGTGTCATTTCGCGTGCTTGGAAAGCGTTCCAAACCACAGGTACAGTTGTTAGAAAGGTTGGTGGTGGCCGCCCGAGGACGAAAAATGCAGGAGATGATCGATATATCATCCTGCAGGCGAAAAGAGGCCGATGGCAGTCAGCAAGCGTCATTGCTCAGCAACTATACAGCAACGGGGCGACAAGTGTCGCGGTTTACTGTAGCCAGACGCCTTCACAAAGGGGTCTATTCGCCCGCCGTCCTGAACGCTGCCTCCCGTTGAAAGGTGACCACCGACGCCACCGTTAACAGTGGTGCAGAGAGCACAAAAACTGGACAACTGATCAATGGAGTCGTGCCCTCTTTACGGATGAGAGTCGATTCAGTACCAAAAGCGATTCTCAACGCGTTTTGATTTGGAGAGAGATGGGGACACGGTTTTATACCAGTAACATCAAGGAAAAACACCATTACGGTGGTCCTGGAGTTCTTGTCTGGGGAGGCATTATGCTGAACGGATGAACTGAGCTCCGCATTTTCGATAGAGTGTCTGTAACCGGGGATCGCTATCGTTAGGAGGTACTTCTTCCCCATGTGCGTCTGTTCCGAGGTGCCATTGGCCCAGACTTCATTTTTATGGATGACAATGCACGGCCACATCGGACTCTTGATGTTGAGGAGCTGCTGGAAAGTGAAGATATCACTCGAATGGATTGGCCATTGTACTCCCCAGATTTAAATCCCATCAAACATGTGTGGGATTCTTTGGGGAGACGTATTGCAGCACGCTTACATCATCCGGAGAACATCCAACAACTCAAACAGATGCTGATTGTAGAAAGGGTACTCCTACCGCAAGAAAGGTTGCACCAGCTGGTTCTGAGTATGCGGAGACAGTGCGAAGCAACCATTGCAGTGAGGGGAGGACATATACCATATTAAGGGACATCTGATTGTTGTTCTTCCAGTTGGATGGACAATCATGAGTCACGATACTATGCGTTCAATAAAGCTTGTTTTTGTTTTATTCCATACCGTATGCATTGTATTCCTTTTTCAGCGCCGATGCTTTCGTCATCGTTTACGTACATAATACTCTCCCTCATTTTTGAATTTCATGTCTCTCAGGTGATTTTTCGTGAAGTTATGGCAATAAACCCACTTGTTGCTTAAGTTTTGCACACCAGTGTAAATACCACTTTCAAACATTAGAAATGCTAATTACCATTTACCTTTTGTAAAATGACAAGTAAAAAAATATGAAACATTTTTGAAGCCTATATTCGCAGCACCATTTTGGTAAAAAGATATTACTTATCGAGAATTTCCTTCTGAATGTGGTAAAAAATTAAGGCATTAAAATTTTTTAATTAAATATTGTATATTATAGAAGAAAAATTTGTGTGTATATATTGAATATAAGAGTCCTGTTCAATCCTTCAAGCTCAATACAATAAGTCATTTTTGAATCCATAATTCTTTACTCAAAAAATAATAATTAAAAAATATTTGTGTGGTGTATCTATTTATTACGTAGCTTAGAGATTTCTTAACACAACATCTGTTTTTCAGAATTTGACTGGTATAAATTTGTCTCACAGATGTACAACTTTTTTTAACTATGGATAACATTTATTAGTATTTGCACAAGAGTTATCAAAATTTAAAATTCATTAATTTTGATGATAAGTTTCACATATAGACTGTACACATATTATTGAAGTATAACACAGTGTATTGAAGAAATCTATGAAACCCCAGCTAAAATGAATGAAGCATAAGAATACTCTAGATTTTAATATTTACATAAGTATTAAAGTCTAAAAGGTTCATCTGTATTGGTACTATCCTGCTTATAAATTTAAATCCTCAATAAATTTGTTGTATTGAGTTATTTACAAATATTGACCCTAGAAGTGTACTTAGATCAGTTCCATGATATTTATCAGTAATTAAAATCATGAAACCAAATATGATTTTACATACAGACATTTGATTCTGTAGGATATTTACTTTCTAAAAGCAATAGAAATATTTAAAATTTTAATGTAACCATTTTCAATTCTCTATTTACCCTTAAATGAATAACTTGACAAATTGCTGTTAGCAATAATCTACATTAATGCAAAATTCAGTAAAAAATTTCAAAATTACTTCTAAAGGGTTAATTGTCTAAAATCACTAATATTTTTGTGTGACGTGTATTGAAAGGGCAAATTTGGAGCACTTGTATATTATGATACCGAATAATTTCTTCAAATAATAAAACCGCCAAATGCTGCGATATACAACCAATAGTGGAAACTGTTCATGATCCTGCTTGAACACAGTAATTATAGGGATATATTTTTTTAATTCGGATATCTTTTTACTTGGTGAAATTAGTTGGCAGTTTAATGCGTATGTTCCAAATTTTGGAATGGTATGAGTACTAATTTCCTTTTCTTAGACAAACTTTGAAGTAATTAATTTTATATTTGAAGTTAATATATTTTCAAACATCAAAAAAAAAACTTCAGGGCAAGAATTCTGAATCTATTTTCTTAATGTTGTTTCATTTTCATTTTTTTAGTATAAATATAATTATGTATAAAAGAATACTTTAGATGCATAATCAGTGATAACGAAATAACATGTCATTACATTAATCCAAATTAGTTTCAGTTTCGATGAACTGAAGTATATTTAACACTATACATACAGTAACTGGTTGAAATAGGCATGCATTAAGTGTTGGTATGCACAGTGTAAAAAAATCAAATATTCCCAATAAAACAGAAGATAATGCTTCGAATATTTTAGAGGAATAGATTGTAGGAATTTTGTAATTAGTGTGAAATTCAAAAAAAGAAAAAGAAAATCCTTTGTTAATTTTATATTGATATTCAATATAAAGATTTATTAATAAAAATAAAAAAATAATGTAAGGAAAATTTGGGTAGTTTAAAAATAAATATAATAAGCTTTAGTATTGAATATGTAATTTTACAGTTATGATAAACAAATGTTATACAAAGGTTTATTGTACTTTTAAGACATGAAAAAAGTGTTCGAGATATCTTACAAAAATAGTTACATTGCCATTTTTTATGTGTATTTGGTTTTTTTTTTATTCAAAACTTATTTCTATAAGTTGCATGATTTAAGTATTCTAATTTGTTTTATGTAAATCCAGAAAGTTGATTGTATAGATTTAAGATCTGAAATTTTAAAATTCTTAGGATATTTCATTTATATATAATCTGGATCCATACCATATACAATTTCTCAAAAATAATATGAAAAGTTTTGTGGCCATCCTACAAATATAATGCAGTCTCCTGTTTTTGCTTTCTACTTCCTATGTCACATAGCTGGTTGTTTTTCTTAAATATTTAATTAATTTTAAAGAACAGGCAACCCATTTACTTGTTTGTTTATTATTAGTTGCCTGTAATGATGTTTAAAAAAAATAAGTTTTTATGTCATGAACCTAATGAGATAAATAAAGTGAGAAAAAATTTCAGAAATTCTGCATAATTTGACCTTTTTTTAGCTATTTATCTCTGATTTCGGAGAGGATTTTCATTAATTTTTTTTACAGTATCATTTTATTTGTTTGGGTTGATGATATTTAATACTTTTTTCTTGTAAATAAATTGAAAATTCATTTATAAGGTTTCCAGATAATTTTATTAGATATTATCAATAAGATTATTTACTTATAGTGTATTCATGTAATATTAAAATTAATTATCAATAATAATGTATATTAAAATGAGGATGAATATTTAATAAAACTGCCCGATTAGAACTTTCTGTTTCATTATACAAGAAAATTTCAGGAAAATAATTTAATTTGTTCTCCTATAAAATAATTTTATTAAAAAGCTTATTTCTTTAAGCGTACTTCCTAATTTATTTTTAAAAAGTCAAATTCCTTCCTTTCTGAATGTTTGAAACAGTCATTTCTAAGAAAATTCAAACTTTTGAAGGGTAATAATTATAAAAGGAAGTCAAACAATAAAACATATCAAATTTTTATTTATAATTAGATTATTTCAGATATCCCGAACCTTTAAATGATGTTAAAATTAATTTCACTTCTATCACAGAAGAATTCATAATTATTAATCAAAAACTTTCATTATTAACCAACTATTATTTTATACACTCTGCTCTCAAAAGAGAAAAATATCTTGTTAAACATTAGAAATAGGTATGAAAATTTTTAAATAAACAAAAATATCCATATTATTGACAAATATTTTTATAAATTCATTTTCAAAATTATATTTACTTGCATTTCATGTTTTTGAATGCTCCATACTCTTCTATGAGAAATTATAGAGATAGTATTTCTAAAAACATTAAATATTTGTAGCTGGTTTTTACTAAGGGTATCGGACAATGAAAGGTATAAACATTAACATTTCAAAATGGCACCATTTCATACCTAAATGTTTCTTATAAATTACACTTTTTTATGAATTTATGTGGAGTGATACACTATGTACCAATAAGTAATTGGACACATATGAGAAGTTTTTCCAAATTCAATTTTCTCAATTCTATATAGTAAATCATTCTCGTGCGTAAATAAACATAAACTATATCAAAACAAATGACTTATTATAAGTATGCTAAAAATAATCTAAAACTATTAATAAATATATAAACAAACACTGCAAGTAGCCGCCGGATTTGCACACAAACACCAAATGACAAATATACTAAACTGAAACAAAAATTATGCTAAAAAATTACGAAAAATACTTCATATTTAATATTTAAACAAGGATAATGCAAAAATATAATAAAAATAAATAAAATTTCAGAAATACGCTTCACACACAAGAAGTAAACATATCAAGCATACGAAATTTATACAATGATGCAAGACGCGGGGAATTGTTAGTATCCTCGTCACGTGATTCCGGCTTGGCGTCTCATTGTCTCGTGAATCAACTTCATTCATAAATCCGAAAAACCCTATTTTGAAACGCATCTCAATTTATCTTTTTTCAAAGCAATAAAAATATTATGTTGTTATATTTATTATTGATTCATTAGACCTTGAATTTTGGATACATTTATTGGCGATTCTAACAAATACAAGGTTATTAATTGTTTTTATGCGCCTTACTAAAAGGGATTTAATGTTCCCGAAACAATTATGTCATTTCGATAAATGACTACTTATTCCCTTCTCCTAAGCCCATGACTAAATTTTTTATAAAGCATTTTTCCCTGTATATATAAACTGGATATTTGAATAATTCGCTCATTTTTTTTTTGTCTTCACAATGTAACTAGCACAACTCTTAGCTCTTTGTTTCTTTATCTTTGTATTCATCAAATGTAAAGCACGCGTGTGTGTTTTTATACTTAATATTTTCTGTATTGTGTTTAAGATGTTTATGTTCCAGCGTCTCTAAATGTTAAATGTTTAATAAAAGATCTTTCTTGTCATAAAGGACTGCCTGGTCAATGCAACATCGCCATGATGTTTGCACCACTCGTCAGGATAACGATATATATATATATATATATATATATATATATATATATATATATATATATATGCATATGCACCCACTTTGCTGCCACTTTTGAACCTCTAAAATATTGCTTTTTTGAACCATTGTTTTGTGTGAGCCACTTTTATGTGCCTCGAAAATATATGCGGGTTTCTTTCACGCAAGTTTCTGAGTTCAATTAAGGAGGAATTGTTGTTCATACAGAGAATGCTGATTATCCATCCAAGAAATCGGTGGCCGTGCATGATTCAACATCGATGCCGATTTTTAATAAATGCATGCAGGTGAAAAAGAGTGACCTCTCGATTCCACCATCCTCGTGTCATCAATAGACCTATTGAATGCACGACGGTGATGGATATTTTGATCTTATCAAGTACCATTTCTCAACAAATATTTTGTAGAATACTATATGTGAGTAAAATTTTCTCGACGTCATTTTCAGCAAACTTAAATTAATACAAAATGTTTATTCCAACTATTGACTTTATTTCATATCCACAGACGCTTGCGTTTGGAATTACGAATTTTACAAAAAATACGGACTACCAATATTGTCTTTCTTTTCTACATGCCGTAACTAAGATGTACGGATTAGAATGACATCGTGCAGAGATGTCGCTTCATCATATTGGTCTTGCATCCAGTATTTTGATTCGAGGTAATACTAGATTCCACTCCAGCGCATCCCTTCTCCCTGACCATTGTACCGCCTTGCCAGCACAATCATCAGCCTGCGCTTTATCTTTTAGATTTTAGGGCCTGTTTCCCTCACTTGTCTTCAGAGTTTGCCTGTGACCAAATTCCAACAGGAAAGTATGTGATTGGACCTGAAACGCATTTTTGAAGATTTCACCCCCTTTCAGAATGCATAGTTGGCTCAACCAGCGTGTTGCCTGCAATTATCACCAATCGTAAATATCTAGTCAACAATTGGAGGACTTGGCATGCACCATTCTCTACACCTTCAAATCAAATGCAGCAATGTGTAGAGTAAGCATGTACTGTCATAATGCAACAACATATCCAAAGCCTCTTTCATTCAACGCGAAAACATATAGCAGCAGTTATTTTCAATAATGGCAGCACTAAATTATTGTTTTCCTGACCTTGTGGAAGGCTACATTTTGAAATATTTTATTTTTGTTCTGTTTTCTATATAAAAAAACTGTTTTAATATCTGTTTTTAGTTGCATTTTGGATTACCAAAGTTATATATATACGGAGAGAAAGAGTGAGAGTTTTTGAAATCAGGTCATGTACATAAACGTTTAGTGCTCTTAAATCCTTTAAGACAGAAGAGTAAAGTTTGAGACAATAAAATTAAAAAGAAACATAGTCAATATGCTTTTGAAATTCCACAATCATTACTTCAACTCTGAAGCCGTCATGATATTCTACATTAAGTATTCTCTTAAGAGCTTGATTAAAATCTAATTTATTCATTTAAATTTTAAATTCTATTCAAGTGATAACATTATCATAAATATTGTTTAATTAATTCTATGTAAAATTAGAATAATGACATGTGATTATTATGATTATTGTACCGAAAGATAAACTTTTTTAGTATTTACCAAGTTGGTAATTTATATAAAACATTAAAATTGTTGGGACGCTTTTTGCAATATTTAATATTGAAAACGTCAGATTGAAACAGAAGTAGTGAAAAAATAGCATACATACTTTTTATGCGTATAATAGATTTGTTGTACTACATAAGACAGTGTTTTTACAAATATTTCATGTTTAAAAGAAAATTAAATTATATACTCAATCTTAAATTAGTTTTAATGTTGTAACTTCATTGATGAATAACTGAAAATACATCAAGAAAATATTACTAATTCTTTACAGAAATGGAAATGCACAAAAAATCAGTTGGCAATGATTGTGTGCTACTAAAACAAATAAGGCACAAAAAACCCATGTCGTAAAATCGATTTTCATAGAAATTTTGTTTTGCAGTTTCAAAAGAAATCGTTAAACAGGCTGTGCATCAACAGCTGAATCAAATTACATACAACTGGAACACAAAGCTATCACGTAGAAGTATTGGCAAACAAAACCTGCTCAAACAAAACAGTTGAGCTGAATCGTGAACAATATATATTGAGAGAATATTTGAAACGCTCATAGTAAGAATAAGAATAAAAAATCAATGGTAAATCGTGCATTTAAGGTACCACCGATAAAACTGGAAAAGACGATTCATAAAGAAAGGGAAACAAAGGGGAAAAGTCATAAATATGAAAACTAGAAGAATATTTCTTTCCATGGTACCTTTGTTGAGTAGTGGATCCAAAAGTAGACATAATATACTTAGAAATATATTTACATTTTTTTCCAGTGCACATTTTTTCTATCCTCATGCAAAATAGACTTTTATTTGAAAATCGTTATTTTTTTCATAAAGTTACTGAATACTAAAATCGTTAGACTAATTTTATTATATTTCACTTTTATAGCTAACAAAATAGGCAAAATTTATGTGCCATAATTAATTTGTACTTTTAAGTAAAATATAATACGTGTATCCGATTGAGTTTAATGAAAAAAATCAGGTGCTATTATTCTATTATTTTTTTGATCAAAACGCTTTTTTATTATTGAAAAGAATGATCAATGTGCTCAATAATTTTAGGAGATTGTAATATCCAAGAAAATTTCTGTAACTATAATTATTAAATTTCTTTATGTCTCTAATTCACTCGAATGAAATGTTTTTTGAAGTTTCGAAGATTATAGTTTCATTTGTAAAATTAATATTTGTAAATCTATTTAGATCTTCAAAAAAATATTCATATTACTACATAATTATTACATTAAGAAAAAACATTTCGCTATGTAATTGATTTTCTTATTTGTAGGAAAACTATATCAAATATGCTATAAATGGATATCAATTGCTTTAAGTTGTTTCCTAAAAAATAACTAAACAGAAATAAACGTATGTGGAACTATTATAAAAACTATTCAATTATTTGTAATTGCATTATTTTGTCAAATTTTATAATATACAGGGTGATTAGATACTAGACCAAAAAACTTGCAGGGTGTGTAGGGGGTTCAGAGACGAGTCGGAATCACATAGGAATGCAGCGTCACATATGCCACAGTTCGAGCAATAGTGGAAAGAAGCACTAGTGCTCGCAAAAACTATTGCTGCGAAAAAGAACAGAAAAAGCAACACATTATTGTGTCAGAAAATATTTTACTGAAAGGTTGTGCTACAACAGGAGTTTGAAATTACGACCAGAAGTCATCTGGCAGGCCTGACAGAGGATCTGCATGGAATTCCTTACGTTCTGGAAGATTCCAAGCATGTTACGAATCCTCCGAGCCACTGCAGATATTCAAGAGATGATGTCTTCAACTGAAAGAACAGGCGTCTCGCGCGTATACCAAAAAACAATCAGTTAACTCGATAAAGAACCCGAATCATGTAACCTTCCGTTCCCACTTGCGAAGATCAAAAGATATGGAACATGCTTGTTCAGCTAACTTCCTGGTACAGCCAGCGAGCAGTGTGCCCGTTAAAATCCACATCTTTATTTACTATCAGCATATAGACCAGTTCCTCGTTTGAATATGACTTCATTCTGATATCTCGGGAAACGGATCGCAAAAGACGACTTCCAGCAGGATCAGTGTTTGCGAATCCTTCCATTCCATATACTACAAGACTATTTGGAGGAATGTTCCAGAACGTCAGGAATTCTATGCAGCGTTGCTGTCAGACTTGCCTAACATCTGCTGTAGTAAAACCGTTAAAAAATGTTTTCTATCCCATTAATGTGTTGCTGTTCTAATTATTTCTTCTTCACTGCACCACAGCTCGCAACTGCGGCATTAGCAACCATGCATTCCTATGTGATTCCGAGTCTGCTTTGTACCGTTACACATACTACATAATTGTCGGTTGGGGAGTGAATCCCCCTGAACAATAAACTCTTTATATTTTCCATAATTCATCCTAAAATAGGTAGAAACTTATCATTGATATTAAAATTCTATTTTAATTAAAAATAAATATCAGAAACTCATAAAATGTGTTAATTTTTAACTGGTACTTTTTTTTAGTTGGCATTACACCTTTGATTCCAAATTAAGTATATCTATCTTTCCCGATACACACACAATTCAATAATCTGATTCTTACTTCAAAGAAATTTTAAATTCTAAGGAGATTCGAATTTTTCACCATTTTGTGACACAAGAACGAAACTTTGGTTTATTTCTTTTAAAGATAAATGTTGCAAACGCTCTTAAAGATAGTATCAGAACAAAAACACATTTCGACAACTGCATAATATATACTACATACTGCGTAAAGTGTGATCCATTCTGAACTAAATTAAGAGTTATTTTTCAATGTTGCATGCAAAGAGCATAGCTTTTCTTCGTTCTTTTTGTATTCTAAACATTTACCTTATACGATTCTGCCAACTATGGGAATTCAATAAAATTATGAGCCCCTAACTGTGTGAAGATGTTTGGCAGAAGAGCTTGGAAATTTTATATTTGTTTCTTATGCAGCACAACATATAATCAATGTTTGAAAACTTCCTTTCATACTCAGTATTTTACATATATTAATCCCCAAAATTAAAATGCAGTCTCCTGAGTTTCATCTCAATATGAATGAAACTAAAAGTAAATATATATATATATATACTGTTTACAAGTGGGAAGGATCATAAATATATATCCCACTATATAATCTTATGAGACAATTATACCCACCACTATCTTTTGAAGACAAATGGATATTTATAAATCAGTGAGAAAAAAGCCTACAAATATCCCAAATTTATAATTTGTGTAGAATTTCTTATGATTGTTAATCTTCAGCTTTTAGTACTAAGATAATCTTAATAATGTTCAAAAAATGCCATTTACCTGATTCTTTCATGTGGATGCCATTTGAAGGAATAAAAATTAATTCATCTCAACCCTTTATCTACCGCATTATGAAATACTGCAGTTTTTTTGTCATGCAATATTTTTTTTAATCACTACATTGAAATTTAAGAAATAAACGTAAAAAAAGTACTCAACTTTGGGAAATTTAATCCGTTAGAGCAAATTCATTAAAGATATTAAACTGTAAAATTAATTAGATATACTGTTCACTTAAAATAGTCAAATTGTGTGTTTTCTAAGGTCTTCATTAACATAGAAAAAATAAGACACCTTTTGATTATAACTAATTACTTTTTCAAAACAAAAATGACAATCTTCGCAATCTACTGAAAACGCCATCAGCTGAAAACGCAATTACTTTTATAAAACTATTCGCCTTCCCCACTAAAATACTTATCATAGAACCCGTGCTACCATATCTCTTGGAAGAGTGGATTTATTAGAATATACCTGATAAAATCGTCAGAGTATTCGTAAAAATGGTCATTCTATGTCATTTTAAAGTGAGTGGTACTTATAAGTACCGTTGGTAGATAAAGAGCTAAAAAGCAGGACGTCTTAAAGTTTATCATATTGTGTGGCTCAAATGTTGATATTATACGTAATTTGAGCCCGAAAACTCATTATAAAGTAGACTTGTTCTAATCCAACCTCGGCTTAAAACATCTGCATAACATCACCTTCTAGCTGTTTCTGCATGAAAGACGAGGAAACTTCCTGTGTAAAAGCTAATTTCAGATGATTATTTTGTAAAACGCAATAATAATTGCTCTTATAGTGAGCAAAAATCTTCACAATCAATGACTTAATGAAAAATATTCTCCTGCGATGTGTCTCTGAATGAACAATATAGATGTGCCCGACTATGTTTTTATGAACTCATTAGTGAACAGATATTAATTACTGTTTGATTTATTATTTAAACAAAAATTAAATGAAATTTAGTTAAAAATAACTTTAAGTACAGGGAGTATATATATATATATATATATACACTATATATATATATATATACACTATATATATATATATACACTATATATATATATACACTATATATATATACACACTATATATATATATACACTATATATATATATACACTATATATATATATATATATATATATATATATATATATATATATATATATATATATATAAACAAAAAATGAAAAGCCCTTAAATTAAAAATAGAAGTGACCCACTCTTAACTTTGCATTCCAATATACCAAGTATAAAAATAATTAAATGTTCTATAAACGTTGTTTACTATACTTTAATGCGAGACATCCTGTCTCATTTAGAATATCAGTATTGAAACCGATATATAGTGTGTGTGTGTATATATATGTTGTACATGTGAACACTTGCAAACGGGAGTTAGGTACGAATTAAAACCCATTCAAGTAACCATTATCGACATTTTATTCATTTTACATATGCAATATAGTACTAAATGCCACAGTCAAAGTAATACAATTTGCAAGTTTATGTTAAATATTTAGCATAAAGAAGTAATGTGCAATCTAAAAAAAATCCGTTTTCATGAATATTTATTTAATGGTTTTAATAAACGCAATTTTTTGTAACTGTAACATAGTTTTCTATTGAACATAACAAATATTACACTGTTAAAACTGTTAAAATTAACAGTTTTAATTAAATTATTCCTAACAAAATAATTATAAAAATGGATTATACATTTGGATTACAATATACAATTATAAAGGGATTTATAACTGTACAAGGTAATTCTTAAAACTATTTTAGATGTGTGGTAGCAAAAAATAAAACCATTAATTTTCCCCCTCGATCTACAATTCATTATTTATAATATTTTCATTATTAAAAAACAATTTGAAACTACAAGAAAAATAAAAAAAGAAAATTCTTTTGTGTGTTATAAAGTTAGCATATTGGAATCTAAATAATTTATTCGAGCTTTTTTTCCCTTTTGTTTCAGTTCCAAAATGTCCGATGAATTGCATGAAATATTAAAGATTGTATCCCAAGAAAATAAGCATGTCTTACCGAAGTATTCTGGCAGTAAAGTACAAATTACCCTTAAACACATAAGAGAAGGAGGATTTTATTCACATAGTGCTTTTCTCAGTGGTTTTTTTTTCTGTTTTAGTTTTAATTTTTTCCCTCCTTTAAATTGTAATGATTGTTTTCATTTGAGATTATTACCATAATTACTTGAAATAAATCTATTTTTCATATTAGATTATCTTTTCTTGATATATCAGAGAAATTTTGCATGATCTCCATTTAATAGCAAAACTTCCAACTTAAATTAAATGTTTTGCATATCAATAATCTGCAATTTCAAATAACAGTGAGTAATTTTATTCATAAACATTTTTATAAAATATTTTATGTATTTTATTTTATGATTCATTTTGCGGTAAATTTCTTCATTTTTATAAAAAAAAAATTACTTTTTTAAAAGTACTAATTCGAAATAGATCACATATTTCTTCCTGTGTACTTCATTCTCACTTTCTAGATACTTATATACATTGCGTATAATATTACTGTGTGTGTGTGTACATAATAAATTTTAAACTGAATTTGTTTGTTGTTGTAACTTTGTATAATCTTTTCACGTACCTTTTTACTTAATTATATATAGAGAAACAGTAGACAGTGAGAAAGAAAGAGAAAAAAAGAGAACAAGGATAAAGAGGAAGAGGGAGAGTGCAATAATAAAAAAGTCTGAATACTAGTACATATTGTAGTTAAATAAATGAGAAATGAAATTTAAAATTTTTGACTCAGTTAAAATAACCTCGAATTGATAACTAATTACTCTATATTATATTTTGATTTTAGATGCTTAGCATTTGCAAAAATTTTAAATTCTTTAAGAATTTTTAGTCAAATTTTATTGGTATATAATAGTAAAATACACATGTTGGAACATGTTATTAATAATCGAAATATGCTAAGTTGGAAGAAAGTTATTTTAAATTAGTCTTTCAAACATTGTATTCTTATCCTTTTAATGGCAAAGTTTATTTAAATAAATCAACCAACTTCAGTCTCCTAGGAGACAATATTGCATAATAAGTTTTTTAAATGAAAGTAATATAAAAGATCCGATAAGAAAAAAAAAGTACCCATAATAAAGCTCAAGATAATGGCAGCATTATTAAAGTGATAATTTTAAACCGAGTATTGTTTGCTGGCAAATTAAAAAATTAATATGTGTACACACAAAGAACAGAAAAAATCAGAAATAAATCATTTAATTTTTTTAATATAATTGTAAACATTTTTTCTTTTAATATTTAAATTTTTCGAGTTCCTTCATAGTTTGTAATTTTTATTAAACTCTAATTTACTAATTTTCTGAAACTCTCCCCCCCCACACACACATTTATTTGAGACACATAAAATAGAGCTTTGTTATAATTATCTATGACACAGGCTTTGATAAATGTTCAAAAAATGATTATTAACGAAGGTTAAATCCTACGAATTTATTATCGTATTTGAATGTCTAAGAAAAGTTAAAAAAAAAAATGCATGTATATATGTGTTTGTGTGAGTGTATGCTTCTTATATTATATAAAGCTAAATTTTTATCAAAACCATCTTATAATCTAAAAAAAAAATTAGAATATTTTGCAACATGTTTGTTTGCTTAAAAATTGTGCACTAAATAAATACTTTGAGGGAATTTTACAAGCATAACATAAACTCCAAAAGCCTAAAAAGACAATTTTGTATGAGAAAAAATATATACTTAACCCGCGATCACTCGCGCCTGTTTTTGCTACCGTCGTTACTCGCGGGGTGTAGCGAACACCCCAAACTTTTAAAACGCGTATTTAATTATGAAAGTAAAATTAAGTTATTATATGATACATATTTATAAAGTACAAGATGTTTTTGTATTATACAAATAAAATTATTAAATTTATTGCATACGAATAAGACTAACATTAATTTAAACTAAACATACAAAATTTTCATTTTAAAACACATAACTATGTATTTTTTTCATAAACCAGTAAAACGTATATACCAATAATAATATATTTTTATAATTAATGAGATACTGATTGTAGAAATTAGAAAAATAATATTTTAATCTTTTTCCAAACATTCAGAGCAGTCTATATACGTATTCTCAACTTCTCGCGGGAGTTCTCAGCCCCCCAGATAAACTTTTAAAGGTCATTAAATTCCAGTCGTTCAAGAAAGAAGGATTGCATCAGGCCTGAAGGTTCAATGACCTAAAATGTGCGGCTACAGAAAAAATTGTTGTTCTACGCATTCTTTCTAGAATCCTGGGAGGATTTTCTTGCTGTTGGGGTGTACAGAACACCCTTCGCGAGTGATCGCGGGTTAATTATTCATATCGTGTATAAATAATAGTTTACCTTTTTTCATGCAACCTATTTCACAAACACATTATTCTACTCTTCAAATTATTCGAAGTATGTAATGTAATTCCAAATATGCATACACTATCTACCCAATAAGTATTTCGTCACCCCTGTGAATGAGAATATCTGCAGTCCTGATCCACTTCTGTACTTAATACCTTCTGCCTTATTACTTAAATATCGTGTTGGAAACAACATTGGATTAGTCGTATGCAAGATGCCACTAAATTCAGAGCTGTCTGACTTGGAGAAAGGCGTAGTTGTCGGAGATCATAGAATTGGTCGATCATTAAGGAAAATATCTAGCGAGTTAAACATTCCAAAATCGACAGTGGTTTTTGTGATTAATAAGTGGAATGTGAGTGAGCATTGTTAGAATGTGCTTGGTCCCAGCAGATCACGAAATTAAAATATAGAGACCGACGACTACTGTGCAAAGATATTCAGAAGAACCACACCAAACTAATGGCCCCGATTCTCCAAATTGAATCGTAGAGGAGTGGAAGCATGTTCTATGCCTGATGAATCAATTCAATTTCTACCACTATGGTGGCAGAGTCTGGATTTGGCGTACACCTGACAGAATTTATTGTGCAAACAGTAAAGTTTGGTGAAGGAGGAATTAGAATTCGGAAATATTTCTCGTGGTATGGACTGTAGCACTTGATACAAATTCCTAGTAAGCTCAACGCCGACTCCTACTTCAGTGTTTAAGACAATAATTTGCTTCATACATTGCGACAATTTTATAGAATAGATCATTCTTTCTTTATGAGGGCAACACCACTGTAACGTTGTGAAATCCACCATGGATTGGTGTGGTTATAATGGGATGAATCGGCTTAACTGGCCTGCCAAGAGTCCAAACTTGAATCCTATAGAAAACCTCTGGAACGAGTTAAATCGCCGAGTACAGTAACCGTCCAGAATCAGTGATAGAACTTGCTTTTTTTTCAAGCCGAGTGGAAGAAATTACAACTGTCCTTCATTCAAACACTTGTGCAGAGCATGCCCCGGAGGGTTAAAGCTATAATTGCTTCAGGTGAAGGTTCTGCTGTCTATTGAATATGAATTTGTGTATCTCTTTTATCACAAGTGCCCAATTACTTATTGGTAGATAGTACATTTCTTACAATAAAGTACTTATATGTCTAATATAATGTGTAAATGTGTTTTATAAGTGAATGCGTTGATAAGGGAATGTGTTAAGTAAATACGTTTGATAAGTGAATGTCTGTGAATGTGTTTGATAAGTGAAACGCTAACTTATAAATGTTCTATTAGAATAATTTTGCCTGCTAGTTTAGAATAAAAAAAATAAATCTTAATAATTTCAAAAGCCTTTCAAGTGAATTTATATAAATATATATTTTGCTAGAGCTCAGAGAGAAGAGTAATGTAAAGTTATTAATATGTTTTAAATGTTAATGAACTTTTTAGCTGCATAAGTAGATTCAAAATGAAATTATTTTATTCTTAGTGTTAGTTAAGTAGTTCATAAATCTAATTATACATCTAGTTCTTTTTTTATTCAATTCTTATTTTTCCTTAAGATATTTCAAAGTGTAATTGAATCACGCATTGTAAATGTAAATTTAAAGTAATTTAATGCATCGTGATTTATGCGAGATTTAAGCCTATATCACTGACACAAAAGTATTTACGTTTCCCATTTTGTTAAATTTGCTTTTGTTCCTCATGTTAAACTTTTTTCTGATATATTTTATTTAAATATTTACTCCTCAAAAATATCAACTTGAAGATATTGAATAAAATTTTTGTTCTTTTTCGTATTGTGTGCATTGTTATTTTTCAATATTAAAGTTGAAAAGCAGCTTACAGGATCTTGTGTTTCTTAAGCCAAGAGGAAACTGCTGAATTCTTTTATCTACTTTTTGCCTGCCTTGTAGGAAATACACCGATGTTATGAAAGTTTTTCGTCTGTTGTGGAAAAGGTTTAAAATATCTCTGGCATACTTGATTTATTTTTTAATCGAACATTATATATATATATATATATATATATATATATATACAAATTATTGATATTTATGTCCTAGCATTAAGAATTTGATTTATTGAACAATATTCTTATAACTCTTGCCTCTTGATTTAAAATGATCCTAACTCCTAAATAATAATTTCTAAAGTTGAAGTGCAATTTTTTTAAGCTCTCGTAATCCCCTCCCCAAGTGAATTTCCGCATAATACACTTTTAGTGAATCTCTACTCAACAAAATAAACATACTTTCCATATTTCAAATATAAATCTAGAAGTTCAAAAACAGATTTTTTTATCAATGAGCTCCAGTATAACCACCTTTGAGAGTCAATTTCCAAAACTCCCGTACTTAGCGGATTCCAATTCAAAAAATTTCATTACTATCGAAGTTGTTTGAAGACGGGAATTTGTTTATCAATACGTCCCAGTAATTGCCCGTTTCACCCACATATGAGCCAATTTTCGTAAAATTGGTTCTTAGCAGATCTATATTCAACAAAAGAAACATGATTGCCAAATTTCAAATCTGCACGTCTAACAGTCCAAAAGCCCAGAATTGTTTTTTATTTACAACGCCCCTTAAGTCCTCGCAATGTCTTTTGGAGTTCTATGTTTACAAAATCCGATATTACCAGATCTCTACTTCGTTAAAGGAAGATACTTTCTAAATTTAAAGTGTGTAGGTCTAATAGCTCTGGAGATATCGGGATGAGCGAGTGAGTGAGTGTGTGTGTGAGGGAGTCACTTTTCTTCTTTATATGTTTACGCTACTGACCCTTAAAAATGTTACACCAGGAAATAATGCAAAGAATAAAATGATATTTATGACATAACTCATATGTTATAAGTTTAATTCACCTTTTAAAACTGGATTCTTTCTGATTGTTGAAGTGCCATCCAACATTTGTCAAACTGGAGTAGAGTTGGGATAAAACTGGAACTTTTGTTCTTCATTAATTAAAACAAGTCTCATGATTTTGTGATGTGCACTTTCAGTGGATCCTCTCACATTTAGATATATGGAGTAATAAGAAGGGGGATACCTTGGCGAGGGAGGGTGTCATAGAGGCTCTGTCTACATCTAATAAACTGACCTACCTTGACATGCACTCTGCAAGAAAACATATTGATAAAAAGACTTGGCTCGTCCCCCCCTAGGTACATACTTGGTATCGAGCGGATTTCCCAGATGAATCCCTTGCTATGAATTGCGACAGATGCACCCAGAAGGCAGTTTCCAGATTTCTTAATGGACATTTAAGGTATCCGTACACCTTCAAAACGTCATTTTCGTCAAATTTTCGATTTTTTAATTTAAATGTTATTTGAAAATATGAACTTTTTTCTTTAAAATGGTGTTTAAATTTTGTTTCTATCTTATTTAGAACTTAAGTTATGGGGATTTGAGTTTCATTCGATAGCACCTTTTTGAACCCGGAAGTACAAGTCTGCATTGCGATGTAGAAAAAATGTTTGTTGACATTTTTATTTTTCAAAGCATCGTTTAAATATGCAATAGTAAGAAATTTAAACTTTTTAAAATATGAATTTGAGTTTTCAGAATTATCAAGAATGTAATTGGCAACAGGTTTTTATTTATATTTTTATCTAGAATCTGGCAAGAAAATAGAGTGCTTTACTGTTTGTTTACATTTGCTTATGATTGCGTAGCTCTTTAAAAGCTTTTGTTTAATCCTTTTTATAGCAGAAAATTTTAATTTTTGTCATTTAAAATGGGTAATGCTAAACGTAGAGTTAGTGCAAAGAGAAAACGCCAATTTCTAGTAAATGGATCTACCATTAAACATTTAAAAACTAGCAGCGCAACATATACCAACGCCAGTTCTTCAAAAATTAAATACCTGCTGCCTTTGATGAAGAAATAGCAGAATATCAACGTAAACCACTTACTGGTAACAGAATAATTGATATGGAAGTCCTTTTAAAATTGTTTTTACAACTTTGCTGCCCAAGATGTTTCGAAGAAGGTATCCTGCTTTCTGAGGATTCCACATATGGTTTGTGCTCAAATTTTGTTATCAGGTGTAAACATTGTGACTTTTACTCAGGGTTTTCTAGTTCAAAGAAAACTTTAAACTATCCTGAAGTAAATACAAGATTTGTGTATGGTATGAGATAAATTGGGAAATGTTTTTCTGCTGGGTTTAAATTATGTGGTACGTTAAATTTACACAGGCTCAGTAAAACTGCGTACACTAATCATGAGAATAAACTCATGTTAGTGAACTATCAATGCAAAAAGCAGCTTCTGAACTGTTAGTGCTACATCCTACTAAAAATAAAATTATTGAATGTGGCATTTCAGTTGATGGAACGTGGCAGCGTAGAGGTTACTCTTCCATGAATGGGTGTGTCGCAGCTTTATCAGTTGACACTGGTAAAGTAGTAGACATTGAAATATATAAATATATAATGTTGTCATATTGTCCCACCTGCAGAAAGATTTCTAAAATGCCTAGAAGCATTGAGTCAGAAACTTTTGCAGCAGATCACGTGTGCCATAGCAATTTTCAAGGTTCTGCGTTAAAAATGGAAGCTGTTGGTGCTACGAGAATCTTCCAACGTTCTATTGTCAAACGAGGCCTTAAATATGCACATTATTATGGTGACGGGGACTCTAAGGGTTTTATCAGTGTCAAAGATACTTATGGGAAGGATAGCGTCACAAAATATGAATACATTGGTCATGTTCAAAAGAGAGTAGGTGCGAGATTGCGCAAACTAAAGTCTAAAAATAAAAATCTGTCTGGTAAAGGTAAACTCACCGACTCTTTTATTGACCGATTGCAAAACTATTATGGGATTGCTGTTCGTAGCAATGTTGAAACCTATCCGGTCTTCAGCAAAATGTTATTGCGGCTTTGTTTCATTGCTCATCAAGTGTCGAGAAACCGATGCATGGGCAGTGTCCCATCGGAAAAGATAGTTGGTGCTACTACCAGTGAGCACTGTCTTGTGGCAAAAAGCCAAACAAAAAATATAAAGGCTTATCAAATGAAGTACTAAACACGATTAAGCCTACATATTTAGAGTTGTGTACCAAAGAACTACTTACTAAATGCCTGCATGGCAAAACACAAAATTCAAACGAGTGTTTAAATGGCGTTATATGGCAGAGAGTACCCAAGGAAGTTTTCGTGTGCCTCAAAATTTTAAAATCTGGTGCATTGGATGCTGTGATCCAATTTAATGATGGATACAAGGGTTGTGTTGAAATTTTTAAAAAACTTAATATAACTCCTGGTTATTTTACTTTAAAAGCATACAAACATCTTGACATCAATAGAATTAACGACGCAGAACGACATTCAACACCAAATGTAAAGCAGCGTAGAAAAATTTTAAGAACTACAAGGAAAAAAATCAATGTTTTAGAGAGTAAAGAAGGTGTTATTTATAAATCAGGAGCATTTTAAGTATATCAAATTGTGTTTAATATTAAAATTTGCAGTTCAAAGTTTATTTCTGATTTATCTCAAAATGAATTTGTTTAACGTATTGACATCTGACAACGTAAATATCAGAAAAAGTTGTGAACCAAATTAGTTCAAATTTTATAAATATATTTGTTTTATAGATTTAAAGAACCCCTATACTACACTTTCATAATTATATAGTTGATATGTTTTTAGTAACTAAGGTATATATAATGCTCGTAATAATTTTTAAGGATTTTTCAATGTTCTTTTACTCGAAACTTAATAAAAATTGTAATAAATTGATTATCATCAGGAAAATAGTACCAGCCCTAAAAAATGTTATAATGATCATCATCAAATTTACAGAAAAGGGATATTTTTGTTTACATTTGAGTTGTGTGCGTTATTCTAATAATCAATTTAATTACTATTTACACTATGCTTTACTCCCTAAAATTTTTTTATGTACTACAAGTAACATATTAAATGTATTTTTCATAGTTTTAAGTTATATTTCATCAGTAAAAAATATTTTAATAGCAAATATTACAGTTTGTAAAAAAATTTTCTTCGAAGGTGTACGGATACCTTAAGAAGCCTTGCTTTCCAGAGTGAACATAAAACCTCTCCGATTTGTCAAAAGTGTAACATCGAACAGGTATCCCGACACTTATTCTTAGATTTCTTGGTTCGTCCTAAGACGACTTACTAGTCTTCCTATGCTTGAATATTACTTTTTGAGGATGAATAAATTCATGGAACTTGTCTAGCAGAAGCTAGACAAGGAGATAAGCAACAACAACAACATGATATTTACTGGTCAGTGATTAAACCTTCAAGAAATTTGGGTGCATACATTCTGAGAAATCAGTACCCAGAATAACCACAACTGACAGTAATGACAGCATTTATATTCCTAGGCATTGAGTTAAACAGAGATTGGACACCATGTACACGTGCAGATGCCCATGCAGCTTCAAAACGATGCCACAGGTCATTAAGAGCAGTCAGTATGGTAAACACCTTCGAGAAATCGATTTTGAGTTTTTGATATTTCTCAAATCTCCAAATCAAGCCCTTTCCAATGATTTAACATAGTAGTCGATTTATGAATTAGAAGTATTTTAAAATGTTTTTTAAAAAATAATCAACTGATTTGCCACGCCTACTTTGACAAATAGAAATGTAAACATTGGCCTTTTAAAACTGGGATGCGCTTGCAAAGCCATTATCTGTTTTGTGTATTCCCACAAAATTAACTGTAGAATAACTGCAAGTGTAACTGTTAGGGTTGTTTAGCTATTTTTGGCGTTTCGAACACGTTTTGATTGAGCGCTTATTGTTTATCGATATTTAAAATTTCTGAAATTTTGAAATGCCAAGATCTCAAAAGGTTTTCAAGAAACGCAAAGGTAAGTATTATCCACGTAAGAATATTATTAATAGCAAAGTAAGTACCACTGATAGTAAATTAAAGGCTCAAGCTCTGAACATGTACATGAATCAAAGCAGTCATGTGCAAAAGAAAAGAAAATTCCCAATTTAAATGAGAGTTTTTTTTCTTTGTTTGGTGATAGCGTAGGTATTATAAATGCAATCATGAATTTGAATATTCTTGCTTTTGTTTTCAAGAATGAAGTTAACTGTAAAATGGGCAACAGTGGTTTATACATGCAAGTTTTAAAAGGTAAGTCTGGATTAGCTATTACGTTTGTCTTGAAACGTTTTGCTTGTCCTTATAGTGTAGAATTCTCTTCTTTAAATTTTCATGAAGGAACACAAATTGCTACAACAAATACCAGGTTTGTGTATGCTATGCGTTCAATTGGAAAAGGTGCAAAAGCAGGGAGAATGTTCTGCATCTTAATGAATCTTCCTCAACCACCTACAAGGTTTTCTCATTACGGTAAGCGAATTTTAAATGCTGCCAAACTTGTTTACGTGGATTCAATTCAAAATGCTGTGAAGGAAGCTATTTGTGAAAATGAAGGTAACAAAAATATAGCGGTAGCTGTAGATGGGACGTGGCAGAAGCGTGGTTACACATCCTTGAATGGTATAGTTGCTGTGACCAGTATTGATACAGGTAAGGTGATAGATGTTGATATTCTTTCGAAATATTGTACTTGTAAAAACTTGCCTTTTCATGAAAAGGATTGTAAAAGGAACTACTTTGGATCTAGTGGAGCGATGGAAATCAAAGTGCGTCTAAAATTTTTCAACGATCATTATCTTTACATAATGCCCGATATATTACGTACTTAGGAGATGGGGATTGCAAAGCATTTGATGCGGTAAAAAAGAAAAACGTTTATGGAAATGAGTATCCAATTGAAAAATTGGAGTGTATTGGCCATGTAATGAAGCGCATTGGAACAAGATTACGCCTATTAAAAGCTCAATTGCAAGGGCAAATCTTGTCAGACGGTAAGTGTTTAAGTGGGAAAAATCGTTTGACTGAGCATGAAATTGAAAACTTGCAGTCATACTACGGATGAGCTATTCAGAGAAATCAAAGCAATGTTCAGAATATGCGGCAAGCTATCTGGGCCATTTTTCTGCATAAGCTTTCAATTGATGAATATCCTCAACATGGTTTTTGTCCCATTGGGGAAGATTCATGGTGTGGATTTAAAAAGGCTGAAGCATCAGGTAAGTCTTACAAACATAAAAACAGTCTTCCGGTCGCTGTTGTTGAAGCAATGCGTCCTATATTTAGAAATCTATCCCATCCTGATCTGTTGAAAAAATTTTTGCTTAGAAAAACACAAAACCCGAATGAAAGTTTTCATAATGTCATTTGGGCACGTGTTCCCCCAAAGCAGCATTTGTACAGATTGAAAAACTTTCACTTGGTGTTTATGATGCTGTTTGTTCCTTTAATGATGGTAATGTATCGAAATTAAAAATTCTTCAAAAAATGGGCGTAGAACCTAAGGAATATTCAGTAAGTGTCATGAAACTTCTCGATAGGGAAAGACTAATGAAAGCAATTTATGCTTTTTCTGGACGCTCGAAGAAAATTTGAAACGATAAAAGAAGAAAAAGAAAGAAAGAAGAAGATAATATTAAGAAAAATAAGATAAAAATCGGCTACAGTGCAGGATCTTTTTAATGAGGTAAAATTTATACACAAGCTACTGTGTTTTCTAATTAATATATTTTTTAAATAGCGTGTTCTTTTTTCCATAAATCTACTGTATGCATGAACTGGAGATTTTTACTATATATTTCACATATATTGTGTGTTTTTATTCTTTATGTAAAATTTTAAAAATATTTCTCAGAAATTTTTCACTAATGAACAGATGTCGTAACACAGAAAATGACAATTTTTAATAAATTGTGTATTCTTTTTTCTATACATCTACTGTATGCCTGAACTGAAAATTTTTACTATATATCTCATATATATTGTGTATTTATACATATTTTAAGCTTTGGTGTTCAATAGTTTCTTATTAAAAGGTATATAAATATCTAAAAATGCAATGCGTTTTTCCGTTGCACATAGCTTGTTATATATATAAAAATACATAAATTTCATGTTAAAAAACATAAAAACAGATTTCTTGTTGTTTTGAATACCATTTACCAAATATTTAAAGAAATTTTTTAATTCTGATGCTGTAAAAAATTGTGTTAACAGGTGAATATATAAAACACTAATGAAACTTTTCGAAACAGTGTGTGTATAATCATGTATTACCAAAGCTATATTTTCATGTATTGACGCATTTTCACATGGTATTTATGATGCTTTATAGTCAAATTTGATGAAAGTAATGTACCAGAACTGAAAATTCCTCAAAAACCGATACAGAATTCGAGTAAAATAATCAAACGCTACAAAATACCTCGATAGCTTAAAAGTGAAAAAAGCTATATATGTATTTTCTGAGAAATCTAAGTAAAAGAAAAAACTAAAAAGCCTTAAAAGTAATAGAGAATAATCTAATATTTAATAAAATAAGGCAAATACATGTTGTAATTCATTATTTTTGTGATCAAGTGCTTTTTTACACTAAAAATGGAATTATCTCAAAATGGTTGTTTTCAAACCACGTGTACCGTTTTCTCAGAATCTACAGAATGAGTGCTCATGCAATTTTTACTGCACATAAATAATATGTAACTTTATGTAATAAGATTATTTTTTTGGAGATCTTCCCAGAGTATTTTGTTGAAAAGCAGCTATCGCAAAAAATGTGACAGTTTTCAAAAAATTCGAAGTGATACTCTTACGATAAATTTTTTTGAAAAAAGTAAACAATATATTTTAAATATATTCACCAGCATTTAAATAAAAAAGCCTAATTAATATACAGACAAAATGTGAAGTTTCTATATTTAACAGTTTCTGAGAAACGTGTTCCTAAAATGGCTCAATTTAACATTGTCGGTTTAGGTGCTACCGACTACTCTTAACCGTAGTGATAGCGTATGGTGAAGAGCCAGTCGCTCGGCAACATAACATATGTAACAGACGTTATCTATTGGCGAGAGATATGGTGAACGTGCACACCAGAGCAACAACTAAACATTTTCCGAAACAAGGAAAGGTCCGTACAATACCAACAACATGCGGTCGTGCATTATCCTGCTAATGGGTAGAACCACAGGTCTTAACACACAAGAAATGTAACGTGCACTGGTCCAAGTGCCGTCAAAGCGAACAAGAGGTGACCGAAACGTGTATCCAATAGCACTCTATGCCATAACGCAAGGTCAAGTGCCAATATGACAATGACGAATTCACGCTGCAAATGTGAGATCACCACGAAGCCACCAAACATGACCATCTTGATGCAGTAAACTGAACCCGGATTGAACTGAAAAAAATGACGTCTGGCTATTCGTTTACCCATGTTCGTCGTTGATCACACCACTGAAGACGCTCCTGTTTGCGATGCAGTGCCAAGGATAGAAGCAGTCTTCGTCTCCGAGTTGAGAGTCCATGATACTGCAAACGTCGTCGAAATGTTCGTGCAGACGCTGGTTGTCTTGCAAATAACCCAAATTCTTGACTCAGGGCTCGTTATATGCCGGTAACATGCCTGTCTTCTCGGGTGCGAGTGATAGGGAGCCGTTGAGATCCAGCAAGGTTTTCCTTATAACCGAGTAAGGCATTGGCCCGTGAGGGTTGCCCAACTCTTACATTTTCCTCGTGACCTCTATAGGTGTAGGAGTGAATGAAAAACCAGGCGCTGCCCCCTAATCTTAATATCTATTTATTAAGATTTTAACTTAAACACTATACAATGATAATATTTATATTTTAACTTAATGGATCTGAGGTGAAGAAACACACAGTACATATTACCAAATAAGCGCGACCCTGATCACTATATTTAACTTTACCGCCTTATCCTAATCTCAGTATATACACAGTTCCTAGTAGTTTATAGAATGGTCCTACCTTTATATCCTAGGTAGCAGCAACTCTCTCGAATCTTAAATGACTTTTCTTTATCTCGCGTAGAATGGTATCCACCTTGACTTGAACGCACTGGCCCGAATAGTTGAACTCTTGAATGTCGGATAACTTCTCACTTTTAACTTAAACACTCCTAACCACATTCTACCATAATCACTTCCCTAAGACCACACCGCTTACGCTAAACTTCTGCTATGTAAAAGGTTCTTAATTTCCATAATCACGCTTCGCTTCTGGATTTGGTTGGAAAGAATTTGCCCTTTTCGGCTCCAAAGAACTCAAGAGGACAATTAATGAAAAGCGCGATTAGGCCGTAACACATACATGCACATACATACAATCATGCACACACACACACTCACACATACGTACGTACATACAAACATACATACATACTCATGGACAAAATAATTAGCGCACCAATAAGGAGTCGTCAAAATGAAACGAAATTTTACATACGTAATGACTACATTGATATGTATGATTAGAAAATCAAAAAAATGGATAATTTATTTCAGAGAAAAAGGTAAAAGAACGGAGGATTTAATTCCCTGTTGAACCCCAACCCCCTGTAGCGCGAATGCACGATGCGATACGATGGGGCATTGAAGCATACAAGTTTTGTATGGTGTCTTGAGACATTTCATTCCATATTTGCTGTAACCTTGCCTCTAGTTAGTTCTAACTCGTGGGATGCCCATCTAGCCGTCCCAAATGATCCTAGATATGCTCCATTGGAGACAAATCTGGGATGGGATCGGGCAGGTCAAGGATAGTAATAGTGCGTAGACAGTCTTGTAACACCCTTACTGTGTGAGGCCGAGCATCGTCTTGTTGAAAAATGGCTCCTGGAGGCCATTGCATGAGTGACAACACATGTGGTTGCAGGAGGTCATGGACATACCAGTGGGCTGCCATGGTGCCATGAATCAATACTAGGGGTGACCATGTATTGTAGTCCATTTCACCCCATACCATCACACCACCTGTGGGAGCGGTGTGCCACTGTAAACAAGCGCAGGATTGAGGCGTTTACTACAGGGTCTTCATACACGGACACGATGATCATCACTGCTGAGATTGAATCTGGATTCATCGTTAAAGAAGACCTGGTTCTATTCCGGCAGTTCACTCTCCTCTTGCGCGGCACCACTCCAAACGGAGGCGTCGATGGGCAGGCGTCTAGAGCAACACAGGTAATGAGCACCACGATCCCAAATGTCCTTCAGCGAGGCGCCTTCGTAGGGTTCGAGAAGACACAGGGGCCCCTAATGAATGAGCTACATGTGCCTGAATGGCGGCCGATGAAGCAGTTGGCTGTACATGTGCATTTCTTACAATGTGGTGGTCTTCTCAATGACTTGTCTGTTAAGGGTGTCCTTATCCTGGATTTCGTATAAATGATATCTCTCGGATCCTCTTGTCTCAACACCTCCTCACAACACAATCAGAGCGGCCACATTGACGAGCTACTCGCCCAGCTGACCACCCAGCTTCCATCATGCAGATGATTCTCTCCCTCTCAAACTGCAAAAACTGCTCATATTGTCTTCGAAAATGGCGTAATGGCATGTCTAGCTCAGCTCTTCCTTTGTAAACGATTCAACACACTCAATCAAGTTTTGGTTACCTTTTTTGCACTCCACTGAGAACGACGTTAAACGCCCTCTACCGACAATACGTAACACATAATCACGCTGCATTTGTAATCATTTGCATATATCCCCCCCGCCGACATGTACCTTCATGCCAAGTTTCGTTACGATCCCGCAAGTATTTCTTAGTGCCCTAATTTTTTTGTCCCCATGAGAGTATATATATATATATATAAATATAGATTTATTATTCAATTGGAAAATGTATGGATGGAATATTTCTTCTGAGGAATCGAGAGAATCGATGAAAATGTAGAGGAAAAAATGGAAGATTTACGTTTTGCAAAATCAAGTTCCATCTCAAATCTATCTTCCTTTTTATAAACATACACCGATGGTTTTATTTCAAATGATCCAAGCCTAACTTGTTTGTTTTAATGTACTTTTTTTTATTCATAAATCGTTCATTATCTGATGTTAAATCTCTTTTTTACATTTTGACTTTCAGAAGGACATGGATATATCTAGCAGGTGCAAATGTTCCTTTAAGGTAAGGTTGATATTTTTTATACGTTTAATAGATACTTCATCAGATCGTAAATATTTGATTTTGTCTATATGTAGATTAACGATTAAAGTATGAAAATAAAATGTGTATAAACAAAATGAAATTCTAAATATCTCAAAAGTAAGGATGCATGTGAAACATTTTGATTTTGTGCATTGTTAAAATTATACATTGATTTTAATAGTATATACACTGCTGGACAATTGCTAAGGACGGATAACACTATCATCCATAGCAACCACAAAATGAAAGGAAGCAAAATGTGGAAAATTAGAATAAGTGCGGGATATTAGTAAGAAGAACTATGAGTATGCAAATTTTTTTCCACGCCTGTTCATCACGTGATAGCGTTCATAAGAGCTTTAAAGGTTTTGACGCGTGTGGACAGTTGTTGTTTCAAGTCAAAGTTTTACAGGAAAGATTTAATAGACGAACTTAAATTTTTTGGCATGTCTTCCCGACATCACATAGATGATTTTATGCGTGGCCGAATTATTGGAAAGATCGAAGAAGGGCGAAAACAAACAGATGTTTCCAGGGAGTTCGACATCGCTCACAGCTATGTTTCACGGCTGTGGAAGTCATTTAAAACTACTGGAATGTGTAGTAGACGGCACGGGTGAGGTCGTGTTAGAAGTACGACGCCTGCAGAAGACAGATATATCGTCCTATCAGCAAAAAGGAACAGGCGCACCACAGCTCAGCAGGTGGCAAATCAGTTTCTTGCTGCCTCAGGAAAGCAGATCTCCCGAAACACTGTTGCCAGACGTTTGAGGGGAGGAGGACTATACGCACGCAGACCTGTTGTGTGTGTCCCATTGACCAGACAGCACCGTACTGCCCGTTTGCAATGGTGTCGTGAGCATCACAATTGGACTGAAAAGGACTGGGCATGCGTACTATTCTCAGATGAGAGTAGGTTCAGTTTGTCATCGGATTGTAGACGCCAACTGATCTGGCGCGAGAGTGATACTGCTTATCGTCCAGAAAATATCCAGGAAAATGACCGATATCCGACATGCTGTATCATGGTGGGGGCCGGCATCATGATCAATGGCCGCACGCGCCTGCATGTGATTGCGAATGGGACTATGACGGGCCAACGATACATTGATGAAGTTCTACTTCCTCATGATCGTCTTTTCCGTGGTGCTGTCGGTGATAAATTTGTTTTTATGGAAGACAACGCAACATGTCATCGAACACTCGCTGTTCAGGATTGTCTAGACAGCGAGGGTATGCAACGTCTCGTATGGCCAGAGCGTTCTCTAGATCTAAACCGCATTGAAAATGTGTGGGATGCTTTGGGAAGGCAAGTTGCTGGTCGAAACTATCCTCCGACAAACAAGAACACCCTCATCCGTACACTCACAGAGGAATGGGATAAATTGCCTCAACAGCTGCTGGATAATTTTGTGCAAAGTATGGTACGACGTGTGGAATGTTGCATCACACTCCACGGTGGACATATCCCGTACCTTTCTTTAAGGTGCCTGCTGACTTTTAGATTCATTGTTCCATTTCTCCGTACGCAGATCAAATGAACATTTTTTTTCTTTCAGATGTTTCACAGCTTTTGTACTTTCCAGAACAATAAATATTCTTTATTCTACTGTCTGAACAGTGTGGCAACTATATTTTATCCTACTAGGCCTCATGTCTCACTTAATGTTAAGCTACATAGCAAGTTGTGATCCGTCCTCAGCAATTGTCCAGCAGTGTATATATTTTATATATATATATATATACACTCTGTCAAAAAAAATATATGCACCCAGAAGAAATCAAGCTACAATCACGAAACTCGGCAAGAATGTAGTCTGGTAAGAGATATGCAAATGATTAAAATTTCGAAGCCAATGAGACAAGGCTAAGTGTGCTATGCGCATATTAGTTGCGCAACTGGGAGAGTTTAAAAGCATGAGTACGAGCGCCGTACGGCTATCCAAACGAATCTGATGACTTTGATCTGAGACTTAGGATGCCTCTAAGACGTAACCGGCGGCAGTACGAGCAGCTGACGGACTTTGATAGGGGCCGTATAATAGGCCTCAGAGAAGCAGGTTGGTCGAATAGACGTATCGGCCGCCACCTCGGTCGGAGCGATATGGTAGTTGCTAGGTGTTGGCAACAGTGGATCACAGAAGGTAGAGTGTACCGTCGCGGAGGGTCAGGACGTCCCAGGAACACAAATGATCGCGAGGATCGTGCAATCAGAAGAGTGGCCACTTCGGCACCAACAACGTCGCTAGCATCGATTCAACGCCACTTACCTCCTTCCAGACATCCAGTGCCATCAAGAGAAACCATAAGGAGACGACTGACCGAAGTTGGCTTGAGGAGCCGACGTCCGCTAAGACGCTTACCACTGACCCCACATCATAGGCAGTGTCGACTGGATTTTGCCGACCTCGGGCAACTTGGAGTGTGACAGACTGGAGACGTGTCATCTTCAGTGATGAATCCCGATTCAGTCTCAGTGTTGATTACCACCGCACACGTGTCTGGAGGCGCACCGGCCAGCGGTCCGATCCGGCATTTATTGTCGAGCGGCATACAGCAATTTCACAAGGTGTGACAGTGTGGGGTGCAATTTCTTGGGACACACGATCATCTTTAGTGGTCCTTCAAGGCACTTTGACAGCTCGCAGATACGTGGACGATATTTTAACGCCGATTGTGCTACCCATGCTATCAAGTCACCCAGGTGCCATTTATCAACAGGATAATGCTCGTCCACATACTGCGCGACTCTCCCAACAATGTCTTCAAGGATATGACGTCCTACCATGGCCTACCAGGTCACCAGATCTTTCGCCAATAGAGAATGTCTGGGACGCGCTGGGAAGGCAACTGCAGCCGTCCCGAGATACAGGAGAATTAACTGCGCAGATGCAAAGACTATGGCAGGATCTTCCACAGGGGGTCATAAGTGATCTAATTGAATCGATGCCACGCCGAATTTCGGCTTGTATAGCTGCCAGAGGTGGCTTTACTACTTACTGATTTTTAACCTTTTGCAAGCTGTAACCGCTTAATAAAATGATATTTTGTTCTGAATTTTTAATCATTTGTTTATTTTCATATACACTACATGCATACCAAATTTCGTGAATGTAGCTCAATTTCTTCTGGGTGCATATATTTTTTTGCGACAGAGTGTATATATACTATTAAAATCAATGTATAATTTAAACAATGCACAGAATTAAAATGTATATATATATACATATATACATTTTAATTCTGTCATTTTCATTTTAACAAACATATATATATATATATATATATATATATATATATATATATATATATATATATATATGTTTGTATATATATATATATATATGTTTGTATATATATATATATATATGTTTGTATATATATATATATATGTTTGTATATATATATATATATATATGTTTGTATATATATATATATATATATATATATATATATATATGTTTGTATGTATATATATATATGTTTGTATATATATATATATATATATATATATGTTTGTATGTATATATATATATATGTTTGTATATATATATATATATATATATATATATATATGTTTGTATGTATATATATATATGTTTGTATATATATATATATATATATATATATATATATATACAAAGTGTAATAATAAAAAGAAGAATTTGAATGGCTAATAATTATTTTATTCATCCCACACTGATATAACTTTCAGAAAAGTTTCCTTAGAACCACCAATTATAATTTCCTTAATTTTAATCCTTGTATAAATTGAAATTTCTTCTAATTGAAATTCCGTTTAAACTCCTTTGATGCGATTACTGCAGGGTAAATAATATTTTTAATCTCTAAAATAATATTACTACAAGGGATTGTAAGTCTTCCTCCTAATATTATTTTTAGCCTGGGGAAACTAATTCCTACATCAAATTGTCCAATGGAATTCATTTAAATCTAACGAATCATTTGAGTATTCACAATTTTTATAAAAGCTGGGATTTTTTTTTTAACTTTTGCACATTCTACTAAATATTCTAAAAATGAATTCTGCTTAGATAACGTAATTCATGAGCTTGCTTGGGGATAAAATGAATTTCAACAATAAACGTGAGTCCATAGCTTTCAAATATTGCATTCATTTCATGATGAGAAAAAGCTCTCGAAGCAATTTAATCTCTAAGGATTTCTAGGAAATAAAATCATTTAGAAAAATTCTTACTACTGTAAAAATTCTGCTATAATTTTCTCTATACATAATAAATCATGATTTAAGAAGTAATACAGGAATAGTTATTTTTTTTACAAAAAACCAACAGGGGAGAAAGTCAATCGTGTGAATGTATCTAAAATATGTATTTTCTTGACTGCACAATAAAGTAGAGACAATGGGAATTTTTTTAATGCAGGCAATGCTAAAACAATAATCTCCTCTATGATGAAAAGGAAAATAGATTTTTGAAAAATTACAAAAATATAAAAAAAAATCTTACACTTGTGATGTTCCTCCCCTTGGAAGTACATCTCTAGAAGCATCAGCGTGAGCTAGAGGTGTCGGATTAGCGAAAGAACTAGGATCAAACATTATCTTAATATGACTTTATTAAGATGTTGAACTTAAACCTTTAACAAATTCAATTATAATAATTAATATGAAAGAATTTACGATGGCGCAATATGCAACACACAATATATATATTTAAAATAAGACCTAATCCAATTCAGACCAATATCAATAAGCGAACCGCGTAATCCTCGATTATAATATTAAGTAATCAATCCTACCTTATTATATATCGTAGTAGCTCTTGTCTTTATCTGCAATGGGATGCAGCTGTACGCAATACGGCTTCCTTCTAATCGAGTACCAATATATGTATCCATGTCACGCAGAACTTATTCAAACTTGAAACATGAACTGTAATAATCATCAACTGCCACAATGCACATCAATTGTCTAACATTCCTTTACATTGCCATCGCGCTTACTCTAAGATCCGATATTTAAAGTCCGTTTATTTGCATCTTTACTTCACATTTTATTTCTTGTATTGGGTTGGAAAAGAGTTGTCATTAATCCTGGCCCAAAGATCCCAAAGGACTTGTTAAAGAAAAGACGCGTAAGACGTCACACACTATCTCAGACAATACAGAAAAAAAATAAAACATTCTCTCAATCAACTTGCGTATCATGAAGGTGTTTTTGATAGAGTCCATATTAGATACTAGCGTGAACTGCTTTAAGAGAAACTTCTCAAAGAAATATATCTCTCCTTTTAATAACTGTGAAATAAATAAATTTTTCATACCATTTTTCCTAGTCAGTACGTAGAAAGTTCAGCTAATATAGTTTGAACGTGTTTTAAAATAAATGTCTTTTGCCATTTTCTTTTTAAATGCACATATTAACTCGTTAACCATTTTCCCTAAGTCAAAAAGCGTCTCCAAACGTAGTCATATACAATCAATAGCCTTAACACACAAGTTCTCTTGCAGCCTCGAACGCAATAACTTTGTTTATAAATTGTTTGGTTTTCTCAGAATTTATTCAAAATATGATTAAAATTTGGACCAGACTTCTAAAAAAAAAGATATCTTAATAGAGAATTTGCAAAGTAATGGGATCTTTCCATCAACATAAAGTGTGTGTGAAAGAGCACAATATATCTAGTTATTTATAAACAGACAATTATTAAACAGACTAGTTATTTATAACAGACTGCCTGATAAATTACTTTCTATTAGATACTATGTTTACTTAAAATTTAATCGAATATTTAAGTAATGGAGTGCAATTTAAAATTTATATGCAAATAAAGTTTGTTGCAAATTCTTCGTCAATTTATCGTTAAAATATATATACAGAACTTTTAAATAGCTTCGATAAGCATCTTTTGGCCAAAGGCTTAATATTACTTTTCTCTTGGGAATGATGGTAAGTATGTGATTTAATGACTCGAAATTTCCCATTACTGTTAAAAGCAAAGTTGTACCAATTCCAAATCCTTATCTTTGAGTACTATGAGCTTATTCACTTTGATTATGGTACTTTTAACTCAGTTTTTAATAATATTTGAAGCATCTGCTTCTTACTTAAAAAGATTTTGAAGGGGTAAACATCTCTCAAAAGCTTCTTTTAAATCTATCAATTTTTAAATCACATACTATAGAAAAACCGGTTTTAGGTTGCCAAAAATAAAATTCTCACGCATTACGTGTTACATTTTTCTGAAAAAAAAAACACCTAAAATGTTCGTAAATTAAATACCTTATACAATTTTAAATATTAGCAACAATGTACCGCAAAACAAGAAATATAAAAAATTATGCTTATATTTTTAATGTTTAAACAATAAAATAATTTATAACTAAATACTCGTGGGTAAAAATAAAGATCCCATTTGATAACTTCAGCAATACATACATAATTCTTTGAAAATAAGAGAATTATAAAACTAAAGCTGAAGCGAGGCAGATTTTTAAGAAACACAGAGCTGTTATTTCTAATTATTAGATTATAACTTATATTTAATTTTTGTTATTTGATTCTATTCAGAGTATATAAAGAAGTGTTGTCAATCAGCGCTACAACATCATTTCTTAAATAAAATATGCAACGCCTATATACTTCTTAAATACTTCTAGTAGAAAGCTAAGCAAATTCAAAAGAATTTTAAAATACAACTGCTGAGTTAATTTTAATTAGGAAATAAATGTACCATTTATTAAAAATGAATTAAATGGTAAAAATTATGTGCTGAAAAATTATAATTAAATACACCTTAAAAATTATGAAACTGAAAATAACCTCTCAGCAAAAAAAAAAGATCTTGTCATAATGAATTTAAAAGAAAAATAATTTTCTACTTACGAAAATAAATCTTTTTGGTAACATGAGTTGTAAAACGAGATTCTTTGTTTCTCTTTTTCACGCCGATTTCATTATACTCCCTTCTTCTTTGCTAATTTTGTAATTATCTAACAATAAAAAATATTTTTTCCCTCTGTAAAACAAAAATTGCTTAATAATTTACATAGTAATTTTTTAAAATAATATTTGCTAACGTTCTTTCTTATACTCCTCCAAATTCTTGAGCCCACTTTGCGCTTTTAATTATCATTGATGATTGAGCTAAATCTTGAATCCGTGTTATTAATTTGCAATTTTTTCCCCTCAAATAATATGAAGAAAAGAAATATATCTGAAAAAATGTACTCAATATATTTTAAGCAAAATATTATGTGTGCATCATATAAAACACAACAAAATACGCCTTGCTTATAAAAAATGTCACTTTTTCTATTTAAACCCGATTTCAAAAGAATGCAACAAAAAAGTAACAGTTATTCATTTTTTTATAACTTTTTATTGATCACATTTTTTAATGTTTAAGCTATTAGTAGATGCATTTTCTCTTAACTTTCAATATTTGCCCCCAATATTCAGTCATAATTTCTTTGCCCTCTTCCATACAATACCAATTTATTGAGTTAAATAATAACATAACCTCTAAAAGTGTTTTGTTCAGCCAGTGCGTCCATTGCCCCGGATTTTTAAATACATCTTTCCGAAGTAAAATCTTTTCTGTGAATTGGTATCCATAAAATTATTTCCGAAGCTTTGTAATTGAATAAAATGACTGTGTCACACTTTTTGCAAAGAATTTACTTATTTCAGATAATTTCCTTATTTATTCATTCCCCCCTCAATACAATACACACGAATGCTTCCTTGGAAAACAGTGGCATGGGGGAGTGAATTGCGTAACTTTTAATCGGCAATTAAGAAATTAATTATAAACCGTACAAATTATTAAGATATATGCTAAAATTTGTATATAAAATTTTATATATGACAATCGCTTACAGTCACTGGTAATTATTAAACTTGTTCTTAAGTTAGAATTGTTAAATTGATAATCAAATACATTGTGCATCACATACTGATACATTTATAAGTGTATTTTATATCAGTGCAAATGTGTATTTTTTTATTATGTTATAATGTATTTTGTTTGTTTACTTTCAGGAAAAAATATTTTTTTAAATAATCTTTGTTTCGATTTTTCAATAAGCTGGCTCCCCCTTGTAGGGTTATCCCCCCAAGGGGAGGGCAACCCACAGTTAGAGAAACGCTGTCTTAACCCTTCTTAAAGCACGTGAATCTCTCAGATGCATAATAAAAATAGTGGTGATACAGTGATAACTAACCATAATCTGCTTGATGTTTTTTTTTCATATAAATATCTCAATTCCTGGTTCTATTTTAAATATTACTCTTTTGTCAAAAATATTTTAATATAAAATCTCACTAATAAAAAATGATTAAATCATCTTCAAACATAAGTATGAGGTGATGCCTATGAATGGAACTTTTTGAAGCGCGCCTAGGGGAGGGTTAAACATTAATTTCATACTGATTCTCGTAGAAAATTTTATTTCTAAATTAATTATTAATTAAGAAATTTAAAATATTTCAAAAGAATTTGAGTTTAATAACGAGCGTTATCCATTTTCAAAATTTAAAATTTCCAATTTAGCAGGGAAGGGAGGGGGGAGTGTTTTCAGAGATAATTCAGGTTTTCAGAGAAGCTTCCACAACTTAATCTGTCTCAATTTTTTACGCTCGAATGAATTTTTTTAGTTCCAGATTTAAATTAAGTATTTCAATCTCGTATTTTAATTACATTTCTTTTAATGTTGATATCGATATTAAATTATCAAATTAATTTACGAATTTTTACCTCTGTAAAGGATATTTGTTGTAGGTATTCATATTATTGCGTGCTGATCATAATCTTATTTTCCTCTTCTAGAACTTTTATGAGTGACAGATTAAAAAATCAAGGATTGTTCACATATGTTGACTAAATTATGTATAATTCACCCTCAAGTAAAAGCAAAAGGTGAGGTGTTTCATTCGTTTTAATCACAGAGATGATCTACTACTAGAATTAGAACTGGCAACATTTTTTTCAAAACTGAAAATAGTGAACCGGATACGTATTAAATTGATGAGAATAATTATGTACATACTAGGCTTGGTGTGGTATATTTCTCTCTATTCAGTGTTTATTAACAACGAAGAAACAACATGAAGACTTTGGTAGATAGACTTCTTAATTTTGAGCAAATATTAAGTGACGAAGAGGAATCTTCGGTTTCAGCTCATTAATATCATGGTAAACCGATCTCCACAGCCACTATGGAAATTTTGAGAATATTGTTAAGAGAACTAAAATATTGTCACCATTGTAGCCATTCCTGGTGTCATCATCTAGTGGTAGTTGTCGCTATCAAATTCAGAGGCTTCAATTGATTTTAATTCTGGCTCTCATTGGACGCTAAATATTAGTTATTTGATTTTGCTGATAGTACCATAGCCAAATTGATACTCAAGGGACCTTTTATGTGCCACATAATCATATAACATACGTGCCTACGATTTTCACACGATGAAAATGTATGTATTTCAGCCGGAATTGAAACCGTAACCTTCGGCTTACGAAGCGGGAATGCTACCTCTAAGCCACCGAGCCAACTAGCATAATGTTCTAATATTAAAAGAACAAGATACCTGGGAATGTACTATTGTAAATATAATAAAGAAAAGCAAGGACTGTGGAATTTAAAATTGCTTTCTGAAAAAATTTAGTCCTTTTAGTTTAGAAATATGTCTCCCGAGCTACCATAATGCATTATTTAACTAAAACATTTTAGTGCTTTTTTTTTAAAAAGAAATTCTTCCTGTTCCTTCCAATACCTTAATATTTCTTGTGACGTTCCTGAAGCCGGGATGATCGTTCCCAATACCGCGGTATGTTTTCCTGAGAAGATTGATATCATCTTTAGAAGCTTTATGGATCATAAAGAAATCAAGCTTGACCTCATAATCTATACTACTTGGAAGATTATTCTTAAACTATTATAACATTTTACATACAACCATATAAACAATTGTATTCACTTTTTCCATTTTTCCAAATAATGTTCAAAATGCCAAAGGAAAATTAATGCTAAGCCTAGAGAAGTACACTGTGTCTGCTCTATCGAACAGATGTATCTGTTTGTGTGTGTTACCCAAGTTAAAAATAATTGAATATGTATCAACAGAGATTAAAAATTTGGATTTCTTCTAACAATGTTGTTCATCTAAATCAATTTGGTTTTAAGGAAATCTTAAGTTGCACCATGTCGTAAATAAGCAATTAAATTTAACCTGACAACTTAAAAAATAATCTTACCAATGTCACCTTTTATATACATTTAAAGAGGATTTGGTAACATATAGATTGGCCTATACTTTTTCAGTCATTCAATAGTATTAACCTTTTTTTTTTAATCTTTTCAAAAATTCTTATACTCTTATCTTATAAATCACAAAGTTATTCATAACAGTTCTAATTTTTCCCTTTCACATCTGATTATTTAAGGCTGTCCACAAGTTCAAGTCCACGGTACCAATTTTTGGAATCTTTATTTTAATTTTCTAATTTATTTAATATCAGATAAAGTGAATAATAAATTTATAAATAATATTTTTTTCTTTCATAATCTTGCTATCATTTCTACCGGACTAATTCGTAGACAAGTAGAAACAAACCTACGCGAATGAAAGTAATATATTAATTTACTATGAACTAATGAATTTAAAATTAGAAATTTTAGTAAATAAAATGTAGAGAATCATCTACAGATGTCCTTCAAACCATTGTTGAAGAGCACGTTACGGTAAAAGGTCTGCCAGACTTTAAATTGAACAAATATTCAACTAAAATAGTTAATTCAGTTAAATATATAGGACTAGTTTTGGGCAGTTAGTTCTCTGGGCACCCATATTGTTTACTTAAAGAAGAAACACGTGCCAAATAATTTTAATATTCTCAGAAATTGAATTATTTAAGACAATAGTATATTAAAACAAGGTCTTTGTCAGTAATTCAATCTACTATTTGCTATGCTACTGGAATGTAAAGTGCATCTTTCACTTATTAAATAACTTCCAAACTGAAATCTAATCAACATATTAATTTAATTAAATTTTCAAAAGTATAGTTAACTTCCAAACAACACTCTACAAATTATTACAGGAATTTCATTCATTCATTTTTGATTTTACAAAACGAAACTACAAAAAAACATTAAATTTGGAATCTACGAAATACTTTATTTTGTGACTTGATAGTACAATTGGCCATTAAATCCTATTAATCCTAATGATCTAATCGTTAAATATGATCTTGGGAGGCCGATTGGGAAATGTACATGGAGAGGTCCAGAAGCAAATTATTAAAGACAGTATATACCATGTACATCTTATACAGGGGAGTTCTGTTTGAATCTCATATATTTAATCGATCAGAAATGAAGTTGAAATTCAAACCCATAACACAAATTCACTGCTCAAATCAACAAAAAGTATTTAAAAATATAATTCAATAATACATATATATTTGGCCATCGATCTTTTAAACAATACTCCTCTTGTTTTAAGCTTATGAAATTTTTGCGAACAAGTTCCATAAATGAGCGTGTAAATTGATTTTTACAAACAATAAATGACTTTTATGGAAAGTAAAAAAAAAAAACTAAAGTAAGAAATACACAGGAATTTCTAACTGAATGGTTATGCTAAATAAATATTAACTGCAAGTAAAATATTTTTACTTGTGATATATATTTAAACTTTAAACATGCGAAGGAGTTAACATCATTTAAATAATTAGTACTTAATTGAGAAATATATATGTATCACTTGGAAGTTATTCAAACTATACCCAGATATATTCCCTAGGAATAAAAGAAAGAGATTTTGTTCCTTTGGTAAGATAAAATGTCAAAGAAGTTCAGAATCCAGGAACTTCAAAAATTCCTTTATCTAACCTATCTGTCAAGAACTTCCGCTGACTTCTGATCAGAGTTTAAAATATCTGTCTTTCGACCCTAGGCTATCGAATAAAGAACACCCCAAGGGTTCAAAATAAAAGTCCGCCGAATATGTAAGTAGTTCAAAAATACTTTATAAATATTAGATAGAATTTATTGCTCTGTGAAAAGGATTTCAAATGACACATAATACTCCCCTGCGACTCGAGAGAAATTTTGATTGTTTGGAGACTCGTATTGTTTTATACACGCGAATATGTTTACACTATAGACTGATTATATATATGTATATATACATACATACATACATACATATATATATATATATATATATTTATATATATATACATATATATGTGTATATATATACATATATATATATATATGTATATATATACATATATATATGTATATATATACATATATATATATATATATATATGTATATATATGTGGGACGGGTGTCTATAGGGGTAATGATGAAATTCTTGATGAAGGAAAGTATAAACCAAATTTAAAGAACAAATCAATTTATTAAAATAAGGAACAGATTATATTTATAGATTTAAATTACTTACAAGAAAATAAATGAATAGTTAGTTTGGAAAGAGAACAGGATTCACCTGTAGAGATGGGGGCGTCAAACATTGCTGGGTTTAAAGAAACGTTGTTTAAGAAGACTAAGAGGCGTCGAGCTCACTCCGTCGTGTCCGGTGTGCGAGTGAAGGAGAGAAAAAAACGATCCCGCGCTTAGGGATTATAAGCGTCCGACCTCATCGCTCGAATCCTTTCATTGGGCATTGAGATGCCTCATGCGTTTGACGTCAGACGCTCCGAGTTCTTTGATTGGCCTCTCAATTCAATTCAGTTCATTTGGGGCCACCATCTCTTACATCTCTCTCTCTCTTTCGAAGTACACTAAAAATTTAAAATATTCCAATTATTCGAAATCGATAAAATATCATTTCCTACAAGTTCGGCCATCCTGTAATCACTGACCCCAGTGATTTGACATAACATCGAATAATTTGGTCTAGAACATTAAAAATTTAAAAACATAAGAAAATACAACACAATTCACGCAAACAAAAAACACCAATGACAATAGATAAAAATAAAAGAGAAACACAGTACACAATAATGAATCAAAAAACGCTCAATCTCTCATCCCGGTGAATAAAATTTCATTAAATCGGCGGAAGAGGTTAATTTAGGACCTTCATGGTTATCTACCCTTTCTAAATTATACCTATCTCTAGGTTTAAATTCGATTATTTTATATGGTCCTAAAAATTTAGGCCTTAATTTTAAACCTGATCCGAATTGTGTTCTCTGAATGGCCACTAGGTCTCCCTTCTGATATCTAGGTGCTTTCTTGCGTTTCCTATCGAAGGTTCTTTTATTTTCTGCTTGGATCTTCTGAATATTTCTTTTCGCATCTTGTCGTAGTTGGTTTCTCTGTTCCTGAAACTCTTCTACCATCTCTTCCATTAATAGGTTTCTCAGGTAAAGGTCTTCCTTATTTCTCATGGTAACGCCAGTCAATAGTTCAAATGGAGACCATTTGGTACTTCGGTTGGAGGTGCTGTTTAGAATTCTTTGAAGTCGGTCTACGAATTTGTACCATTTTGTAGGATCGTCGATTGACAACTTGGTCAAAACGGGGATTAGAGTTCGGTGGATTCTCTCCACTTGACCGTTCCCTCGGGGTACGCCGGTGGTGATCTGCAGATTTTGTATTTTCTCTTCGGTACAATAATCATCAAATCCTTTGGAGTTAAAAGGAGAACCCTTGTCTGTTATCATTCTTTTGGGATTGCCGAAAGTCTTTAGTTGTAGCTTTAATTTATCTAGTGCATCTTCTAGGGTGGTGGATTTTACGGGATAAAGCCAGGTAAACTTAGTAAATGTATCAATTATTGTGAGGATATGTCGATATCTTTTGTTGGTAGACGGCAAAGGTCCAATAAAATCTACATGATAAGTGCTTAATGGCACGTCCTCTTTTAAGATAGGATTTAGAAATCCTTCTTTTTTCCCACTCTTTTTGTTGGCTAGAATACAAGATACACAGTTAATGATCACGTTTTGTACTTGTTTTCTTAAATTAGGTATAAAAAATTCTCGTTTTACAACTTTTCTGTTTTACCGGATGAGAAGTGCCCTTTCTCATGAGCTAACTTGATTAGCTCGGTTTGCATATCCCTTGGTACAGTTATTAATTCGCGGCCATCTACGTATTTTTATAATATTTCATTCCTAGTAAAAAAGTCCGTAGCATTATTTGTTCCTACAAGTGACTTTAAATTTTGAATATTTTCGTCTTCTTGTTGGGCTCTTTGTAGTCTTGCGGTGAGATTATCGCTTGTAATCATGGTGACAGGGTACCTGCTCAGAGCGTCTGCGTGTTGCATTATCAGGCCGTAACGTTGTACAATCTCTTAGTCATACTCTTCTAACAGTAATGCCCATCTTGCTATACGGGTAACTAAATCTTTTTTGTCCATAGTCTTTAGAAAAGCTGAGCAGTCAGTTATGATTTTAAAATGATTTCCCAGAAGGTAGGTGCGAAATTTCTTTAAGGCGTTGACAACAGCAAGAACTTCCAGTTCATAGCTACTATATTTTTCTTCCACTGGAGTCGTTTTCTGCGACATATATTGGACAGGATGTAATTTTCCGTCTTCTGCTTCTTGGAGTAAAACGGCGCCATATCCTTGTTGACTCGCATCAGTGTGTAATTCGGTAGTTTTTCCTTGCTGAAAAATGCTTAACACTGGATTTTCAGTCAACAATTTCATAAGCTTTTCGAATGCATCAATTTGGGGTTGCTTGAACATAAATGGATTGTCTTTCCTTGTTAGGTCAATCAATGGTTTCGCTATTTGAGAGTACGCTGGAATAAATTTGCGAAAGTAGCCGGTGAGTCCTAAGAAACTCTGGACTTGTTTAACTGTCGTTGGTACCGGAAACTTCTTAACGGCTATTGTTTTTGCAATTGAAGGACGTATTGTCTCATTTTCGACGACGCGGCCCAAAAATTCCACTTTTCTTCTTAGGAATTGACATTTTTTAAACATTTCTAAGCCATACTTCGAGGCGACCTCTAATACTTCCCTTAGTTTTTCTAGACCTTCTCTTTCAACTTTAGTCGGAATTATAAAGTCGTCCTTGTAAATTATTACAACGCCTTTCCGCATGAGTTCTCTGAAAATACTATACACATATCTTTGGAATACGCTGGGGCTGGTGCTTAGATCAAAAGGTACTTTATTAAATTCGAATTGTCCGTCTGGAACAACGAAGGAAGTGAGGTGCTTGGAATCTTCATTAACGTCAACAAGGAAAAATCCATTTTTTAAATCTAACGTTGTGTACACTTTGGCTTCCTGTATTTTATTTAATAAATCCTCTATCAATGGCAATGTAAAACGATCCTTGACTAATTTCCGGTTCAGTCTTCTGTAATCTACACACAACCGGGGGTACCATCTTTCTTCTTAACTAATACAATTGGACTCGCATATTCAGATGAGCTTGGTCTTAGGATCCCTTGTTCTAACCATTCGTCGATTTGCTTGTTGACATCCTGATTCTCAGAAAATGGTAAGCGGCGTGCAGATTGGTAAACCGGTATGTCGTCTTTCAAGACAATCCTCATGGACACACTTGTCGTTTTGGTCTTCTTTGGCTCCTAGTTGGAGATTAGTTCAAACAGTTCTATTCGTATTTGTGGATTGGTAACATGTTGAACAACAATTTCATCTTCCACTTCTGCTTCGTAAACTTGCATTTGCAGGAAGCAATTTTTATCCTCATGTTTTCGGAACTGGATATTTTCTTTATAGAAGCAGACAGAGGCTTGCTCCAGCATATCTGAACCTATTACTGCTTAAAATTCCAAACTCGACGTAGGTACAACATGCCACGTCAGAGAAGATTCCTCTCCATCTAGTTCAATCTTTCTCTGGAATGACCCTTTCGTTCTGACTTCGTACTTCCCCAGTCCGAACAATACTGCAATATCTTTCGAGAGCCTCGATGGTTCGATGATTCCCTTGCTTGCATCTTCTCGAATGAGCGAAACTGAACTGCCGCTGTCAATGAGAGCTTCAATAATCTTGTTCCCTATGGTTATTTTTCTGGTCTTAATTCTTTCTCGAGAGGTTCGTGAGCAGATTTGGATTGAGGAGTATGTAGAGTTATTAATTTTCGAATATTTGGGGTGCTTCGTACAATCCACGGCATAATGATCTGGTCCTTTACAGTAGCTATAAGTTAGTCGTTTACTTTTCCCGGAGTAGGAGGTTCCGTTCGATTGAAAATGTTTTCTCTCACGCCTATTACTTCCACTTTGGAGACATTCAGTTCTTTGAAAGTAAGTATCGTTTGATCCGCTGGCCTCGTATCTTCCTTTGGCGAATGAGTTGTAAAATTTCGGTCTCGATGTCCTTCGGACACTTTCATACTCTTCAAATTTTTTCGCTATCTCGGCAGGTGAGTTAATAGTAGAACATTCTTCTAAAAAGTGTTCCTGAAACTCGTACGGTGCACTCTTCTTTATTTGGTCGGCTATAATTAGTTCTCGCAGCTGGTCGAAAGTTTCTACATTTAAGGTATCCGACTACGTTCGGAGACATTTTTTTTAAGTTTTCAAAAAATCCCTAATATTTTTGCATTTTTAGTTTCACTTTTATACACAATAATAAAAAGTAGAGTTAGAAATAATATATGTACATAAAAATTTGCAAAAATTAAAATTTTTAAAGAAATTTTAATCAAATTTTGGAATTTTTTCAAACACTCTATTTTTTAAAATATTTTATATTTTCCATAAAATATTGCTGCAATACATTTTTAAAACACATTTCTAGAGAATGACCTACAAGTGTTAAATTACTTCTTTTGAATCAAAAGTTATGGCCAGTCGAGCTTGCGAACTAGGAAATTCAATCAAATTATCGTAACTTTCAGAAAGAAATACAACTATAAAATAACTAAAAACTGTTCAATTTCTTAGCTTGTAGGTCATTCTCTAGATAATACCAATAATAACATTTGTGTAAAATTTCATACAAGTATATCTAATAGTTTTTTAGATATCATGTTTGAAATATCATGAAATTTACAAAAAAATGGTTTTGAGAAAAATGCATTTAAACTTTATAAAATCAATTTCAAAACAAAATATGACAAGTATATTACTAAAACTCTCCTGATTTATAAGTAACACTCCCACTCTTTGGAAGTTTGTTAAATTTTTTTCTTTCTTTGGGCCTCCTTTTTTTCTGGTTGATTTTATAAAAGGCAAAAATTGTTGTTTCGAGTCACCGACTCGAAAGATGTCAACAAATCTCTCGTCACGCAGTATATAATTCCCTGCATTTATGCCAAATGCTTTCAAAATACTTAACACATCAATGAAAGCTTTTTAAAAATAATGACGGTAATATATGGGTACCCAAAGAAAATGGTTTTAGCTCTATAAAAGTTTCTTTCAAAATGATTTGCCACAAACAGGCGTTAAATGATACATTTTTATTTGTGTCTTACCGTGGAGGCAATTTTATAATAACTGCTTATCACTCTGCTTTGTGTACACAGGTTTAACAATATTTTAAAGTTTCGCAGAAATACATACAATTTTTTCTGTTTATTGTTTTCTGGTGTCGTTTCCTCGTTGATAGTCACACCAATTCTCAGCTCAAATCGTGCACGGCCCATATATGGGTTTCTCCCTGTTGGAGCAACAGTGAAAAAATACTGCTATTGTAGCATTTAGCATAGCTTTGGTGTGATTGTTGTTAGTGCTAAAACAGTGAAGAATTTTATTAAACATAACATTGATAAGTTTTTCTTTCTCGCCTTTTTTAAAAAATTTCTTTTCCGACTACTCAATCTTTCTTAGAAGTATCTTATGCACTCATATGATGACATTGTTGACACCATACACATCTTTAACAGAAAAGTATCCTTGGAATCACCATCACAAAAGAAATACATATTTTTAAGATTTCGTAGTGCAAAACCATACAAAGATTTTGTACGCACTTTGTTTGAAGTAAATCCCAGATGATTGCAGGAACACGTATGTTTGACTGGACTTATAGAATTCTAAAAAACTTTGATAACATTTCTAAATCTAGAATTTACCAGTGTCAATGTATAAAGTTTCTATAGAAACCACATTTAGCGATGAATGTCCATGTGTCTCTGCCGTCAACGGATATTCCACATTCTTCAACTGACATTTTGAAACATTTTATAATGCTTTTCGCTTAAAAAGTAGTGTCGTTCATGGTATCTTTAGCCGTTGGTGTAGCAGCACAGACAAGACTTTCTTTCACAAAGTCTAAATGCTCCTTTTGTCATACAAGGCCAGTTCAGCTTAGAACATAGCTTTTTCACAGGTAAATATCATCTTTCAATCACTCATCTTCTAAAAATAGGTTGCAAATTAATAACACTTTGCTTTTTAGCTTTTCAGTAGCTGAAAAAGGACAATAAAACTTTAATCGGAGCATTTTTCAAGTCACATTAGAAGTCGGTCCAAACATGTAATCTTCATGCAGGTACAGATTGTTCTCAAAACAATTGGAGAAACACAAACTTGAAAACACACTTCCCAATTTAAATAAAATATTCTATTACCTCTTAATATTCCACTTAAACATTCTTTGTTCTGTAAAAATACCTTTACTTATCCCAGTTTTCGTTCATTACAAATTTGAGCACTTCAAGTCAAGAACATTACAAGTCAACATTTCCACTGTTTTTGTAAATGTCTCACCAGCATAGTTGCGTTTTCAAGAGGTTAATTTGATTCATTTTTGATAATATCAAAAGCATAATGTTCAGAAACAATTAACAATTAAAAATTGTGCAATTAAAGCAAAAAGAAATCAGGTTTTTGAAGAAATTTGCGAGCAACATTCGAAAGATTCAAATCAAAACAAAAACATATGAGGTCAGAAGAAACAGATGTTGCCAATCGCAAAAGTCAATTAAAAGATTGAAATTGTTGCCTATCAATAAAATAGTTTAAAAAATGCCAGAAATTGTTTTTAAAATTATAATGGGTTGAAATTGCAAAAATTATGGGTAAAAAGCATGTGAAGCAGTCAACTTCCGGTTTCGATTTCACCTCTTCTGGTTTCAATTTCACCGCTGTAATAATATTTTAAACACCTGTAACTTGTTTTCTAATTATCGCACAGACAAAACAAAGGCAGATTTAGAAAGATAATTGTTTGAATTTTAAAAATATCAAATAAAAAGAAAATGTGATTTTAAACCGAAAATGACGTTTTCAACGTAGTCGGATACCTTAAACCGGAAATCCATCCATCGAAGTACGTTTGTATTTCGTAGAAAAAATCTTGCCAAGTTCGTTCATTAGATTTTCGGTGAGAAATAAAGAGTTGGCAAAGTTTCTCCGGGGATACCTTGAATCTTTTTAGCAATAACCTCTTAACGTGGTTGTAATCGTTGCATTTATCCGCTGGTTCTCTGGAAATCAAATGAGCAATGTCGATAGGAATCAGTCCTATAAGCTTCTGTACCCAATCCTTCTTCGGCAAAAATGCCAGTTCCGCATGTCGTTCAAATAATGTCAGATTCAAGCTAATATCGTCCTTCATATTAAACTTATGAAAAGTTTCGTGAATCATTTTCGGTGCTTGTACATTTTCGGAGTTATTCATAGTATTGGCATTCTTTTCAGCCTGTATTCGCAATTTCTCTAGTTCATATTCTCGCTCTTCTCGTCACAATTTCTCCTCTTTTTCTTCTGTACGTATGCGATCCTTCACAATGAGATATCGAACATTACTTTGACATCCTCTTCGACGTAATCTGGGCTTTCCACGATGAGATTCTTTAGCTTGGGTTTAGTCAAACTCGCTTCGACGATCAACCCTAACTCTTCGGCGAGTTCTATTAGATGCTCCTTTTTCTTTGAGAGAAGAAATGCCTTTTTTGCAACAAAAGATCAAAAGTGGTGGCTCAGAGAAAAATTTAAAATTTTAAACTAAGTTTAATTTTTCCCTAAATACTTAATCCGGATGCGAAACGTTTATCCAATAACGCAGAAAAAGCTCCCTTACTCAACCAAGAGGAGAGACAAAACGTAGATAAAATACAATTATAACAGATATATGAATAAAATGAACAAATACTAAAAAATTCTAAAATCGACACTAAAAATATTAATACAACGAAATCGAAAAATATGACAGAGTAATATCTCAATTTCTCGAAATATAATCAATACAAATACACTGGAAGAATCTATAGCAAAACAGTATTTCTTAAAATTAATAATAACATATCACAAACTAAAAGTAAACCACAAAATATTCGTAAAAAGTATTTTAAAAAATAGACAGTATCTATTTCCCAATTGCTAAAAATATTGTCTAAAACAATGCAAAATTTTCACAAAACATTCTTATTCACATTCAAATCATTTACTTGGTCACAACTACCGCTAATTAGACAAAATACTCTTATTACAAAACACTTTTACGCAATGAATTTATGCGAGGAGAAAATAAAATATTCATGATTCCTAGTTATTAATAACATGAAAAAAGAATTTTAAAATAACATGAACAAACGATCGTCTCGTACATTTCTGCAATCGTTATTTGATAGAAAAGTACCACACTGACCTGGCAATTCGTTGATTTTCGGCGATGTCGCCCGAAAAGGCAGAATAGATCACGACGAAATTCCTGAACGATGCAAGCTGAATTTCACTGGAATTTACGACGACGTACTTAGGATCGCTGGCGAACTCTTTCCAAAACAAACTTTAAAAAAATACATTAGAAAGGAAGTTGAAATCGACACCGACGAACGGGTGAGGTCTCGACGTTTTGAAAAAAAAAGAAAAGTCGCTGAAAGGTGAGCACGAGGAAAAAATAATGAATAAGGCTATTGCTATATACATAGGCAAATGCCTAATACGAAGAAACGAGTTTATTATCGCGGTCGAGCTCCCAATTTGTGGGATGGGTGTCTAGGAGTAATGATGAAATTCTTGATGAAGGAAAGTATAAACCAAATTTAAAGAACAAATCAATTTTTAAAATAAGGAACAGATTATATTTATAGATTTAAATTACTTACAAGAAAATAAATGAATAGTTAGTTTGGAAAAAGAGAACAGGATTCACCTGTAGAGATGGGGGCGTCAAACATTGCTGGGTTTAAAGAAACGTTGTTTAAGAAAACTAAGAGGCGTCGAGCTCACTCCATCGTGTCCGGTGTGCGAGTGAAGGAGAGAAAAAAACGATCCCGCGCTTAGGGATTATAAGCGTCTGACCTCATCGCTCGAATCCTTTCATTGGGCATTGAGATGCCTCATGCGTTTGACGTCAGACGCTCCGAGTTCTTTGATTAGCCTCTCAATTCAATTCAGTTCGTTTGGGGCCACCATCTCTTACATCTCTCTCTCTCTCTCTCTCTCGAAGTACACTAAAAATTTAAAATATTCCAATTATTCGAAATCGATAAAATACCATTTCCTACATTTATATATATTTATGATTATATATATATATATATATATATATATATATATATACTAGAGGACCCGACAGACGTTGTCCTGTACACACATCTTAAATTCAAAAATTCCAAATTTTATCAATAAGCTTGAGCAATCTGGACCACTTTGAGTAAAATTGAGTAAAATTTCAAACATTAATTACATCTGAAATTAATTATTTAATTAACACACGATTTATTTCAACAAAATAATAACGAAGTGACAAAATATTTTCCTGTAATGATCACAGCACCAGCTGTAGGAATCAACTTGAATTTTAATAAAAGATTTTAGAATATTCGATACTGCGATCGTATCTCAGTCTGCCGCATCCAATGTAAAACATTCCAAGATAAGCAATTTATAAGTAAAAAATTAATTAAATAAACATTTCTAAATCGAATAATAAATCTTAACCATTCTCGAGTCCACTGGAACAGACAAAAACTTTCATCAAAATCGGTCCAGTCGTTTAGGAGGAGTTCAGTTACATACACACGCACAGAAGAATTACATATATAAAGATTATTTGAAAAGATATTACTTAAAAACGCTAAAAAGCGTGAATCGCCTGTAATTTCGTAACAATAAAGACCGGGTTCGCCTAGTTTGGCTGAAAATCAATTTTCGACGCCAACGTACCTCTTTTTCAATTCCTACTATTAGCTCACGATCTCTATACATATTTATTTGTTTGTTTGTTTATTTATTTATTTATCTTGGTGGGATTTTCAATCATTAATAAAATAAATTTTAAAGCACTCAATTGAGCTGAAATTTAATTTACATGATTATTTTGGATGACAATACAATAATTTAATTATAATTAATAAAAATTAATTGATTAAAACTAATTATTTAAAAAATTACAAATACAGCCACCTTGGCTACTTAGCGCCCCTTTTGGCAACTTATGTCAAAATTTGAAAAGGTTTATTTTCTCACGTGTTAAAGCATTCAGTTGAAAGGAAATTTGATATACACGATTGTTTTGGATGACAATATGATACTTTAATGATAATTAATAAAAATTAATTACCATTTAATGTTGTGATTTTTGTCATATGTATATACATATTCATATTAATTGCAACTATTTAATTAAAAGTAGCTAAAATAAATTTTTTCTTGGTTGATCTAAGTAGGAATTGATTAAATTTTTTTATATTACTTGTTTATAACAATAGCTTTGTTACAAAAATGCAGGTGAATGTTGAGTTTTTTTTTAATGTTTTTAATTAATATGTTTTAAACTAATTGCGATATCGGACCGAATTGTGAATCTAAACCATTCTCGAATTTAAATGAACCCACACAAAAAATTTCATCGAGATCGGTCCAGCCGTTTAGGAGGAGTTTAGTGACAAACACACGCACAGAAGATTTTTATGTGTATAAAGATATATTACCATAAATATATATAAATAGCTATAAAACCTAAGTATAACCAGTCAAGATAGGAAATATTAGCCAGAGTTGTACAATAACAAAGGAAGGAACCAAGGACGTAGGAACCAAGATTGCAGGTTTTTGCCTAAGCCACTGAGCCAAAGAGAAAGGGAGGAATAATATTAAGAGGAACTTAAATATAACAAATAAAATCAGTATACTATTAATATAACGATAAAATTATAGCCTACAAGTATTCACAGGTATATATTTAAAATCGATGCAATAAGGTAGATGGTAAGACATACTTCGTGAGTACAGCAACTAGTTATGTTTCACGCCAAATACAACAGAGTAAAAGCAGTACCGCAGTAAGTTAGCAAATTATGATAGATTAATATATAAAGTCTCTCTCTCTCTCTCTCTCTATATATATATATATATATATATATAATATATATATGTATATATATATATATATATTTGTATATATATATATATATATATTTGTATATATATATTTGTATATATATATTTGTATATATATATTTGTATATATATATATGTATGTATTTATATATATATATATATATGTACATGCATCGATTTCAACTCTGTACTAGTAAATAATAGTAGGCTATAATCTTATCGTTATATATTAATAGTATTGCGTATTTTATTTGTAATACTTAAATTTCTTTTAATATTCCTTCCTTTCCCTATGACTCAGATTATAGGCAAATTACAGGTGAAGATTGGCTAGCCACAAAACTGTGTTTAAGCCTACAATCTTGGCTCCAAAGGCCAAGAGTTTGCTATTGTATTACTGTGGATGATATTTCTAACTACCTTGACTAATTATACTTAGGTGTTATAGACATTTGTATATATTTATGAGATTATACATGCATTTAACCCTCTAAGTGGATACTTTCCTCCTGAAAAGTTATTCCGAAAGCGTTTTACTCTTATTTTGCTATTCCGTTCAAAACTGCAACAGACTTCAATTCTTTCCCCATTTTAGAACTTGGGAGGTCGAAAGGGGACAATTTTATGAATTGGTTCGGCGTCTTTGATCAGTGAGAACCAGGATAGCAATCGTTTATAGCTAGCTGTTAAGTTGCCTTGGGCAATCTTGTATGAAAACCGTAGTTCTACTGTGTCGTTTTCCCCATAGATTCAGTCACAGTAAAATTAAAACAAAATGCAGGGTAAAAAAACATGAAATAAATGGCGTGTTAAAAGTTGAAAAAGTTATATTTTCTTCAAACAAAATATTATTTTTTTGTCATTTTTTAAAAATTAAAAAAAAATATTTTGGTATTGCGATTTGAACCAGAAAAAAGCATCCTGTATTCTTTTTTGAATATGAGAGTAAGAAAACGCGCTAACTTTCCTGCTTTTAAAAAAAAAAGTTATGAGGTAAAAAGAGTAAAGGCTTTTTTTTTTTTTAAAAAACTAAAAGACAATAAATGGTGCATATTTATGAAATAAAACAGATCTTTCTCTATTCAATTATATTTTTAATTTAGAATAACATAAAAAATGATTTCAATATACTTTTAATTTATTTAAATTTAAATCATATAAATGATATTTTTATGTTAACTGAATATTTTTTGAAAAAAATTTAAATTTTCATTCCTAGTGCTCTCCTTTTCGAACTCCTTGTATTAAATAAAAATATCTTTTCTACATCGGCATTTGTGATGGACATAACACACATTCAGTCAAAAATTTTTAATTTTAATGGGGGACATACTTCTTCTCAAATGTGCATGACAGTACTTCTAACCATTTTCTACTCAAGTTAAATTTCTTATCTTTCTGTTTCTTTTATTACAAGTTAAAATGTCACACATCGATAACTACATTTTCACACAATTCAGTCATTACAAATTCTATTGTGAGAAAAATTCTCCCTAATTAATTTTGTCTTTCAAAACAGTACACTTAAAACAATTTTGTTCAGTGAAGTTAACCGACAGTTCCACAATGTATTCATACCAAATTTTAAAAACAAATTTAACACTTGGAACTGTATCCTGTATTAAATTTTTCAGTATACACAAATATTTCCTGCTGTAGGGAAGATATAGTATGAGATGTGGTGTGCGGTTGTGAAAGAATGTTTTCGTATGTGTAGACTATTTTTGAAAATTTGAATATCACTGAAGCTGATCATATAACTGCAAATGAGCCTTATTTTAATGTGTGCTGGTATCAAAGTAAAACACTTTACAATATTAAACAGCCTATGGGTTTATACTCAATATCAAACTATTCGCAAAATGACTTACAACTTCTATTCAAATTGTAAAGAAACTGAAATATAAATATATCTTACTGCAGTGAAAAATATTAATAATATGTAAGTATCCTATTTCTCCACTTATTTCTGTACATTTTAAAAACTGTAGCTGAATGCAATTTTTTATATTTATAAACGAGGCATAACAGCTCACACAGTCGTAAAAATGTATTTATCATTTTTAAATATACTACTATAAAACGTATATGGATTGTAAGATCAGTTGTAAAATCCTAAAAGCTTTTAGAGGAGCTAAAAACATGTAATTTTGGATTGATCAAATTTTTAATATAATACACAAATATACATGTTATTAAGCAAATACATTTGAAAAATCAAACTTCCTTCTGAAATAAACGTAATTGAAAGAAAAATGTTTAATTGCAAATGAGTGGAAGTACATGTTTATCTAAGGGGTATCCACAAAGTGAGGTAATCCTCAAACTTAAAACTCAAACCCAGTGGCACAACAATCCATGAGGGCCAGGAACTACTGTGCCCATCATAATACTTGTGACCATTGGACGTGGAGGTGCATGAACAGATGTCCCGATTTGGTGGTTTGTCTGAAGAGAGACCTCCAGTGTTTAAGACCCGAAACGAGCTTGGTACTCATTTATCGACCCAATGTAGCGGGGATGAAAGGCAGAGTCGACCTTGCGCAGCCCATTAATAGAACCCCAGACCTGTGGTGTGGAAGCACTACACACTACCACTCGATCCTATTCGGTGAAAAATAAAATTTAATGTTAGAATCTTATATAAATACCTAATGAATGAGGGAGTCCAAACTTTTTTTTTTATGTAAACTGTTTAGACGGAAATGGTTAATTATGAACATTTCACAAGTTGCATAAATTAAAATTAACCGTTATAGTTTACATAAATTTTTAAGGGTGCAAAAGGTGTATTTCGGCTGCACGAATTAATTTTAAAAGGAATACGGTTACGAAAAAGTAGTACAAATCTATCTAAAGTAGGATTGGTTACCGTACATATTGTCAAACACAACAATGTATTGGAAGCCAATTCCACAATTCGTTGTTATAAAAATGTATGGAAAATTACAAGATTTATTTTTGCATTTGTAATTTATATATATATATATAATTTTTCCTGGGAACTTTAAAAGCTAGAGCGGCATCCATCAAAACCGCGGTTCTCTCTCTGCTTTTCCAGATCGCCCCTGACTAAGCCGGCTCTTCCATAGTAAGTGAAAATGCCGGATTTTGTTTGTCAAGATCAATTTATAGCAGACTGCATTTTTCATGTATTTTAGATGTTTGTTTTATATTTTCTACATCAATATCTTAATGTCTGAATTTAAAATTACATAAAATTCTTGACATTCGCATCAATGACCATGATAATTTTTATTAGTATATGAATGTGTCATCAAACGATTACATGACTAATTTTAACATATTATTTTAACCATTTAATTAATATTAAGTATAACATAACGCACACAAATTTTCTGAACTTTAAAATAAATATTTCGAAAACTACTTCAGATATACTCAAAATTTTTCATTTCTACGCTTTAGCTTCTCAGTTTTGCTTCTATGTAAGAATTTATTGTAATTGTATATTCATCAATTTTTTTTAGTATATTTTTTTGCTCTTAGCATGCACTTTTCAACTGAATTGTATGAAATCTTCGAAATATATTAAAAGATACCAAAGAAGCTATATAATACAATTTGAAATTTTTATTATACTCAAACAATTGCTAAAACTTATGGTAAATAATTTTTAACTGCGTGATGCATTTTTTTTTCGAAATTTCAAATGGAATTTCTAACATAAAATTTCTAGCTTTATACGGTCGAGATTTCAAAAAATATCCAGATTTTAATTACTTATTCAGTTAGCCTTTAAAAAAGATAAATATTGAGGTATTTTGTATAAATAGATATTTTTGAACAATATATAATTCGAATGTTTTTCAATAGCTCAAATTTAAAATTGATTTTTATGTTTATTTATATGCATAAATGTCTACTGTAAATGTTTCCGTATATTTTTGATTACCATTTATTCAAACATTCAAGTTATAAAAAAAATGTGTGAAAATCTTCATTCATATTGTCTTTGATGTAAACTGAAGTTCAGCACTTAAAATTCAAATATAATTCGGTGTATTTTAACAATATATATCCAGGCACACACACACACACACACTGTACTTAAACTTCCCTGAACACTTAGTCTTTGAAATCTAAAAAAAAAACTAATAAATCTTAATTAGGGTTTTTTTCGCTACTATTTTTATCAAAGTGTAAGAAAATGTTTCAAATGATTTGATGAAGTTTAAATTTATTCATTTTTAGTGGTTGGAAAATTGAAAAGGTTCCAAATTTTAAAGAGTTTGGTGTTTTATTAATTTTTTTTCGGTATCTTATAATAAAATAATCATGCTTAAAAAACTGAAAGCTTTGATTAAAATAAGAAAAATGAAGCGAAAGAATATACTTAAAAAAAGATATTTTGTCTAACTATATAAAATAGCAGATTGTACTGACACGCCCCAACTTGTTACAGTTTCAAATTAATATGAAACCAAAAGGGAATTGTTAAATATTTTACTTATGCGTTGGGACTTTTGAAAACTTTTAAAATACAAGCTAGCAAACAAACACTTCTTGGGTTCTAAATAAATTTCCCCCCGATTTTTTGCGATTGCTCCAGGGTCAAAACACGAGGTTTCCTGCGAGCCATTAAACTTCCCCTCAGTGTCCTGCTGTGTTGCTTCCACCGTCCCCAATTATCTTTCAAGATGTTAAACCTTTAAAAGGGGGAAATGATTTCAGAAAAGTGCGGCTGATCCGCTTTTGAAAACGTTACTTGAAGGCAGAAAAATCAGTGCAGTCCATTTTTGAAGCATCTTTACACTGACGGAATTTTCCGTGCTATCCGGTTAGAGGGTTAATGTGAAAAGAGAGAATTTTACATGGAGAATCTATTACTTGTTGCATTCGTTGAAGGGACGAGACACCTTGATAAGTTAAAGTCTACCTTTTAATATTGAGCACAAACATAGAGATAAGACGGAAAAAAAAAGCAGATAAGCGGTACAAGAGATAAAAGTGTTCTTTGTTTCTTCCGGTGGTTTCAGGCTTTTTAAGTTTCGTCAACAGAAAGCTTATGGAACCATAGGATTTCCATAATTAGTCAGAATTCGCTAATGATGCAATACTGCATTATCTTATTTTCAAAAAACGTGAGCGTTCAGTTTTTTTAAAATCTAAAGTTACAGTTAACAATATATTTCCCGTTAGGTGGGTAAACTAAAAATTAATATCGTGTGAAATCTTAGAGGGGGTTCAAGACCATTTTGAATTAAATGAAATCTGTCTAGAGAAAATCTTAGTTAATACACACACGTATATACAAGGCGTAACAGAAAAAAAAACGAGACTGGTCCAAAAAATCATTGGAATGCGTACAAAATCAGTTTCCTATGACGTTATCACTTACAAAGTAGTTCCCTTTGTCATTCTCACTCTTATGCATTCGGTTGTGCCATCGTTGGTAACAGTCCTGGAACGAGGTTTTTGACGGCTCTTCAGAAGATTTTCCCGTTTTTACCCGAACCTCTTCAACTAAAGTAAAATGGGCTCTCTTTAAGCAAGATTTAACTGCAGGAAATAAAAAAAGTTGCATTGGGCTAAATCATGTGAATATGGAGGATGCTCCATTACAGTAATGTTTTTGCTGATCAGAAACTGGTTTGCATACAGGGTCGTGTGAGTGGGTGCATTACATTGGTACAACAGCCATCCTTTTTTCCCTAATTTTTCACAAAATCTTTTTAGTGCTCTAATGCAATAGTGTTGATTATTAATCTGACTTCTGTTGTAAGTAGGAACTCGCTCATATTATGAAGTTTGGCAATGTTTAGGTCAGTAACAGCTTACCTTGGGAGCACAGCACACTCAAAATCTTCCACGTTACCCCTCCCCTTAAAAAAGCGCTTACGCCATTCAAACACATGTGCTTGAGACAAAGTTTCAACTATAGAAGCATCGGTTAGTATTTGAAGAGTTTTCTTGGCTAATTTTTAAAGTTTCACTAGAAACTTGATGTTGATTCGCCTTTTTTCCGGCAGAATGCAGTTGCAAGTGTTCAATCAATGATGCAGTTCTCCCAATTGGTGTGATCGGTTAAGACGAAACTGGCTACATGGATAGAGACGGTGCGTAGGAGGACGTCACCTAAACAGTTGTTGCCAAATCCACTTTTTTCAAGCTGTACACTTAGTCTCGTTCCTTTTATCTTGTGTGTCACACTTTATATATATATATATATATATATATATTATATATATATATATATATATATATATATATATATGTGTGTGTGTGTGTGTGTGTGTGTGCGTGTGTGTCTGTGTGTGTGATATTTCTGGAGGGTGGTTAATTTAAACAATGGCGAACCAAATGTAGGGCTGGACGGTGATGTGATTTTCTGTGTTACGTGGAGCGTGGTAGAGTACGGTACTGTCGAAGAGGCACTCATGTAAATCGTTATCCCTTTTTATTCACAACCGGAAACACACAAAGATCCAGTAGAGATGGCATTACACATACAAGAAGCAAACATCATAGCACAAACACAGAAAAAGACAAACATAGAACACGTGGCAGCCGCACGATTACATGATGAAGGCAGGTAGACAAAAGAGAGCTGTTCCACAAGATTTTTGCTTTTATACCAGTAGTGCAAGTGCTTGATAATTATGTAATAGTAGTTCTAATTGGATAGAATGGGTGGGACGGGAATTTCGGACTAGCCGATTACGATTAAGATTACAATGTTAATTTTAAACCAAAGAGTTAAGTTATTTCAAATATTAGTACAAAGGATTAGTAAAAATGATACTAGAGGGAATTATTACACACACACACACACATATATATATGTTTAATCAAATGAGATCTAACTTAGTTTTTCAAATTACATTAATGATACAATTTATTTTATTTGGCTATTTAAATATACTGTTAGATAAATAATTAATGTTTAGTAAGGAATTATTAACTTTATTTCAACAACTTATATTTCTGTAGATGTTCGGGATTTATTTCAGTTATTTGCAATGATTTAGATTAATATCCTCAGAATGATTACTATAAATGTAACCGTTTCTAATTGAAATCAATTATTTCCACGTGAATTCTTTAAATTTTAGCAGGATTTAAATCTATTTTTTTATTTAAAACTTGTCATAGTAATCTGATGGTCAAATTTGTGTCTTCATTTAAGAATAACACAAATATCTCAGTCTTCATTTTAATTGTAATTGTAAAATACAATTAAAACTTTGAGTAATGATGGGAAATTAATTTTCATGACACTAGCTCGAATGCTAACAAGATTAAATCAAACCAGACAGTCAGCAGATTAAAATCAATTCCATGGCATAATGATAATTTAATGATAGTTTCCTAGATTATTATCGATAAATGCCGACTATTCAAAATGTGTTAGAGACGTAGGTGTCAAATCACGATTTGAAGGAAGCTCATACGATTTGAATTATAATCCTGAAAATTAATATTTGTATAATTTCTAAGCATATATATTAGGGTTACGAAATTGTGTAAGTATTTTTAATGCTCAGTTTTACATGATTTACTGATATGTATATATATATATATATATATATATATATATATATATATATATTCAATGCTTCAAAGGAATTATTGATTGTTGTAAAATAAGAGACGATATTCTGTGATAAAAAAAAGATATAATAAAATTTTCCTCTTCGTTTTTAAGTAGAGGAAATAATATGAACTCTCCATTTTCTGTTGCCATTTTGAAAAATATAATATTTTAATTCAAAATTACAAATTTAATCTCAGTGTTCTCTATTCAATAGATAAAACATTGACGTACTTAACCAGATGAAAAAAAAATTTTAAGTAAAGTTTTCTTTCCATTCTAAATAATGCTCTAGCATACAATATTTAATCAAAAACTATAAATTATTGTGAATGGAATCTTATTTTTCTTTTCTTTTGATTCACGTGATATCAGTAGAAATGATAAATAAGTATCATCATTTTCAATTTTTGGCAATAACATACATATGCTGTATAGAGTTTATATTATTCATTCAAAATATGAGTAATATCTTACAAAAAATGAATTTTGAAAGATATAAATATAGTTATAGTTACCTAATTCCACATTTTCAGAACGATAATAAAATACACAAAGTAATTTAAGAGATTATATATATTGAGTTTAGCAGATTTTATAAATATTCATAAAAACCTTCATTTTGACTAAGAAAGATAACTTATATTTATTAGAGCTTAAATTAAGTTTCAAAACAGAAAATTAGAGATAGCTAATCGAGTTTGAGACAATTCTAATATTAAAAGAAAAATAATACTTATGCTTTAGTTAAGAATAAATTTTTGCTGTTACTAGTTAATCAAATACCGCATTTACTCGAATCTAAGCTGCACCCCAAATTCTCGATGCAAGTGGCCAGAATAGACGGAATGCATTTTTCCATTTGAAAGGGATGGAAACTAATTCCGACAATTTCAAACATCCAACAAATGTTTTGCCTATGATTCTAAGCCGCACCCAATTTTTAGTACCATTACCACAGGAAAAATAGTGCGGCTTAGATTGGAGTAAATACGGTAATTGGAATTGGATTCAGGTATCCGACTACGTTTGGAACCGTGATTTTAAAAAAGCGCATAAATGGATAATTTTCATGATATTTAGTGTCGATCAGATTAGAATACATGTATAAAATTGTTTTAAGGACTTTTTGGCAAAAAGAAATTATTTAAATACAATATTTCTGCAAACAATTAACTTAGAATGACCTTTTTTCAAAGTGTTCTCCTTTTCTGAAAATGCTTCTATTATAGTAATATTTTTCCTGTATATAGCTTAGACCTCTGTACAGAGACTCAACTATGATTTTTGAAAAATTCACATTATTTTCACAGTTACAACACATTGAAATAATTATCGGCGTTTTTTTCCTTTAAATTTCTCCCTTCTGTTGTCGTAAAATATAGATAAACCCACTTCAAAGTTATATGTTTCAAAAATTCTAGTTCAGCCTCTGTATAGAGGTCTGAGTTATATACAGGCAAAATATTGTTATAATAGAAGCATTTTTCACAAAAGGAGAATATTTTGAAAATTGGTCTTTCTATATTCATTTTTTGTCAAATTTTGTAATTCATTTTTGTCATTTTTTATTAAATAATTTTTATTGTAATAATATTCTTGGAACAATTTTTATATACATTTTCTAATCTAAAAGACACTAAATATCATAAATATTATCCATTTATACGCTTTTGCAAAATAACAGTTCCGAACGTAGTCAGATAACTTAAGGTAATGCCAAGAAAAAATTGTCATCTCAGTATACTTATATGTAATGTTTGGGTATATATAGTTTGTTGAATCTGCTTCATACCATTTTATATTAGGCGAAAAATTTAATTTCTTAAAAAAATAATATTTATTTAACAATTTGCTCAACAATTTTTATTTAATTTCAACCTCAACTTTTAACCTCAGTAGTCCATATACAAAACAAATGATATAAACTAAGAAACCCTATCTAAAAAAATAAACATACACTGAACTTCAAAAGCTGAGATAGCCACACAAACTCACATTCCGGAAGTAGTCAAAACATTAGTGTAAATTAGGCCAAGGGATCATTGTGGATAGGGGAATAACAGAAGGCCACGGCATTTTAAAGTTTGCATTCATTGATTAACTTTGCACCTTAGGAAAGGTGTAAATTTTGTACCATAAAAATCAATAAGTATATCTTAAATAAAATAGTGGCAATTTTTTTTCAATTTACTTATTGTGCTATTTATATATATATATACACTCTGTCGCAAAAAAATATATGCACCCAGAAGAAATTGAGCTACATTCACGAGATTTGGTATGCATGTAGTGTATATGAAAATAAACAAATGATTAAAAATTCAGAACAAAATATCATTTTATTAAGCGGTTACAGCTTGCAAAAGGTTAAAAATCAGTAAGTAGTAAAGCCACCTCTGGCAGCTATACAAGCCGAAATTCGGCGAAGCATCGATTCAATTAGATCACTTATGACCCCCTGTGGAAGATCCTGCCATAGTCTTTGCATCTGCGCAGTTAATTCTCCTGTATCTCGGGACGGCTGCAGTTGCCTTCCCAGCGCGTCCAGACATGCTCTATTGGCGAAAGATCTGGTGACCTGGCAGGCCATGGTAGGACGTCATATCCTTGAAGACATTGTTGGGAGAATCGCGCAGTATGTGGACGAGCATTATCCTGTTGATAAATGGCACCTGGGCGACTTGATAGCATGAGTAGCACAATCGGCGTTAAAATATCGTCCACGTATTTGCGAGCTGTCAAAGTGCCTTGAAGGACCACTAAAGATGATCGTGCGTCCCAAGAAATTGCTCCCCACACTGTCACACCTTGTGAAATTGCTGTATGCCGCTCGACAATAAATGCCGGATCGGACCGCTGGCCGGTGCGCCTCCAGACACGTGTGCGGTGGTCATCAGCACTGAGACTGAATCGGGATTCATCACTGAAGATGACACGTCTCCAGTCTGTCACACTCCAAGTTGCCCGAGGTCGGCAAAAATCCAGTCGACACTACCTATGATGTGGGGTCAGTGGTAAGCGTCTTAGCGGACGTCGGTTCCTCAAGCCAACTTCGGTCAGTCGTCTCCTTATGGTTTCTCTTGATGGCACTGGATGTCTGGAAGGAGGTAAGAGGCGTTGAATCGATGCTAGCGACGTTGTTGGTGCCGAAGTAGCCACTCTTCTGATTGCACGATCCTCGCAATCATTTGTGTTCCTGGGACGTCCTGACCCTCCGCGACGGTACACTCTACCTTCTGTGATCCACTGTTGCCAACACCGAGCAACTACCATATCGCTCCGACCGAGGTGGCGGCCGATACGTCTATTCGACCAACCTGCTTCTCTGAGGCCTATTATACAGCCCCTATCAAAGTCCGTCAGCTGCTCGTACTGCCGCCGGTTACGTCTTAGAGGCATCCTAAGTCTCAATATCGTCTATCAAAGTCATCAGATTCGTTTGGATAGCCGTACGGCGCTCGTACTCATGCTTTTAAACTCTCCCAGTTGCGCAACTAATATGCACATAGCACACTTAGCCATGTCTCATTGGCTTCGAAATTTTAATCATTTGCATATCTCTTACCAGACTACATTCTTGCCGAGTTTCGTGATTGTAGCTTGATTTCTTCTGGGTGCATATATTTTTTTGCGACAGAGTGTATATAGCTGCAAACATACCTAATTATAAAATCAGCGAAATTAATATACCCTATCGCACTTTTCTGCAATTTTTTTTTAAAATCAAGAATAAATACAGATTGCTTGTTAAAATGTTCATCGCAGCCTGTAAGTAAACGTCAACCAATTCGCATCTATATTAACAATTTTGATCTTCATGCAAGAAAAGGTTTTCCTCGCAAACTTCTTTTGATTCAAATATAGAGAACAGTTTCTCTATATTTGACTTTTTGACCCTTTTCACGGGCTGTATGTTTCACGTGGATCAATATTTGCCCATTTCTGACGTTTTATACGTAATTTATTAGTTTTCTTCTAAGTCGTAGATTGTATAATCAAAGCAACATATAATCTCCATTTTCCCATTACAGATTACAATCGCACATTATTTTTCTCTCTTACTTTAGATCACTTTAAATAGCATTCCTAATATACATATCACGGTTTCTTCACACGGAAAGAATTTCAAGTAAATCAAACATAAATAGAATCCCTAAAGGTTAATTGAAAACACGTGAGAATCTGCTACAGTATAAACATTAAATAAAACAGAGCTATAAATGTAGGTTTTTCTTATCTAATCCCTAACTCTACTCCGAACCTCGTAATTCCAAATGAGAAATGAAACTACCTCCATACGATTGTGTCAACATTTTTCTTTCCCTACTTTGAAAAATGATAGACCCTACTAAAATTCCTTTCCTCCATGTAACTTAATCCCATCTTTGCTGAGAAATAAAAATAGAAAAATAGGGTTATAAACTTCAGAGAAGAGGCAAATAAAATGTTTCGTGAAAAGCTAGAAAACCCAAAACGTATTAGTACTTTAAAGCAATAAAAATTAGTTATGTAAGAAATAAATTTTACTCAGATTATTTAAATATTAAAATATAAGTTTTGAAGCAACTTTTCATGAATGTTGTCTTTCAATGTTAAAGTCTCTTAAGGTATCCGACTACGTTCGGAACCGTGATTTTGCAAAATCACATAAATGGATAATGTTTACGATATTTAATGTCACTTAGATTAGAGAATGTATATAAAATTGTTTTAAAAAAAGTATTATAACAAAAAATTATTTAAGTACAATATTTTGACAAAAAATTAACATAGAATGACCAATTTTCAAAACATTCTCCTTTTGTGAAAAATTCTTCTATTATAATAATATTTTGCCTTTATATAGCTCAGACCTCTATACAGAGGCTCAACCAGAAGTTTTGAAATATATAACTTAGAAGTGGGTTTATCCATGTTTTACGACAACAGAGAGGAGAAATTTTAAGAAAAAAACGCCGATAATTATTTCAATCGGTTGTAACTCTGAAAATAATGTGAATTTTTCAAAAAGAAATAGTTCAGACTCTCTGGAGAAGCCTTTGCGTTATATAAGCAAAATATTATTATTTTAGAAGCATTTTTTATAAAAGGAGAACATTTTGAAAAAAGGTTATTATAAGTTATTTTTTGCCAAAATATTGTATTTAAATAAATTTTTTTTTGTCAAAATGTCCTGAAAATAATTTTATACATGTATTCTAATCTAAGTGACACTTGATATCACGAAAATTATCCATTTATGCACTTTTATAAAATCACGGTCCAGAACGTATTCGATACCTTAAAAAATGTTAAAGGTTAAGTCATGCAGTTTAAGAAAAATACTTAACATCACCTTTAAATTTTAATTAGGAGTTTTTTGCTAGGGATACTAATTTACGATATCTTCAGAATTTATTAACTTATTTTTATAGTATGCTTCTTTTTTGAGAAAAATGGCATTTTAGTTGATAATTCATTTCATAATTAATAAAAGAAATTTGATTTAACATATTTTGTAGTGCAGTTTTAGTGTATTATTAAAGATAATGTTAAATTCTCTCTTTGTTATGAATATAAAAATAAGAACTCCAAAATATAAATACGCCATCCAGATTATTCATAACATTCACATTCTTTGAAAGAAATATTTTATTTTATGCTTTTCCATAAAACAATCTATTTGGAAATTACTAGTCTTTTGTCGATGTTCGAAAACTCTATATTGACTAAAACAGGGAAAAATTAGACAAAATTTGTGTATAATGCAAATAGAAAATTATATATTTATTAACTGGGTAGAATACTTAAAAATTAACAACGACTAAGTTTATGTCTTCATACCTTTTTGCATACCTTTAATTTACTTGTAGACTTAATTTCAGTAATGAAACCATAAAATACGATGGTGTAGCAAAATATTTAATTTCCCGTAATTACTGCAGTTTTTCTTGATACTTTTAGAGTCTTTTTTTTTCTACTGTTGCCATCATCCCCTCAGAGGACTCATCTTCTTTAGATTAGAGTACGGATGTCACAATCTCGAGATGCCTTAGTGATATTTTTCTTTTTTTCTAAGGTGTTACTGTCTTTGATAAACATGCTTGTCGTGTCCCCGGGGTACGCTAGTAAGTCTTCTCAGTTTTCGACTCTCCTTCTTGTCATTCAATTCACCCATTCTTTCTTTTCCCGTCAAGATCACAGATAGATATTTTGTAAATATACGTGGATACAATTACTGATTAAATTAGTTTTGTTACAATACCCATTATTCATAAAAAAACATATTTTGGCTTTCATTTTGTATTGTGTTAATTAATTTTGATTTTCGTATTGCTTATTCGTTTTTTACTAATACCGTTGGTTTACCATGTGCGGCATCCCGTAAGTAGGAAAATGGTGTCCAGGGAATATTTTTGCATTCCTTTTAGCCCACTCTTTGCTGTAGACGAGAGGCAGGAGTGAGCTCGCTCCAGTCAATCAGCCAGTGGTGGTGAAAAGTCTCTTCGGAGTTCCTGTAGAAACATAGCTGTAGAGCTACTGCTGCAGATAAAGGGTAACGGGGGTACACGTCAGATCCTCATTATAATATTATTGTAATGCTATATACCGGGTGTACATCAGGTAAGCGCCGAGCTTAACTTTTTGTAAGTTGACCAGGGCACTGCCTCCCTTGTTGGACTCCATGCTGGGTGGAGGCACTCCAGGATGAAGAATTCTTCGCGACCATGGATCCAATCAGCTGTGCCCGGATAAAAACCTTGTTTTACTAACTATTACCATTGATGAAATACCTACACATTCTCGTGGCTACAGTAGCCGAGTGGTATAAGTGTCGGATCGTGGCTGGCTTTGTCACGAGTTTGAGCCCAGTACCACTAAAGACCCGCTGTGTAGGGCAATGATGCACGTTAAATCTGTCGAGAGCTGAAGCGTCCTCCCGTTGGTGTGGTGTGGTAGTTAGGAGAAGGAGTGTCAGCTCAGGTGTCGTCCACGTCACTTGACCATGGTTCAAAATTACATGTTTTTAGCCAGAAGCCATCGTGCAGCTGAACAATGCGACGTTAATATTCACTCACTCTCCCAACACATTGTCTGTTTTTAGTTCTATCACTACCTAACAACGAAATGTCTCGAAAGTCTCCGTCTGCCATTCATATAGCTTTAAAAGGGATAGGTGGAGAACCAAGATCCATCAAAAGCTGCGATTCGATGACTTACTTATCGATAATACATCTGATTTACGAAGTGAATATCTTTTGTAAGTCAAAACCATTTTAGATTCTCCATTAATAGTATGGCCTCACAAATCATTAAATTCTTGGTCAGGACTCATCTCAGCATTAGATCTTTTGTGTGCTTCTGAAGCAGAAATCCTGGAAGAACTTGATGATCCCAGGTCAGAGAAATTACAACAAAAAAAGACTCTTCAACTTTTCTATAATTAAACATATAATTTTAACTTTCAATAGTCATAAATTACCATCAACCATTATATCTGGATACCTTAATTGTAAGATACATCCGTATATTACAGATCATCAGCGTTGTTTCAAGTGTCAGACGTTCAGACATTCTCAAACTTCCTGCCACGGTCACCTGACGTGCTCTAGATGTGCGTCTGTTGGGCATTCTTCCATGGATAGTACTCAAGAGCTGTGTAAAGTGTTAATTGTTCACAATCCTATCCATCAGATTCGGAATTATGCCAAAAATGGAAACTAGAAAAACCAATTCTCTCAAGAAATTAAAACAAATAAAAATATCTCCTATTTAAATGCAGGCAAATTAATAGTTCTTCCTTTAACCCAAACATGTTCAGGCTACTAAACCTTCAGTTATATCTACTATTAACCAAAAAGAACCAAACATAACAAATATCATTTGTCCACCTTTGTAATGCCTCAAACCAATATCCTCTGCTAATAAGATACGTCCACAATTCCTGTAGTCTCCAGACCATGTTCATCCACTCAAGGACATCTATAGGGTGTTTTTTTAGAGGTATAGAACTTTAAATTGCAATAAAACAACGATGTATTATTCGATTGACATGAAATTTTTTTTATTCAAAAGATAATCTTGTGGCATTACATTTTAAATATGATCAAGCAAGGCGTAGATTCGTCGAATGGGCCCCAAAACGAGATTGCCGTTGTTCCCGATTTTCATAAGCGAATTTTGTTTAGCGATGAAGCGCACTTCTGGTTGAATGGCTACGTCAACAAACAAAACTGACGCATTTGGAATGAAGCTAATCCACAAGTGTATGTCGAAACACCGTTACATCCAAAAAACTGACTGTTTGGTGCGCTTTATGGGCTGGTGGAATCATTGGTCCGTACTTCTTCAAAAACGATGAAGGCCACAACGTTACAGTCAATGGTGATCGGTATAGAGCCATGATTACTAAATTTTTCATTCCTGAATTGACCAACCATGATGTCCAGGGGCTGTGGTTCCAACAAGACTGCGCAACATGTCACACAGCTCGTGCCACAATCTATTTATTGAAAGACACGTTTGGTGACCGCCTAATTTCAAGTTTTGGACCTGTGAATTGGCTCCCAAGATCTTGTGATTTAACACCGCTAGACTATTTTCTGTGGGGCTATTTAAAGTCATTGGTCTATGCGGATAAGCCACAAACGCTTGACCATTTGGAAGACAACATTCGCCATGTTATTGCCGATATACGGCCACAAATGTTGGAAAAAGTCATCGAAAATTGGACGTCCAGATTGGACTACATCCGAGCCAGCCGTGGCAGTCCTATGCCAGAAATGATATTTAAAATGTAATGCCACAAGATTATCTTTCGAATAAAAAAATTTCATGTCAATCGAGTAATACATCGTTGTTGTATTGCAATTTAAAGTTCTATACCTCTAAAAAAACATCCTATACTTTCTTCCACATTTTCAGTAAATCAACCATACCAAGTGAATCTCAGTTATATTTACCCATTTCTACTTCTACTACTTTCTCTGGCAATAGCAACTTCTATTTCCTATAACTCCTGATAAATTTGCCGTACTATCAATTGAAATTCAGCAGTCTGTCAGGAGACTGCCGCTACCACATCCCCTAATCAACATTCTGTTTTATATAAAATTCCAAATAGTTTAAACTAAATTCAAAAAATAGAAGTGAGAGCACAAAATGACAGAAACTTGAAATCAAAATAAAAACGACACCTCACAAGTTTAAGAATAATTTTGTTCACTTCACATCAGAAGACGAGGATATGATTTTGTATCATGTAGATGAAAAACTAATGGATGATCATGCACTGAATGGTATCCTGCATTTCCTGACCCTAACTAGAAATCGAAAACATAATTAAAACTTTATGTTTTAAGTTTCTCAAATGTTTCATTCTACGAAATTGGATGTGAATGTGATTTACGAAATCATGTTTTAAATGTCCCTTCATTCACAAGAATTTTTAAATTTTACTTTGTAGAACCTGTATGCATATAAATTACAATTGATTTTAATGTGTTTTACTTTTTAATTTTATTCCCATAATATTATATTAAAAATCTCATACTTTCCATCCGTTTTTAAAATTTTAACATACCTTAAAACAATTGCTTGGCGTAGTTTTGCCAGAATGGCTCTTGCGTCAAAGTTCCACATTCACTCACTACTTCACTATCCTGTTTTGCCATCACTACATTTTTCATTTAGAATTATCTTTCATAATATTGAAACATAACTTACCTGTATTAGTGTTTACTTATACTCTTAAAATTTAAAGGCAAAAAGCATTCTGCAAAAAATATTGGTTTAAATTAAATTTGTCGTCCATTCTTGTTTTCCCATTTTTGCCTTTCCAAAGAAGCCATTTTTCCTTAAATGCTTAAATGGTTGTTTAATGACTAAGTGTTTTAAGAAATCACTTGAATTTAATTTCCAATAGGTACATTCTGACCAAATATTGCCAAAACAAACCAACCAAATTATTAAAATATTACCGTTTTGATCTTAAGCAGTTACAAAACCCTTTATCAATACGTAAGAATGTTTACATTAAAATATTTTTATATATATCAGCATTTAATCTAAAAAATTTACTAGTTAAGTCTCATACATATCTATATTACTTTAAGCATTTTAATAATCGTAAGGAGGTAAATGTACTGTAACCAAGGCTTGAATTCCTTTAATACTGGGTATTTTGGTTATAATACTCTTTTAAAATTTATTTAGATTCATATTTAACGTTTTATATTCATTATTAAGTTTTATATGGTAATGAAATTATCATGAGAATAAATAAACACAATTTAATCGTTTGTACGTATAGAGAAAGAATACATTTACTTTCAAAACAACCTAAATAAAATGCGTTGTGCAATTCTTTCATCAAATATTTAATTCAATCTATTTAAAGGGGAATGTAGCAAAATTTTAATTTGCCTTCGTATTAAATGTTTTAAATAGAAATGTGCATCAGCGAATAACTCAATATTTAATAAGGTCTTGGTACCTAAAGATAAATAATTGATTCCTAATCTAATATTTAAGAATGATGTGCATTACATTATTTAATTTCATTAACAATTGCTTGTGTTTCCCATTTATTGCCTTTAAAAAGGATACTAAGTTTTGCAGTTAGCTTAATTAATCCAATTATCTATTTCTGTTATCTGTTTACTTATTCAATTGATCTAATTTCGTATCACATATACAGAATTGTTGAAATTAAACTTTATTAATCTAATTGGATGCACATAGGTCATACGGACATGTACTTTAAATTGCAAATACTTAAGACTGTAAAAAATAGTACAAGCAAATGTCGATAGATATATAGTGCTGTAACTCTAATAAAACGTTATATCATAAACATCATCTGTGTAACATACATTCATGTCCATAAATTAAGGATAATTCAGAATCACACAAGTTGAACTCTAAAATAAAAATTTCACCTGTAGAATTATCACACACATCTTGAACAAGAATATGCAAATTACAGGAAACCACCAGATGGCGCGGATAGTACGTCACAATGATGAGAGTGTAAGAGAGGGATATATAAGGAATAGTGGCAAACAAGTAACATTGTTCACAAGCGCTTTAAAAGCCTTCCAGTGCAATACCCGCATAGTTATGGCACAAATGAAGCATTTAGATGATTTTTTACGTGGTAGAATTATTGGACGACTGGAATGTGAACGTACGCAGCTGAAAGTATCCGAGGAACTTGGAATCGCACAGAGTGTTACCTCCAGGCTTTTGCAAAGATTCCAAGATGATGGTAATTTGAGTAGATGTTGCAGCACAGGTCACCCCCTAGTTAAAACGCCGAATGAGGACTGGTATTTGGCAGTTACGGCCAAAAGAAACAGACGGAGCACAGCATCAGACCTGTCTCGTCAGCTCTCTTCAGCTACCGGTACAACAGTTTCATGGCAGGCCGTGTACAGACTCTTAGGGCACATTGGTTTATATGCTCGTAGGCCTGTCAGATGTGTTCCACTTACAGCAACTCACTGTCACCTGCGATTAGCTTGGAGTAGAGAGCATGCATTGTGGACACCACAACAGTGGTCTTGTGTGATGTTTTCCGACGAGTCCAGGTTTAGTTTGCAGTGTGATTCTCGCCGGACATTAATATGGAGAGCGCCAGGTACCCGTTACCACCAAGAGAACACCATTGAACGACACCGTTACGGTGGTGCAGGATGGCTCGCGTTTGGGGAGGAATTATTCTTGGTTCCAGAACTGATCTGCATGTTTAGAGTGTAACGATGACAGACCACATCTATTGGGATGTCATTCTGAAACAACAACGTTTCGGGACGCCATGGGTGCTGAATTTCTGTTTATGGATGACAACGCCCGTCCTCACCGTGCAAACATTGTAGACGAATGCCTTCAATCGGAGGAAATATGTTTGGCCGACGAATTGCAGCCCGTCAACCCCCTCCAACCTGTCTACCGGAACTTCGGAGGGCATTGCTTGTGAGTGGTGTATTATTTCCCAAGATCATATTGATAATTTGATACTCAGCATGCCTAGGCGTTGTAAGGCCTGTATTGCATCGTCTGGCTGTATTAACCATCATACTAACCATGCTATACTGTTTTTTGTAAATAGATTATTTTTTGAAATTTGCTTCAAGGAGTAAAAATCAGAATATCTATTAATTATGTCAAACATATAGCATCTTTTTTGCTATTTACCTTTTGTTTAATAAATAGACTTTACAAATAAGTCAAATTTGTTTTGCTTATGTCTCTTTCTTTGCCTGAAATTCATTATCCTCAATTTATGGACATGATTGTACATACATCAATCCGATAAAATCAATTACCAACCATTACTAATCCGATAAAATTGAAAAGCGGTGAACAAGTAGGAGTTTCCGCCTTGTTAATGCACAATACCAACCTTTAAAGATGGCTTTCTTGTGGTAAATTTATTCTACCAAAATGACAACAATTCTACCTGTACAATTAAATAATGCTGTCTGCCAAAGAACATTCACCAATGATGAATGCAAGCGACATAATGAATATGTTCGAAAGAAGAGAGTACATCTTAATTTTTATCAGATAGAAAATGACTTGCTGTTGACTCTTAAGTGTGAAAGCTGAGACTACGGGTGTCAAGCAAGTAATTTGCTAATTGTTATATGGGGTTGTTAGTGTACTGTTTTTCATACTAAGTATAAACCTTATTCAACCATTTGTGAAACGGTGTGACGATTTTTGCGGTATTTTCCATATAAAATTCCTAATCTTCATCAGTTATCCGGTGGGGACAATGAAGTTCAAAAAAATATTTGTAGTAAGATTCTGTACTTAATTAGCAATCGAGGTCGCTTTACCATAGAATATTTTACATGTGGATAAGGCCCTTTTTTACTTAGAAGGTGAAGTGAATGTACCCAGTTGTCATATTTGAGTAATATTTAGAAAACCTACTCTCTCTCTATATATACACTCTGTCGCAAAAAAATATATGCACCCAGAAGAAATTGAGCTACATTCACGAAATTTGGTATGCATGTAGTGTATATGAAAATAAACAAATGATTAAAAATTCAGAACAAAATATCATTTTATTAAGCGGTTACAGCTTGCAAAAGGTTAAAAATCAGTAAGTAGTAAAGCCACCTCTGGCAGCTATACAAGCCGAAATTCGGCGAAGCATCGATTCAATTAGATCACTTATGATCCCCTGTGGAAGATCCTGCCATAGTCTCTGCATCTGCGCAGTTAATTCTCCTGTATCTCTCGGGACGGCTGCAGTTGCCTTCCCAGCGCGTTCAGACATGCTCTATTGGCGAAAGATCTGGTGACCTGGCAGGCCATGGTAGGACGTCATATCCTTGAAGACATTGTTGGGGAGAGTCGCGCAGTATGTGGACGAGCATTATCCTGTTGATAAATGGCACCTGGGCGACTTGATAGCATGGGTAGCACAATCGGCGTTAAAATATCGTCCACGTATCTGCGAGCTGTCAAAGTGCCTTGAAGGACCACTAAAGATGATCGTGTGTCCCAAGAAATTGCTCCCCACACTGTCACACCTTGTGAAATTGCTGTATGCCGCTCGACAATAAATGCCGGATCGGATCGCTGGCCGGTGCGCCTCCAGACACGTGTGCGGTGGTCATCAGCACTGAGACTGAATCGGGATTCATCACTGAAGATGACACGTCTCCAGTCTGTCACACTCCAAGTTGCCCGAGGTCGGCAAAAATCCAGTCGACACTGCCTATGATGTGGGGTCAGTGGTAAGCGTCTTAGCGGACGTCGGCTCCTCAAGCCAACTTCGGTCAGTCGTCTCCTTATGGTTTCTCTTGATGGCACTGGATGTCTGGAAGGAGGTAAGTGGCGTTGATTCGATGCTAGCGACGTTGTTGGTGCCGAAGTGGCCACTCTTCTGATTGCACGATCCTCGCGATCATTTGTGTTCCTGGGAGGTCCTGACCCTCCGCGACGGTACACTCTACCTTCTGTGATCCACTGTTGGCAACACCGAGCAACTACCATATCGCTCCGACCGAGGTGGCGGCCGATACGTCTATTCGACCAACCTGCTTCTCAAAGGCCTATTATACGGCCCCTATCAAAGTCCGTCAGCTGCTCGTACTGCCGCCGGTTACGTCTTAAAGGCATCCTAAGTCTCAATAACGTCTATCAAAGTCATCAGATTCGTTTGGATAGCCGTATGGCGCTCGTACTCATGCTTTTAAACTCTCCCAGTTGCGCAACTAATATGCGCATAGCACACTTAGCCTTGTCTCATTGGCTTCGAAATTTTAATCATTTGCATATCTCTTACCAGACTACATTCTTGCCGAGTTTCGTGATTGTAGCTTGATTTCTTCTGGGTGCATATATTTTTTTGCGACAGAGTGTATATAAATTTATCAAGTATCATTGCATCTTGGAAAGTTTATGATATTGTGTGCTTTTTTCCTAACAAATAACTCAAACAAGGTTTGAAAACTGTCTCACTTTTAGAAATTATTATCAAAATTTGTTAACAATGATTGTGATAACAGAGCTGCAGCAATGGCAATGCTTCCAGGATACAGTTTTTATCCAAGGAATTTTTGTCTCTCCATATTCTCTGTTGCATGAGTGATCTCAGCCGACTTTTCTTGAGTTTTTTTTATTGCTTTTTTTAGCTTATATTTTTCTCTAATAATCAATGCTCAAGTATTTTCAGATATCAAATTCACAGGCAATTAAAGAAAATGGGTTTTGTTTGAAATTTAAGACAGTTAAGTTACAAGATCTAACTTTGATTTGTATAATCATTGCAGTTCCAGAAATCTTAAAAAATGACACAGACAAATGTTATTTTTATTTAACAATTAAAAAATTCAATGCACTAATTTGAAAATCATAAAGAAGGAAAAGATCCTGGATCTCAGGTAAAGTACTGTTAAGAAATAATAATAATTATAGAATTTAAGAACTTGATGGGAAATGTGAGATACTCTAGTTGTAACTTAGAAAGCCAGGAATCGTTCTATATATCTTTAGTGTATAGATGTATGTGATTCAAATAAAAACCACAGAAATACATTTATGGAGGACGGCTTATTTTCTTTAATGAACAGTGCAATTCAGAACATCAGTCTTTTCTTAATAATATATCCATGGGCTTTGCTTTAAAACAAACAAAATAATAAATTGCATGCCTCTTTACATGATTTTAAATAAAAACAGGTAATAAAAATAATTAAGTCAATTCTTACTTAGGTCAACAGAGAAAATTTTTATTTTAGTTGGTTAAATTAAATTAATGAATTAATGTTTGAAAAAAACTGTATTAACATCAAGTGTCATCCATTACAAATTAAAACCAACATGTTTGAACTCGAGTAGCAGGATCTGTTGCAGCTAGTTCTAACTTCATCAGAATACCACAGAATAAATTTAAGGTTAAGAAATAAAATTTAATTAGGACACTTGAGAAGAATTAATATTTGAAAAAACTTTATTAACATCAAGTGTCATCAACTACAAATTTTAAAAAATGTATTTGAATTTACGTGGATGAATAAAAAGCACATTTTTAACGACTGAAAATTTGGACAACATATATGTATAAATAAATGTATATAGGAAGAGAGTGAACTAATAGTAGGAATTAAATACGCTCTTACGAGGAAAAAATATTCATAGAACTGATTTAATTGATATATAAAATTAGAAATCAGGCAAAGAATTACTTAACACAATTTGAATTAACTTGTTTTTAAAGAACCAAACGAAGTAATTAAAAAGAAAAAGTTTCTAGATCTTAATCCTATTGAAGTGCTGACGATGTCGCATAAGTTTACGCCTACTTCATCTTTTTTATGATAATAATATTTGAAATTGAATTCCATTTAGCATCTAATAACTTTAATTATTCTACAGGATAACCAATTGCAGAAAAGCTTGGAATATTGAACCTACCAGTATCCAAGGACTTCTTAATGTATCAAGTTATTGCAGTCATAGAATATTGGCGAAATTCCAAAAACAGTGATTCACGTGAAATGTAAACATTTATTTTGATTGACCCATAGAAAATTTGTATTTTTACATTTCATATACTACAAAAGAAGTTAATTCTTGTAAAATAAGTAACAAAATTCAAACTAGTTCAACCATTTGTAAAAAATAAAATCATAACTCAAACAAAAATGACAATCAAAAAAGAGCTGGAAATATTAGACAATTGTAAATCATTTTCTATAATTTGTTTCTTTAACTCAAAACTGTAATGTTTTGTAAAGATGAAAATGTTCTTGTAGTATTTACAAGGAGCAAGTTTTTTTCTCAGGACAGTTTATTGCTCTTTGAAGGTTCACTGAATATTTCCTTAAAGCATGATTAGCTTTAGTTGTTTTGAATTTTGTTTCATTTGAACATGATGAATATTATAATAAGTGATGAGCCATAAAATACTAGCTTTAAAATTGAGTTCGTCTAGCCATATATTTTTCTTCATAGCAAAATTTTTATGTACTATAAGTAAAATTGTAACAATGTTTCGAAATCTATCAGGGATTATAAACTTCTGAAAAGAAACGATAAAACGTTTCATTACGTGTTACAAATTGTAAAAGGCTAAGTTTTTACGATTTTTTCTCGTTGTATTCCAAGATTCAAAAAATAGCTTCTTAAATAATGCAGGTTGGTATAAGAACACGGACAAACTTCATTCAACAAAAAATATTTTGAAATTGTCAGCTTAATACAGGAGAGGGTAACTAGTCAGTCAGAAAATAAGTTTTAAAGTGATATTTTTCCCCGTGTGCGATGACATATCCGTCTTTTATACTTTTCACCTTTAGGAAAACAAAGTACATTAAAGTGTTCTAAAAGAATGTGTGCAGAGTTTGGAGGATGACATCACTAGAGATTTCAGGATTTCAAGCCTAAATTCAATTTTTCTTGCTTATACCATTACTGCTGATATCAATGCAACCCCTAAAGAGCTACGGCTTGGACATATTGACTTGAACTCAGATTCAAAGAGCCATGCCTCTTCTTCACATTACATATTCTCTTTGATTCTATTTCTAACTGTTTGAACTGTTAACTATGTATATAATACATTTTTAAATCTAAATGAAAAAAAATCTAAATTATTTTCATTATTTTCTAACCTTATACTTTCATATAAGATGAAATTATCCTTTATAAAACATTAAATACATAGCATTTAAAAATGCTGTGATAGTAATAAAAATAACCTATTATTTTTACCTAGGACTAATTCAGCGTTAAATTGAATCATAACTATTAAACGAGGGTTTTTTTGTTATTTTACTGTCCTTTTGTATTTAATTTATTAATTTAATATGTAAAAGTATGTTTTTGATATAATAGATTTCAGTTGACATTTTTATTTTCTCTAAATTATAAATGGAATAGTGTTTATTTTCTTACAATTTAAAAACTTGAAACTTATATAGGAAACGCTTTAAGGATGTATTAATGTTAAATTATTCATTTAGTAAAAGTTAATAATTTTTTTTTATTGAAATTCAATATATAGCAAGAACTTTCAGAATAACAAAAACAAATTTGCTCTCAAACAAACTCTGCTTTATGAAAGAGAAACAGGAAACTACTTCTGTATAAGTCTAAATTGTTTATTAGAAAGGCCCATAAGGATAATTTAAAGCAAAATTATATTTTACTTTGAGTCCAAAAGCAGACGTGTATTTAATTTTATTTCGTTTTCCTCAATAAGAAAATCATGTTTTATTGATTTTTTCCCAACTTTAATGAAAACGTGTTCAATTTCATTTCTTCTCATGAACTGGTTTTATTACTGTACAGAAAGCCAAGATACCCCTAAAAGCCAGGCATTTCATAAATCCTTTTCATATATTGCAGGTAATACATGGAAATTATTAAAAATATACTCTTGATTTAAGCAACTAGCAGTGCATGCAAAGAATACCAGAAACGGCAAAAGAAAAATAAAGAACAGAAAATCCAACTCAAAATTAATGCTTTAATGGTACCACGAACAAAACTGAAAAACTAGATCTCAGAAACAAAGATGCATAGCAAAAGAAATCGCAACAAAAGAACCTAGAAGAATTTTTCACACAACTCTTCAGGCGAATAAATCCTTTCTTCGAACTTCACATAATGTGAAAAAAGAGAAGATTCAATCTTGCTGGCATTTTCCCTACGGCCTTCCATTTATTCAATATACAAACCTTGATTTCCTAGGCAACATTTTTGCGTTTTTCGTGGAACTTTGTATACTCGAAATAATAGTACCAAAAATGAACTAGAGTTTATTTCAATATCAACAACTGCTAGGAAAGCAGGATTTTGGGTGCTTGTAAATTAAATTAATTATAGCTTTCATTTGCTTAAGTGAATACAGTACTTTCAGTTCGGTCCCCATATTAAAGAGTAATATATATATATGATATAAAGGAATTAGATGTCTCTTGATCAAAAGATTTAGGGGGAGGAATTTCTTAATATAATTCATTTAAAATGTAACAATAAAAAATTCTTAAATATGACCAATTGAAAATTTCACATTTTAATTTTAACCCCTTAACTGCCGATTAAAAGATTCTTTCCACAGTGCCATTTTTTCTTCACACATGCGCGTGGTGTTATATTTTTTTTGGTGGGGGAGGCACAAATAAGCAAATTTTTCTCTGAATTAATTACATTCTTTGCAAATACTGTCAATGTCATTTTCAATAAACAGGAAATACGTGTATATACATCCGAGGCATTTGATGCATCATTTGAGCGAGCCAGACATATACGCCGGTGGAGGCTAAGGGGTTAAAAGTCAAGGTATTTTCATTTTTCTGGATGTATTAGTTCTTAAGTTATTTCTAACATATGTCTACATCTTTTACTTTTTCATGACCTTTTCTCATTAAAATAAATATATTACAGCAATCTCGTAAGAGTTCATTAATATTTCCTAAAACTAAACACTCCAGCTACTTGGAGTGTGATGAAAATCAAACAATATAATATTTTAATGGATTATTTATTTTTCCATTACTTCTATTTTATGTACAGCTATAGTTTCATAGCACACGAACTTTTTCAAATTTTGTAAATAAAGCTTTAATTTTTATGAAAAATTACTGTAAAAAATATCAATCCATTAAAGTATTTGTTAAATAGGTAATCATGATTTAACTAAAGAAGAAAGAGATATGTTAGAATTTTCATTTTGGGCACCATAAAAACTATCAAACAACATCCAATTTTGCGTTCATCTAATGATAAACATTTAAAAACTTTCTTTTTAATTACAGCTTTCAACAATTTTAAATAATGAATCATCTATTGATTTCTGATTTTCATATTTATATTATTCATGCATTTTTAATTCTTATTTTAATTGATTAAAATCAAAAATTAGACTTAAATAAAAATTGACGGAGAGTTATTCTGCATACAGCATCAAATAAGAACACTTTTCTTGTTTACCATTAGTTTAGGACAGTGATTCCCAAAGTGGTCCATATAGACCCCCAGTGGTCTATGACGACCTACAAGGGGTCCACGACAGCGAAGAAATAATTTGGGGTTCTCGAGGCATAAATGGGAGTCTATGATAGAGGCTCTCATTAAACCAGATAGTTAGTAATATTAAAAGGAAATTTAATCCAGTGGAAACTAGACTTACCTATTTATGGGATTTATATACTAAACTAAATGAGGTTAGTTTGCAGTGAAAAGAAGACAGCCTCAATGTTATTAAAACAACCACCACATTTCAGTCTTTCTTGACAGAATTAAGCTAAATGAGTATAATTTTAGACGTCGCCAACATTTAAATGCCATTTTTGTAGATTTTGAAATTAGGTTTGATAATGTTTCGACTATCGTAATACCACAGTAGGCAATGAATTCATATGGTCACTTTGCAAAAAAAAAATGTCAGAAAAAGAATTAAGTACTAGGAATATGCACTAACGAAGACCTTAAAGTAAAGTTTAGAGAAACGATGTCAGTAATTTTGGCTTTAAAAAGATATACCTGTTATATTTATTCAATATTATGGAATATTTTGAAAAATTTTTTAATTGTCCCTCCGATTGAGAAGGAGTTTCAGCGCGCTTGCCAATCTCCAAAGCAAAAAGAAAGAAGAAAATACTGGACACTATTAACAGAGGAAATATTTAGGATTAAAAACCTGATAAGATTGATGCCAAACGTTGAAAATTTGTTATAGCATGCCCAGATTCATCGCTCCCACTAAAAGCAATTATTTGTTGCTCAGTTATTTTATGTAACTCTAATTTTATGAATTAATTAAATTTTAATATGATTAATTAACATGTGTTTTCTTAAGTTTGAAACACTCTATACTTCACTACAGTTAAAAATTGTTTTCTTTTAAAGCAAGATACCTGTATACCTGCTGTCTAAAACACATTTAAGTTCATGAATTTGCAAAAATTTGTTATTAGGCACGTAGGGGGTCTAATCCAAGCTGAAAAATCTGGTAAGGGTTCTATGAGGCAAAAAATTTTGGGAACCTCTGGTTTAGGACTTAGACAGTGTAAATATTACTTTAAAATGTTCTCTTTGAAATTTAAAACAAAGCAAATCTTTATTTCAATGATTTTCTTAGAAATTTTATATTCCTTAATTGGATAATTTTTGTCATCAAATAATGGATTTCAGACTCTCTAAAACTTTGAAGCAGAAGTTTCTATACATTATTGAAGAATGTAGCGATTAACTTTCAGTTCAATTCAATGCTAATTTTGTTTTTCATCTTTAAAAATGTGAGGAAAAACATCACATCTATATAAAAATGTAACTTAAATAACTAAAAATGGTAATGGTTGTGGTTTTTAAGGTATAGGTATAAGATTCAAGAGAAACAGAAATTGAGAGTATTGGAATTGAAAGCATAATTTAGCACACATTTCTCCAAGAAATATATTCACAGAAATTAACAAAACTTGAACCCAAATGAAATCTTGAATCCAAAATGAACTAAGATATCTCTGAATGAGAAGTCACGTGAAAGTCACATTATTGAATTAACTGATTCAAATGAAAAATCCCTGCATACTAGGTTACTTGCGAATTATGTTATATATTATAAGTGGAATATCACACACACAATTTACCCATTACACACAAGAGTGTATTCAATTGATGTATTTAAGATATGGCCCTACGGTACATTTTTAAACTGAAAAAAATTCCAACAATATTAGCTTAACCCAGTGATTCTCAAACGTTCTATATTCACGACCCTATTTTCAATCAGAATTTTTGCCGTACCCCCCTCCCTTCCTCATGCAATTACATTGTGTTGAATGTAGTAATAATGTATAATACTTTGACGATAAAGCTACAATACGACTCTAATTTTAAAACGTACAAAGTATCATAATAAGTATTAAATTTTGTGTATGATAAGCCCATTGAAAATCACTAGTAATTATTAAACTTGTTCTTATTTTAGTATTCATACTTTGTATCAAATGTATTTTACCGTACTGATGCATTTATAAGTATACTATATCAGAGTAAATGTGTATTTTTTACTGTGTCTGAATACATTTTGTTTTGTTTCCTTTTAGTAATTGATAACTTTTTTTAAAAAATAATCTTTTATTTTCGACTTTCCGATTCGCTCGACCCCACCTGTAGGGTTATCACAACCCCCTAGAGGGCGCACCCTATAGTTAGAGAAAAAAAATACTGGTTTAACCTATTACGTTTCAAATTCACGTAATTGTTCATAATAATGTATTCTAAAATTTAAAAAAGCATTCACCAAATATAACATTTCTTTTTTAATATTTTCGCAAAAATGTGATCGTTATTTTTGCTTAGGGTATGACATGTAAAATATGGAGAATGCGGCACACAGAAAGAGTGGATTGATTCACACAGATATTGGGATACATTAAATAATAATAATGTACATAGAATTGTAAAATCTTAGTATGACATCAAAACTGAACCATTTTTCGGTTAGAAAAAATGTATCCAATTTCGCTATAATGTCATATTATTACGATTTAACTACAAAAGCAGTTCTAAAAATAAGGTAACATTTTGTTAGAGAAAAATATCTATTTTGGAATTTAAAGAGATAGATAACATAGCAAAAATCTAGTACATATTGTATCTCGACGTAATCATCAGAGTTGTCGAAACATGGGTTGGATTGGTCACCAACCTCTCAAACTCGGCATAGATGAAGCAGTGGCAACATCGGGGATTCCTGAACGTAAGTACTATTTCTAAAATGCTGACTACGCAAGTACTTCTTCAAAGGTCTGAAGAAATGAAAATCTCTTAAGTGAGAAACGAGTTGTGGAAAAGGAGTTCCAATAACTTCTATCACGGAATTTCATTTTTATTCGTCTCGAATTTTGTTCACCCAAACCGAACCCATTTTCGTGACGTTACATTCGATTCCTATGTCTCCACTAGTTGCGTTCAATTTCAGCTGGGAATTTTTTTTAAATGCAAAAATGTTAACACGCTCCTTTTTTCAATAAGAAGACATGTTTTTTTCAACATTTTTATTTTCTGAGACATTAAAGGTTCGAGCATGGAATTAAATTCATCTGCAAGTCTGAAGGAAATCTCAAAGGAAATTTGTGTTTGAAAATCCGTTAGAGCTGATGTTTTACTCTGTACAAATATTCTCATATATACATATTCTATGAGTAAAAAAGTATTTCAAAAAGAAAATTTAATACAGTAAAAATACCTAGATTGAAACATTGCTTATTTCAGTTCTTCTATTTATTTAACTATATTTTTAATCAAAAGCATGTGTACACAAAATCATTTTTAAGACAAAAAATCACCAGATTTCTAATTTTGCAACCATATAAAAATAATACTATCATAAATTTTCATTACATATAATCATTCCTAATTTTTGCTAGAGTTAATAAGACAAACTTGCCTATAAACAGATTACAGAAATTCATCTCTTTAAAGCGATTGTTAGAAAAATCACTGGTGAATTGTGATTTTCTTCAAGGAATATGAGTGTGATTTTTTAAGTTCGTTAATTAAAGAAAATGCTCTTTTAAACAATAGTCACAAGAGGAATTTTAAATAAAATATCTACTTTTAATTCATTTTATTAATTAGCTCTATTAAATAATTTTGAAATGAAGAGAGGATTTGTGGATTTTACAGCAGACGTTATTAGAGTATTTGGGGGGGGGATTGTTCGCTATAAATTTTATTATCTAATTAAAAAAATAAATAAAAATGGCCTGGTTATAAAATTGTTGCATTACATCCGATAATGAAAAGTATTTGTTTCAAATTCATGTATCATTCAAAATAAATGTTATTAAACACTATCCAAAGAACTAAAAAAATATATATATTTCTATAAGAAAACTACGTTTTGACGTGAGTTGAGTGTCTTTTTATAATGTCAAAAGTAAATGCTACAACACACGCCATAAAGTAAATCTGGTAATATATTTCCATCAACACTTTTTTTTCACACTAAAAAAGAACCAATAAAACATTGACTAGAGATTTATTTTCAAGTGAAGAAGAAAACGTTCCGTAACTTTTTAAACTTACGGTAAAAGCAAACTTTGGTCACTTTTCAACATTTACTTCGGAACTGAAAGAAATCCGATGAGAAACCTTACATTTTCTATTTTATATGACAGGCAGCTATAAATGAAACCACGGCTCATTCCTTTTAATGATAGATATGACATATCTTCTCTTAGCAGGTGTCTTAAAATTTCCTGTGGAAATCTTTTGGCAGCTACATATGTCAATGTCAAGAAAATGACCCATCTACAGAACTAGACTGTGAGTGATTTTCAATGATACGTTCGAGTAGTAAATTTCTCTTTTAAACTTTTTTATATTCTGTAACTTTGAACTTCCATACTCCTGTCAGTTTTCGGAATAAAAGTATATGTATGAGCTTAGTGTTGTGAATCGAGCTGACAAATGATTTTTGGAATTCGAATAAAATACTAAGAAACTTTTATTTTGTTTTAATTTAATACTAGTATATGCATCACAAATTTTAATATTCTAAGGTATAACGTAAAGTAATATTTAGTATACAGTACTTTAATAGTACAGTAAATCAGTAGTCACAATTAAATATATTGGTAGATATAATCTAAAATTAACTTTTCTCCCTTCATGAACTTTTTGCATGATGCAAAAATGTTACACTACTGTATTTAGCTTCATAATTCATATTCATATAAATTGTTTTATTTTATTGATTATAAGCGCCAGCTGTGAATGAATAAATTAGAAGGAAAAAAAGGCACATTTATTTTAGCACACACTTTTGTGTATTATTACAGAATAAAATTGCTATTAAGAAAGAAATAATAACACCTACAATAAATATTTCTTATCAACGATAAAAATAATTTGCTTGCATTATCTGAAACCAAAACATTTAAATTTAAAACTGTTGAAAAAACCTAATAAATTGAAATACATTAAAGTATTGTCGTCAATAAAAAATAAAAATAAATAAATTTAATTTTCTCTAATGAGAAGAAGCTGTAATAACAAGCAAAGATTTAAAAATAAAAATCGATTATGAGTTATTCTTTAATATATTTTAATACTTATTATAATAAATAGCATTCTTCATATTATCATTTTGATTTAAGCTAGAATAAAAAAACGGGTCATTCTATCAAGCAATAAAGTCTAGTAATAACTTGCATTAAAATTTGAATATATTTCTTCTAAGGAAAAACAACATGTTTCTGACAATTGCAAATAAGAAATTGTTATAACCAATATATGATTATATGATGAGATTTATGATGAAGAATTATATACATTGTTCGAACATTATTGCAAAGAATTAATATAATGATATTTCGCCATATGTTTTCGAACTTAATTATTAGTAAAACCTAAGCTATATATTAAAAAACAGAACCCGTTATAATTCTCTTGTAGATTTTTGATGTTATTATGGAACATTCTTGTTCGTTTTTACCTTCAAATGTTTGTTAATTTTACATGCAAAATAAATTACAGTTTTATGCATACATATAGCTATCAAAATAATGGAAACACCTATGAATAAAAATAGCATTTTAAATACCCTATTTAGGCATTAAAATATAATAATAGCTAATAGTTTTTTTATGAATAGAAATATATATATTTTGGTAGTAAGCCGTAGCTTGATCGAAGTTTTGTAAGTCTTTATTTTTTTTCAAAACCACAAATTGTTGGACCTCTCAGATTTTACAAGAGGTCAAATTGTAGGAGCCCATTAGCTGGAGTAAAAATGACCGAAATGTCCCAACTTTTAGGTTTTTCTAGAGATACAGTGTCTATCTTTATATAAAGTCATGACAGTATACGCACAGTGCGGCTACACTAGATAGCAAGCAAAATATGGGCGAAGAAAGAAGCTGCTCAGGAAAACACACCGACGGTTATCGAAATCGATTGTAATGCCTAAGAAGCGAATAACTGCAGAAAAAGTAGCCACACAGCTCAATCAGCATCTGGATTCTCCATTGTCAATTATTACACTTAGAATACACCTTCTTAAACAGATTATTTATGGCACAGCGGCTATTCCCAATCCAAATGTCACATGTATCAATGCCAAACGTCTACAGTGGTGTCACATTGACAAAATCTGGTCGATTGATGACACGAAAAAGTTGATATGGTCTGACGAATTGTCTTTCACCGTTTCCCTACAAAAGGATGGGTGCTCGTTTGGAGAACACCTGTATAAGCATATGTGATCATGATTGTCTCTTTCCAACTGTCTAGCATGGGGGTGAATCTGTCATGATATGGGTAGCCATGCTGTGGTTTTCTGTTAGACCAATCTTAACCCTGAAAGGAAGGATTACTGTGTATAGATAAATTTTAAATTTTAATTTTAGATGACCATCCTATGATAGAAACTTCGTTTCCAGCAGGAGATGAAACATTCCTGGATGATAAAGCAGCTATCAATGCACTGGGACTAGTCCAATCATGGTTTGATGAACACGAGGATGAAGTCAAACATCTACCATGGCCCACAAAGTCACCCAACCTCAGTGTAAGTGAACTGCTGTGGGATGTTTTAGAGCGTTAATTACAGATTCGACGTCCTTCACCGGCCTCACTCCCAAAACTTTCACAGTATCTACATGAAGAATGGTACAATATACCTCTAAACACTATTCATCACTTATATAAATTGATTCCTAGGTGAACCCAAGCTGTATTACATGACGAAAGCGGTCCTACACAACACTAATAAAGGATTTTTTATAAATCTAAGGCAGCGTTTCTCAAACTGTGGAGCGGGTCCCCCAGGGGGCGTTATAAGCAAAAATGGGGGCGCAAGCTTATCAAAAATCAAAAATAAAGGATTATTTAAAAAATTATTAAATTTATAAGAAGCACAAAAAATATACATTATGACATATTAAAAATAAAATACACGTGTACGTTGATATAATATAAAATACGTATAAATGTATCAAAACTGCACAACGCATTTGGTAATTAATTTTTCATTACTAACAACATAATATTTATTATATGAAATACTATATTAACATAGTAATTATTCTATTACGTAAATTTTCTTATGATATATATTAACTAAAAACAACATGCATAAAAATTAACACTTACTTTGATAATTAGTTTGGTTTATATATATATATATATATATATATATATATATATATAATTAAGATTGTATTGTATCTTTATATAAAAGTATATATTATTGCATTCTATGCATTTTAATTGTGTGGAGATACGATTAAAATTATGATTAAACCCTGGGTCGCAAATATAGAAAGTTTGAGAAGTATTGATCTAAGGTGTTTCCATTAATTTGATAAACATCTGTATATTATTATTATATGTATTTCTGTAAGAAGTCCTTATGTATTTTTACAATTGCCTTTGCTTGTTACATTTGAATTACTTTTGGTTTAAAATAAACAAATAACGATTTTGCATGACTAATCTAAATATGTAAGTGCATAATAAAAGCATAAGCTTTTCTCACGTTATATTTAGATAAGTAGTGTGCTACCGATAACTGGTATGTATTTGTAAATGGACAACAATTAAAAGTCCCTTACATTTATTATTGTTTTAATAAGTATTTATTTAGCGTTTTCAATTCAAATTTGACATAGGCGTTAATTATGGATGAATAGGAAATCAATTGTTATTAATTATTGTTAAAATATCGATTGTAAATAATATAATGTTTCTTAAAATTCGTACATTAAATTAAACATATTGCGGATATATGGCTGTCTTTAAATATGTTGCGGATTATGATGCTACGCATTTAATCTTTGAGCTATATTTAAAACTTAATTTTGAATAGTGAAATAACAAAAAAAAATCTTTAAAAATTAAAATAAATAATGATACTGTAGATTAATTAATTTGATTAAAATTTTGAATGAATTTAAACTCAGATACATGTAAAACAACTAGATACATCATAGTTACATATAACGAAGATTTTTTAAAGTAAGTATCGTTTTTTTTAAATTTAAAGTAATATTACTTAAAAATAAATGAAAGGGAAAAGTGTATTTAGCCGAAATTTTTAGACCACTGAAGGAACATTTTTATTTAAGGAAATTTTTATAAAGCCGTTCTTTTTTTTAAATAATAATTCTAATATCATTTTCTTTATAATTACTAAATTATTTTTAAGCAACATATTTTGATAAAAGGAGACAATAGTTTTCGCTTTTTTTTAAATATTCGGAAATGCATTATATAAATTTTATAATAAATTATAATCTAGTAGTAAATTATCGAGGTTTTTTTTTCTTCCATCTGATATTTTCCTGATCTATAATTTATAATGATTTTACATGTTATGCATTTTGCATTTTTTTAAGTGAATGGATAAGTTAATTAAGTGCACAGCTTATTCTTTGATTCTTTACAAAATATATATTTCAATTATTATTAATGTATATTAATTAAATAAAAATATAACATTTTATAAATTCAAGATTCAGTGAACTATAAGACAACTAAATATCAAGAAAACTAGTTAAGCAATAGTAACAACAAAAAGTTATCCCAGAAAAAAAATTCATTATTCAAATTTAAAACTGAAGAATAAAGTATTTCATTGACTTTTTTTTTCTTTTTAAATTTCTAATGCAAAACTAATTTTGTGCCATTAAGTATTAAAATTGAATGCCTCCATGACAACATATGCAAGCAAAAAATAAATTCAAAGTTTTAATACAGGAATGGAATGAATATTTTATACACAAGTAAGTAAACATACAACATTTTGCACAGTAAGTTTTAACGAAAAAAACCTACGGAAATTATGAATATCAAGAATTAAATGTTTTAGCCTAAAAGCTGTGAAAGTCATAAAGTTAAGAAAATTTTTATCCATTTTAATTAATGTTCCCTTACCGTATCAATTATTTTGCTTTTCAATCCTAAAAAAATTCTAGATCTTATTTTTAAGAAAATAAGCACTGCAATGTGAGGTATTAATTAAATCGGATATAAAAATTGTTCCTTGTTCTATTTACTCAGTAAAAACCCTACTAATTCTGAAATAAATAATTTAACGAAAACATTGAAAACATGTCTGAAAATATTAATTATTAACACAACTCAGTTACAACTAGGGAAATTTTCTTTTTCATTTTGTTTTGTATTTTCTTTTTAATTAAAACTAGCCATAAACTTATTTAGAAAACTCAGATGCTTTATTTTAGCTTTCGAAGTAATAAGTTTTAGTTTTGCAAATCCTTTTAATATTCTCCCAAACAAAAAAAAGATTTTTCCCCCTAAAATATTTTAGAAATTCCTTTATTTTCCTTGAAAATACAACTATTTTTCAGCGTTCACACAAATAATTCTAAGTCGCATTCATAAGTATGTGAATATTTTAATGAAGGAATTTCTCTCTAAAAATATACCTTAGCTATTAAAGTTAACACAAAAGCACTTATATTTAACATAAAAGCAATTCAGACATTTTTTTGAGTCACGGATCAAAACTTTGAAAAACGCAATTTCCTGAAATATAACAATATCTCTTTAAAAAAGGAGGATAAGCAAAAACAAAATAAATGGTTGTGTTTCAATGGTATTAAACCAACACATTTCATATGTGTCACCTATTATAAAATTTTACATCATCTGGAATGATAACTGGTTCCACATAATTTTGAAACATTTTAAATTCAATTCCTACTATTAGCGCTCATTCTATATATTTATTTATTTATCTTGGTGGAATTTTCAATCGTTAATAAAATACATTATAAAGCGCTCAATTGAGCTGAAATTTTATATACATGATTTTTTAAAGACAATACAAAAATTTAATTATAATTAATAAAAATTTTAATTGATTAAAACTAATTATTTAAAGAATTACAAATAAAGCCACGTTAGCGACATAGTGACTTGTGTCAAAACTTGAAAAGTTTTTTTCTCACGTTTTAAAGCATTCAGTTAAACTGAAATTTTATATACACGATTGTTTTCGATGACCAAACGATGACAAATGATGATTTTAAATGGCTGTTAAATCTTAATGAACTTTTTACCACTGCTTATGTTTTTATTTTCATACACAGAAAGCGTGGAAAATTACATGCACTGAAGAAAGAATTAGACTTAAAGCTCTTTATGTTATTTAATTCAATGGTATAATATACTTTCTGATTTAGAGGTAAAAATGCGTACACTTTAGTGTTGATCTTAGTGGAAGGTAAACATATTAGTTAAAAACTTGAGATATACATATTTGGTACTTCTGAGGTCAGATATATTTTTTTCCTAATGGGCTGCATATTCACAACTAAGCCTTTGAAAACATGGTAAATCTCCAAATGTGAGAGCCATATCATGGTGGCACCATCTAGTGGCGGCTTTCGCTACCGAATTCAGAGGCTGGAATTAATTTTCATTTAAGTTCTCGACTAATTCTAAATATTGCTATTGATGCCGTAGGTTGAGTTCGAATAACAGCCAGAGCTGGAGATAGTACTTATGTTTATATTACAAGAAAATAAATATTTACAGTTACAGTTTACACTAAAAGGTAATAATGCGGTTAAATGAAAATTACACCCTTGAAGGTGCTGCGGATTGATGCGAACAAGACCTTGCGTCTGTCCGTTGCGTTTCAGTTTACAGAATGTCCCGGTACGGGGTTCCAAAAGTTTCCGTTGGGGTAGGAAAAGCGGGAAAGTCCCGCGCACTCAGTTACAGTTAAGTGAGGAGTGTAGGAAACATACTCCCACCCTATATCCGAACTAGTTCGGATATATGGGAAGTTTGTGAAGTTTATGAACAGGTCGTTTTAACACAGAGTCTTGGGTTTTCACAGTTGCAACACGAACCAGTCCGTCGTTGCCTGGATACACTTGAAGAACTCGAGCCATTGACCATGTACCAGGAGGACCCTCCTCTTTGATCAATACGATGTCATCTTCCTTCAAGTTTGGTTGTGCGTCCTGCTATTTCTTGCGAGGTTGTAAGGAGGAGATAAATTCGGAGCTCCACTTCTTCCAAAAGCCCCGTTTGATGTTCTGTAGCAACTCCCAACGATCTCTGTGGCTGGAGGTTAAAGGAAGCTCCTCTGGAACTGAAAGAAGAACATCACCTGTATATATATAAGAAAAATGTGAAGGTGTGAGTGTAGATATGCATTCTATGTCAGAGTCATTAACGTAGGAGAGAGGCCTGGAATTAGGTAATCCTTCGATTTGCGTGAGCAAGGTTGTTAACTCTTCAAAAGTTAATATGGTTTCTCCCAATACTCTCTTCAGATGAAATTTGACGGATCGAGAATTCCTGATTCCCAAATACCTCCAAAATGTGGTGATGAGGGTGGAATAAAGTGCCACAATCTATTGAAGATTTGGATAAGTAGTAAGAGATGGCTTCATTAGTTGGTAAGGAAAGCCATAACTTCCGTATTTCGTCAAGTTTTCGACGAGCTCCAACAAAATTGGTGCCATTGTCACTATAAATGTGGCGGGGAGCCCCACGACGAGCACCTAAACGACGTAGTGCAGCTATGAAAGAATCAGTTGTTAAGTCTCCGACTGCTTCAATATGAACAGCTTTAGTTGCTAAGCATACAAATAAAGCAATGTAACCCTTTGTAGATTTAGTCCCTCGACCTTTGTTGCATTTAATCAGTACAGGACCAGCATAATCAATACCGCAACTGAAGAAAGGTCTCTCCAGCGTGACACGGTGTTTTGGTAAATTGCCCATCAGCTGTGGTGTTGTGGTGGAGGTTTTGAATTTGTTACACTTTAAGCATTTTCTAATACATTTGTTAATTAATTTTCTACTTCCTACGATCCAATGGGACTGTCGAAGAACGTGAGCTAACAAAGTCGGCCCAGCATGTAAATGAGCGATGTGTTGTTCCTTGATAAGGAGTTCACTAATACTGTGCTGAGAAGGAAGTATGATAGGATGCTTGGAATTGAATCGAAGCTGGGAATTTTGCAATCTCCCTCCCACCCGTACTAAACCATGTTCATCTATGAATGGGTGGAGGGAACGTAATGGACTTTTGGGTGGCAGAGAAATCTGTTTTTTAATGCTTCGTATTTCTTCCTGAAAGTAAAAACCTTGAACCCAACGAATGATGGTTTCTACAGCGGTTTTGGTTTCCGAAAAGGTAAGTGAAGTAGTATTAATATGGGATGAACTGATCGATGATCCTTGAGATGCTATCTTTTTACAGTTTTTAATAAATTTTTGGCAATAAGCAAAAATGCGAATTATTTTGGTGAGTGAAGAGTAATGTTCGAATAAACCATTGATGTGTGAGTAAACAGATTGAAGATGGAGACTGATTTTTGTTCCGCTTTTACCTCATCCGAAGCCTCATCGCAACTGTATTCAGCCTTGGGCCAACTAGAAGTTTTTAGCCTTAGCCAGGGTGGTCCTTGCCACCATAACTTGCAATCTGGTAAGCATTTAGGATCAATACCTCGGGATGCAATATCTGCGGGATTTTCCTTAGAAGGCATATGTCTCCAATGCTTTGTAGGTAGAACTTCCATAATTTCAGATGTTCTATTTGCTACGAAAGTTTTCCATTTGCGAGGGTGACCAGACAGCCAGGAGAGAACTATTTTAGAATCCGTCCAAGCGAATACATCAAAGGTATAATATTTTAATGTCCGTAAGACCGATTTAAATAGCTTGGATAGTAAATGTGCACCGCACAACTCCAACTCCAATCGAGGAATGGAAACTTGTTTGACAGGGGCTACTTTAGTTTTTGATACAAGTAGTTGAACCTTTATTTTGCCGTTGTGTTTCTGCCGACAGTAGATTGCAGCAGCATAAGCTAATGAAGAAGCATCTGCAAAACCATGCAATTCTACTGTGTTGTCTGCTGTAAGGATGACCCATCTAGGAACAGTGAGGTAGTTGATTGCATTAAAGGCCTTTTGAAACTTAAGCCAATCCTCTGTTAATTGTTGTGGAATGGGAGAATCCCAATCTGTTTTTGTAAGCCAAAGTTTTTGATAAAAAATCTTCATGAATACTGTACAAGGTGAAAGAAGTCCTAAAGGATCGAAAATTTTGGAAGATTCAGATAAAATACGTCTCTTTGTGAGTGGTGGTGTAAGTTCAAGCGATGGTTGGAAACCCAAAGTGTCATTGGATGAATTCCAAAATAAACCTAATACTTTAGAACTTTTATTAGAATCTTTGGAAAATTCAACTCGAGTATCATGAGAACTATGTTCTGAAAATTGAGCGAGAAATTCGGTGGAATTAGAATTCCATTTTCTTAAATGAAATCCGCGAGTACTCAAAACATGAGCAATGTCCTTGCAAATGGAGATTGCGTTATTTGACGTATCTGCTCCTGATAGTAAATCATCCATATAAATATCTTCCTGTAAAACTCGGGAGAGGTTGAGATTCTCTTTATCATCGAGAGCGATTTGCTTAATACCCCTAGTGGCCAAAAAGGAAGCTGAGGCTAAACCGTAGGTGACAGTTTTTAGCTTGTATGTGCGAATGTTTTCATTAGAGTTATTTCTCCACAGAATTTGTTGGTATTTCTGATCTTCATCAGCTACTAAAATTTGACGGTACATTTTTTCAATGTCCGCTGTAAATACAATTCTAGGAATTCTAAAACTAAGCAATATTTCAAAAATATCCCTTTGTAATTTGGGACCTACTCCTAGCAGAGAATTTAATGACGTACCATTTGTAGTTTTGCAAGAGAGAAGATGCGTCAAAAACTACTCTTAACTTTGTTGTAGTGCTGGATGGCTTGATAACGGCGTGATGCGGTAAAAAATTCTGATCTTTGGAAGTATGGGATCTGGAATTTACTAAGCTCATGTGACCTAGCGATTCGTATTCGTTCATGAATTCTTTGTATTGTTTTTCAAAATCTGGGTTATTTTTAAATTTCCGCTCCATTGCTAATAAGCGAGAAATTGCTGCGGGTTTTGAGTCTCCCAATTCTGAATTTGATTTATAAAATGGGAGTTTTACAACAAAGCGTCCATTGGAATTACATGCATAAGTATTTTGAAAATGTGTTTCCACAAATTGCTCTTCAGAAGTTAATAATTTATCTTTTACGTTAGGAATTTCTTCTAATTCCCAAAATTGCTTTAATTGATTGTCAATATTTGTACCATTAATGTGAAGATTTAGCATTGAATTTGAGTTTAAAGACTCAGTTAATTTGCCTGAAATTAGGAAACCAAAAATGGAATTTTGAGCGATTAAATTACTTTGAGAGCAAGTAATTTGCCCAGGAAGCAAAATAGAAAAAAAGTAGTCAGATCCGAGAATCATATCGATATTGTTTGAGATAAAAAAATTTCGGATCCGCTAAGCAGGCATTTTTTAAATGAGAGAAATGTGTTTCGTTTATTTTTTCCGTTGGTAACGGAGCAGTTAGTTTTTCCAAAACATATGCTTTAACTGGTAGTTTGACCTTGGGGTCATGTAACGATACTAAATCTATTTCAACACACCCTCTAGTCATCGCGATTTTAGAATCTTGCAATCCTTTAATTTAAAATCTAGCGTTTCTTCTTTTCAGGCCTAGCAGTTTTAAACATTTTTCCGAAATGAATGTTGATTCACTTCCGCTGTCCTCCATAACTCGAACTTGACAGTTCTCCCCCAAAATATTTTAATGTTAACGCTTTAAGTTGGTAATAAAGAAAAACATGTTTGTATAGAGTTCACGGAAACTGCAACTTCTTTGTTTTGATTAGTATCATTTCCTGTCTGGTTTTGACCTTCAGCACGATGAGATTTATTTGCTGACATTGTGAAATTTTTAAAATTATTATCATGTAATAGCGAATAATGCTTTTTCTTACAATAGTGGCAAGTAAAAGTTGAATTACAATGTGAGACTCAGTGTGCCTATCAGATAAACAGTTCATACATAATTTTTGTTTATTAACAAGTTGTTTACGCTCTTTAACAGACATTTCTTTAAATTTAGAACATTTGAAAACAAGATGATTCATTTTACAACAAGAACATTTTAAACTAATGTTAAATTTCGATTTATTAATATAAGGTTGTTTTTCATAAGTAACATTTTCATTATATACATATGCTCTCACAGATAAATTTTCTAAAATATTCTGTAGCTTGGCTTTGGTTTCGTAATATTTTGTTTTGAATTCTTCCATTTCAGAGGATTCGATAGGTAAAGCAGCATCCGCTTTATCAAATTCCGTATAAGTTAATTCAGGTTTCTCTAACTTGTTGCGTATATCATTTTTGTCAAAAGTTTGATCATTTTTATCAATGAAATTTATAGTTCTTGTAAGTGCAGCTTTCGCTCTGCCGCGAAGCACTGTAGCCGTTTCGGCATCCATTGTTGATAAAACGAAATATGGATGGAATGAATCAGAAAGAGAAACCAAAGTCAAACGTTGAATGAAAATATAAAATAGTACTTATCTCTTGTTTCTCTGAATCGTTGACGAATTTCGGCGGTGCCTCCAAATGATGCCGTAGGTTGAGTTCGAATAACAGCCAGAGATGGAGATAGTACTTATGTTTATATTACAAGAAAATAAATATTTACAGTTAAAGTTTACACTAAAAGGTAATAATGCGGTTAAATGAAAATTACACCCTTGAAGGTGCTGCGGATTGATGCGAACAAGACCTTGCGTCTGTCCGTTGCGTTTCAGTTTACAGAATGTCCCGGTACGGGGTTCCAAAAAGTTTCCGTTGGGGTAGGAAAAGCGGGAAAGTCCCGCTCACTCAGTTACAGTTAAGTGAGGAGTGGGAAGTCTGGTGCACTCATTTACAGTTAAGTGAGATTCAGATTCAAACTGATACTCAATCTTTCACATGTCCCATATTCCTATGTCATGCATGCATACGATTTTTGAATCCAGAGAATCCATCGACTTCAAAAAATCTTACGAAGACAGCACGCTACCTCTTAGCTACAAAGCCAATAGATGAGGTATATTTGAAAAAAATTCAAATTTAAATATTTTTTTATTAAGTCTAATAGTTAATTAAACTAAAAATAGTTGTTAGTTTTTTTTCATATCTATGGGATATATATATATAGTCATGTTAACTTTATAATTTTAGTTGTTTCCTAATTCATAATATCATCCTCTCCAATACTATTCTTCCCTAAATAAGCGCACAACATGGATCTCTCTTTTCTATTGTAATTTGCTCCATATCGTAATATATTTACGTAAACAACTTCTGAAATTAACGTGTGCTTGATGGAAAAAAAAAACAAATAGAGAGCAGGGAAATACTTTGTACAAAATAATAATCAAAAATAACATTTTTAATACTCATTACGTTAGTGTTTAACTTAACATGAATGAAAGATATAAATTGCTATTTATAAAAAAACCTATTTAAGGTATAGTATTCCAGTTTGATAAGTTCAAAAAATCAATTTTTTTTAAACATTTTTCTGAAGAAAAGCATCTTAAAAATGTACCCCGAAATTTTCAGACCGAAATGTTTAATATCTTCAAAGCTATAGCCAAAAGAATAGAACACGCCGTAGTGTGCATGACAATATTTTGACGATCTAGTTAGTGACGGCTGTTATGACCATTCCCTCTTTTATTACCCTTCAGTACCTATTCTAGGATAAGCAGGTATGCGTACAGCAAACCTTTTCGATTGACGAAGACAAAATATAAGAATTTTGTACAGTATACAAAACCCTCAGCAATTTTATTGCCCAGGTTCTTGGTGTAAATACCAACAATTGAAAGCGGAAAATCAGGAGAGAGAACTTATGAACACCCAGTAACTTTTGACGAGCAATTTATAAATCTTACAAAACCAGTGAACGTGACTTAAGCATCTGACGATTTGTTGAAAACATGTTTGGTGGTGTGGGGGGACACCCAAAATATTAACGAAAGTTTCAATCTCTGTGTATGAAATTGCTACCTATACATCTGTCCATCTCTTTAATGAGGAATTTCTTCTAGTATTTAAAGTTATCAATGTGATGGGCGTCACAATAGGTCAAACAGCCAGAGAATATGCTGACACTATTGACAATGCCCGGATTTTGAGGATATAGAAAAAAAACTGCAGCAGACAACTGTAAAGGTACCAGAACGTTACGCAGATCTCTCAAAGCCACTGAAATTGATAACTTTAAGGAAACGGAAGGATTGCTTTATGCACCAGGCATAGCTAATTAACGTAAGTATTGTCAAAACTTTAAACGTGTTTTTCTCGAAACCATGTTTTTGAAACTTCGGGGAAGCACTGACTCAAAAATATTCCTCCGATTTCGCTAAAAAATTGATCTGTTTTTTTAGACACACATAGCTAAATATATAATCTTTGAAGCTTTCAAATTTTTAAAAATAAATTAATTTTTTAAACAATTTATCAACGAAAAAAATTAGATTTTGAGAATATTTTTTCACAAGTCTGCATTTTTTTAGCATGCACATTATTTGTTAATTTGTCAGAATAAAGTCTACAGAACAATATTTTCTTTGATTTTTGTTTTTATTTCAGATGATAAGGAAGGTTGTGTCTTCCCCAAAACAGCTCACCTTTTTTTGGAGGACTCCACTTACGCTTAAAAATTTATAAACAAATTAATGTAAAATTATGTAAAAAATGTTTCTCATGTTTGTACACTTTAAAACACTAATAAAAACATGAAAAAATTATAAAACAATCGCATTTTATCTTCTTGTAAAAAATTGCACGAGAAAAAACGACGAAAACCTACCTTAAAAAGTTGCATTGTGTATTTTTCAAGAAATGATTATTTGATTTGGTCAGTTGAAGACATTATTTTTGTAACATTATAATTTAATCCCATTATGAAATACATTTCAACGTTTACTAAAAAGTATTAAGAAATAATTTTACTGTTGAACCATTATGTATTATCTGTAATCCTACAAAGTTTTTTATATTTATCTTCTTTGAGGCAAACTATTACTTATTGGAGTTCTAATAAATGAAACGTGTATAAATAACAAACTCTTAAGAACTAATTTTTTTGTAATAATGGTATAAAATTATTAAATGTGAATACAAAAACTATTGATTTTATTAGTACTAGTTATTATAAAATAATTCTACGGGATTTCCAAAACTGTAACTTATCGTTCTCTGACATATTACTGTGTATTATATTAAATTTATAATATTTGAAATAAAAAAACAATCTAAAGTAGTAAATCTCAATCACTGTGCAGTGGCATTTTTGTGTGCTGCTAATTTCTTGAAGTGTGTCTTCAATTTTTTAAAATAATTTCTAATTAACTATTTCCAATTTGTAGTGGGCAAGTAATTTGTAATTAATTTAAACATCTTTTTGTCTTTGTCGCACATGTTATTTTATTTAATATTGAAGAAATATCAAAAACTATTTTTCATAGTGTACTATAGAGATAAGTAAAATTCTTTAAGATTTATTTTATTGTTGGTGTACCTCCAAACTTTGAAATTGTTAATAGTGTACCCGCAACAACAGCAACAAAAAAGACGGGTTGAAAACTACTGGTATAAGGGAATATGTATAAATGTCTATAAATAAATAAATTATTTCTCGTCATCCTAGAATAAATAACTTAAATGAATCCAATGTTTCTATTAATGTTCAAAGCAAATATATTACTAAATATTGTCTATTTTTCCATGAATTGATAAAAAAATGGTCTGTCTAAACTGTTTCTGGTAAAGGGACCAATTAAGACTACAATATTTCTACTTCTAAATAATCCAAGTGGCTAGTGTATATAAAAAAAAAAAAATAGATGAAATATATTGTCGAAACAGCAGCTTTCAAATAAGCATTTTTTTCGAATGCAATACAAAGCTTTTTATATCGAGTGAACTCCATTAAAGTACCATTTTAAACCCTGAAGAATTTTAGAGGCAATTTGCCTTCTAAACGTAACCGGAAAAAGCATCAAATAACGCATAAGGCTTAAAGTTGTTCTATCAATATCAAAACGTTTACTTTTTTCAAGTTCTTTTTTTTTGTGACACTTTATTGAAATTCTAAATCCTCCGGAAAAAAATCGGACGAAATTCCACAGATATTTGAATGGCTTCTCTGACCTTTTTCTGAGTTTCATTGATATTCTAAAGAACTGAAGAGGAAAAATAGCTTTCTTAAGATGTTATCTCACATTTTTCGAGTCGTGAAAATTGGAAATTTTTATCTTGCATGCTGTTCCACGTTTGAAAAGTCATGAAAGTTTTCTTTCCCTTTATTGTTATGGTAGCATCGATATATAAAATTCGTCAATGTTTGGAAAGTTTCAAGATATTTTCTTTAATGCTGTTGAATAGTTTTAGCTATTAGTATCTTCAAAAAATTAATCGCATTTCTTTTTAATTAAGTATTTCTTTCGGACACTGATGAATTTCCAATTAAAGAAATTAAATAAATATTTAGCCATATGTGAGACTAAACACAAATATGACATGTTATTTTAACAAAGAACAAAAGTTTAAGAGAATGAATATTTGATAAGGTATTTACATATTTTAAGCCATATCGAAAAAAATTAATCATTTTTTTATCCAAATACTTAATTAACAAGACTCTACTTCTGATTTGTTAGCAATTAATTTTTTAATTCATTTTCATTTTATTGATTGATTTTTAATTAAAAAAAACATTTATTTCTAAGCTGATGAAGTTTCACAATTATCTAACTTGAAAGCAGATTAAATTCGGCGTTTCATATTAAAGCTTTCTATTGGTTTACTTTTCCAATTCACTCACTTCTAATTTGTGAAAAACTTTTAATTGTAAAAAACATATGTTACTTGTCTAAAACCTAAAAAAAAGTATATCCTAAATATAGTCAAGCTTTCTCACATGAGCTTGCATATCGTATATGTCTCCTTGTTTGATGTATTAATATATACAATGATAGACTATATTTTGTAATGATCTCACCTGTAAATATCTTTTTATATTCAAACTTTTGCATGTTATACAGTTTTTATACTTTTTGGCATAGACTTACTTTTGATGCCAAAAGGACACTTGGGAAATTTGAGACTATCATATGGCTCTTTCAGCTTCGTCATACAAATACTATATATAATTGAGATCTGAAAATTGTTGTGGCCAACTCATCAAAATGAAGTCTTCGTCATACTCTACAAATAGTCCTGTTCAGTACAAATTGGATGATAATAAGAGCAGGATAATAATAAGGCCTAATGATAACAATAGCAGGATATATTATCTTATTGAAAATTATTATTTTCATTGCGATAAATCATCAGCATTGTAGAATGTACTTGGAAGACAACTATCTTTAGATAGGTTATATTCAAACATCCATGCACATAAAATACCCAAATAATTCAAAGAAAACATTCTTCAAACTGTCACTTTTTCTATACTAGCTTGAGTTGTAACCCCTTTCTCCCAATCCTTGAGTAACTCAATTAATTTGAGAACTTTTATCTTGTTTGATGCAGACAACAATAGACTTCGGCTCGTATTACTCAAACGCTACATAGTCCGACAGAAATATGTTAAAAAATACTTTGACACGATGTTTGGTTAAGATCTGCTATAGTATGCTGCACTGTTATCATTCTGATTTCTTTCACAATTCAAGAAATTCTACATTTCACCAGATCATTCACCTCTTGGAGACGTTAATAATTTATCTAATCAGAATCTATTATTTCCTTGACATTCCAGGCTCTACATTTTTGCAACAGTGCTGATGAACATTTCAGAAATTTGGTTAATATTAGCTCGCTGCATACGAGGTCCTACTATCTTCCCCATCTTAAGTCCTTTAAATCAGGTTTTCTCTCATATTTTCAGAAGCAAATATTATTGTTTCACTAACTAGATTTCTTTTTATACTAGCCCACTCTCTAGTGGTAACACTGTAGTATAAATGTGCTGAGTGATCATAATAAAGTGGCTACTTGGTTTAAATTACCTCATTATTATAAAATTGAGCAGAATACATTGATGTAATTTGAAGGTCTTTATTAGAACAAAAGTTTTTAGAGTGTATAAAATAGCAGTTTTTCTTTTAATAGTTATGTATAATTACTTGATAAAATTTCTCTTTACTGTGGAGAAAAGAAGATGAAAAATCACATTTTTTAAATCGCAATTAAATTTTAATGTGAAAAATATATAAATTTCCTAAATAAAATATTTTAACTATCAACTGTTTTCCAATATCGTCTTGTACAATTTTTGGAATTATAAAAACCCGAAAAAGTTATAAAAAGTCTCAAAATTTTTCTAGCACTCGTTATCTCCAAAATTTCATTGTATTCAGACATTGTTTGAGCATTTGGTTCTCTACGAAAGCAGATATGACATTATTATAGCGTGAACAATTTTATTTTTTTAACAAGCACAAAAATCCTAATGTTTAGATATTTTTGAAAACTATTCTACTTATCATAAGAGAATTAATTAAAAAAAAGAACAGTTTTTGTTTAATTAGTGCAGAATTTTAGGTTTTGCATTTTTCTAAGGCTACGATTAAATTGAATTTTACGCTTTTTAAATATATATATATATATATATATATATATATATATATATATATATATATATATATCATTTAACATACAAACAAGTACAAATATATAAAGAAATGTCTTGTTTTTCTTTCTGAAAAGGTTTTTAATTATGACGTATGATAAAGATAATTAGTGTATGATAAATATGATGAAACAATTGTACGATGAAAAATATGGTTCTCATTTTGAGGAAGATAAAACACTATGTATAGTTTCGAAATGAATTATTTATTTTGCTAATTTTTTTGATTATGGTCCGAGTAATGATCTTGAAAAATATTTTAAGAGAATTTGAAAGAGAAAGCTCAAAGTGTAAATTTTTTAAAAACCGAATGGATTTTTATTTGATACCATTGTTAATTATTTTAATAGAAGAAACAAAATGTTCTTCAAAACTTTTTTAATTAAGATTAAATTATTTGTTACTGAAACGTTATGGTTTTTTTCTCGTTTTTGCTAATAGCTCAGACGAGCGCAAATATTTATACTATGTATTCAATGTTGTATAATGGATTCGTAATTATGTCCGTTGCTCTTTATTTAGATTTTGTTGTTAAACCAATAAATATGAAACGTGTTTTCGATAGCAGTACAGTTCTCTTTAACAATACAGCTTCTTTATTGAGAAAGTAAGTAAATAATTAATATTTAAAAAATTTACAAAACTGATCCTTTTCCTTAATCAGTTCTTAATTACTTAAAAATAGTAGCAATAAAAATAACTCTTATATATTTAACATTAGTAATTTTTAATTAAAATTTTCTCCTTTCAGAAAACTATTTTAATATGTTTTCCTGTTTTATTCCTAGAAGCTCGTGATGTAAGAATAAAATCGATTAATCTAATTATTTACAAAAATAATATAACATTAGCGTTTATCCATATGTACTTTCCCTGCATTCTATACAAGCATTTTACTGCCAAATTTTTGCTATGCTCTGAAACACAGGATAGACAAAAATCAATGCGAAAACTATAAGGAAATTCACATCTACTACGACATCGACTGAATTCATAATGTAGTCGTAATGATTTAATGCTATATCGTATTACATGTATTATAAATACATAACGATGTTAAAGATGGGAAAACAATAATTTACATTTTATTTAAAGAGAATGATTTTGAATAAAATCTTAATTCTAATAAGATAAATATTTTAATTTCTTTTAAGCTCAGTAACTAGTATCGAAGAAAATAGTTAATATACTAATGGGGAGTTCATACTTTTTCATGTGTTTCAGAATGCATAATTAATATAAAAGTTATGATGCAAGTAAGCTCTTCTGAGTAATTTGTTCGTATTAAACAATGAAGCGGCATCAGCCTGTTGTCTCTTATTTTATTGACAGATTCAAACATAGTACATATAAATTAAACTTCGATGTATATATATATATATATGTTTGTGCGTGAAAGGACCCTAATATAATATTTTATAAAGATTATTTGAAACTGGAAAATAACTGGCAAAACCTTACTTCATATAAAATTTTAGATATTGTAACTTAGCCTCTTAGTTAACCTCAACTGTTTGTTATCCTACTTTTGTTTCACCGGCAGCCCAGCAAAAAAGCTAACTATATGGCATTAGTTTTCAAAGTGACGATAAATAGCCCGAAACTGTGTCATCTGCAAATTCCATTTATTTGTTTCATTTGACACAGTGACCTGCTACACATATGTAGAAAGAATGGTCTTCTACTGTGAGGAGGAAATACTAAGGATTGTGTACTATGCGTCAGAGTGACATGTAGATTTAGGGTCCGTCCATGTGACTTTCAACATGAGGCGCCAGAACGAATGTCAGTCAAAATAGGTCTTGTACTGAAAGATCGAATAGTGTTTGGGTTCTCACGAAGGTATGCGGCAGTTCCAGTTTATCCATTGGGTGCTAAGGTGGGTGTCAAGGGACTCAGATAAACTGGATTTAACCAGATTTTCAGGTTTTAAATTTCAATCTGCTAATGCCAAGAGGGCCTGTAGATCTTCTGCGCCCAGGTTCCGAAATCAGCTTACATCGGCACTGGGGTGTGGAGTGCACAAGTCCCTGTTATTTCTAATAAGAAATGTTAGGGGCCTGAAACAGTTTTGCCCGAAATGGTTTTAAAAAATTGGAAAATTAAGAGGAAATTAAGAAGAAGGGAAAGCGAACTCTTTATTTGCTAATTTCGTGAGAATTGGACCTCTTGAGATCAGAGATCAGAGGAAAAGAGCCTTTCCGACTACGATACGACAAAGTATTTAGTAATCATGTATGTTAAATCGAAAACGTCTAGCTAACTTACAATTAAAATTGCGCTTTAAAAATATTTTCATTAAAGCTTAACTTACACCTGCAGTTTCTCCTCCACGGTCATGCCTAACTAAGGGTGGGGGAGGAATGAAAGCAGAACCAGAGACTTTTATAATAAAAATTATTTATTGGCTCAAACACATTAACCAACAGCAACTTATTCTCAAAGTGAATATCAAAGGGGTATCACAGAGAAAGCAATGATTATTAAGCAAATATGCGCAAGTAACTTATTCAACTCAACGTAATCTAACGTGGGTACCTAACCTTAAATATACTAATTCAAAACAGTAGCCAATCACCACACAAAATCTTTACATGCGAAAGTCAACTTAATTCAATCTCACCTGCGTAGCGAATATAGCAGTTTCTACCTCCTTCTACTACAATTACAAAACTCTGACTTTATACAGTCGAACTAATCTGAATATCAGGATTTCTTCTTGAGAGGGATTGCTGTGAATTAAACGCGAATGCTAGCCCAAATATTCCCCAAGAGGATTAATGATAGGACGCGTAAAGATCCGCAACAAAGCTGTGTTACTTATTTCACTACCTAGAAATTTTTGTAAACTAGGGTTCAATACGTTACAATATAGAGTTGTGCTATCAGTTTCCTATTAATAAACTTTTTAAAAAAGTATCCCGTTACATCATTTATGCATAGATTAAGTAATAAAAGTTATCTATCCTCTTATTTTTACATTTGAATCCTAGTTTTCAATCTTATAGCCTTTAAATTACATTCTAGAGTTATAATTTTCACCGAGATGATACTTCTCGTAATTGAAAGCAGACTCGAGTAAGTCGAATGAATTTTTTTCCCTTTATGTTCCATTATTTTATATTTGACCCACCATAAATTATCAGGAAGTATTTTCTACTTAGTCACTCCCAACATCTGTCTTCTCAGTCACGCGCCATTGCTTAATTCGATCTAATGGTTCTATTTTTTACTGATGTGGTCATTTTGGCTCGTGTCTATTTTTTTCTTTCATTCGAGTACAATGTCGTTAACGCTATTCGGAGGTACTAGATAAAGTGTGGGAAATCATCATTCACTATTTTTCATGTATTAAATGGAATGGAAATTTGTACCCAACAGAAATTGACATTTTTATTGTAAATTGCTTCTGCTTGTTTTCACTTGCCTTATGAAAACTGAAAATGAGAATTTAGTTGAGTCTAGTAATACTTTTCCAGTACAGTACCCGGTTTCAACAGGAAAATACCGCAATTGTAAATGTTCCGGTGAATATAATTGGACAATTGCAAATAATACGATTTGAAATTTAACTTTTTTCGTATAATTTTTCATACTGATTTCTGGGATATTCTAAATTCACATGCGGCCAATCTCGTAGACTTCCATGGTCTTAGAACAAAATTCTGTTTTACCCTCTGGACGGACCACTGCCTTTCTTTTTACTCAAGTAAACTGTTTTCTTAAATAGTTGATAATCTCGCAGAATTTTCTGGTTAGTCGGTGCTTTTTTTCGTAATGATTTCTAAATCCACGTTTCACAGAAATAACTAAAACATTCCGTGCTTACTCTGACACGTAAAAACTCTTCTCTGCCCTTTTTGTGATGCTTTGATTTCAATCCCAGTGATCTTGAATGTACTGTTAATCATTTAAAGATAAAAATATAAATAAAAAAATATTTACATTCATATCTGTCTTGTCACCTTTACATATCTGCATATTGTAGTATTTGCAGTAGTTTCGAAAGTATGATTTTTTACAATTAGTGTCATAATTTGTGCTCCCCCTGTATAACCATTTTAAGAAACTCCCTCATTAACTAAGAAACCTTATAAAAATATACATGTAAAAATACTAATTTTCCTTCTTTTTCGATTGTCCCGAAACGAAGACGAGGTACAATCCACTGTTTTCTAATCATCTTGTTTAAGTAATGGAGGTAGTCTTTTCTCTCTCCCTCTCTCTCTCGTTCACTATTATTTTCTAAACATTGCTACTCCATAACATACACTGGTGCTTAACTGTGTTGGCTCTTTATTAATTTGTTGGTACATATTTCTTCTCAGACATAAAGAGGAAAGTAAGTTCTCCGAATCCCTTTATATTTTATGAAGTTCAAAAGATTGAAAAATGGAATCTAAAACCTTCAAAGGAACAGTACCTAAGAGCCAAGCCATAATTTTTTTTAAAAAAAAAAATAATGATGAAAATTCAAAGGTAAAAAATAAATCAATATAAAAGTTGGTAATATATATATATATATATATAAAAGTCATTATCTCTTGCAGGCAGTAGTCTAGAGTTTAGTGCCAGTAATTATAAATCCAGAAATAATTATAATGAATATAGATAATTTCTTTTATTTTATGAAATGTTAACCGTTCTTCCGAAACAGAAATGAAAACCTTTTAGCTGTAGGTATTGTTAGAAAGCATCCTATGTCTAAATGCTCATTTCTGCCATATAAAACAATGTCAAAAATATAAAATGGCTCCTCAAACCGCAATTTCGATTCAGATAACGAAGTAACAGGAGTTACATAGAAGTTGTTTCAGTAATAGATGGTTTCGAAGAAACAAAAACTATATCGATTGCAGAAAGAAGAAAAAGTGGTGGAAGAAAACTGGTAAAAATACTAAAGTGAACTAAATCGGAAAATAAAATTAAGACATGTTTATCTGATTGGAAATCTTGTTGAAGCTTGTTTTATCTCAATTCAGATGAAAATAGCTAATGGTCTTTAACCAATAATGCATTTGAAGCAGCACTTGTTGCTGAAGCTTAATCATATACTTCGAAATTACAGTTCTGATCATGCTTGATTTTCGAAAATACATCATAGCTGTTTATTTTCGACTTTCTGCTGTAAGAAAACCATCTTTAAGAAACATAAGTATTTAACAAGTTATTGAAATTTTTCCAAAGCTTATATATAAATATATCATATAAAAAGAAATCAGAAAGATGTTAGCTGAAACCCAGTATTTAAAATCCAACAATTATCTCTAAAAAAATATATAAATTTTGACTATTCTTAAGAATTTTTCTCCTATTCCTCCAACGTAAGAACAGTGGTTATAAACTTTCACAATCTTAGAACAGTTTATACCAATCAAACTAGTAATATCTTTTGTATTTATATGTACACACAACACACACACATAGACTTAGAAAAATGTGCTTTCAAGATTTAAAAACAAAATTTTATTTTTTTCAATGCTTGATACGATTAAGGATTGAAGTGATTTACTGAATGAGAAATGCCGTTTACTTTATAGAACATTTATTTCAGTCAGTAGTATGTCTAAATATGAAGCTAAACAAACTCAAGAAATTTCAAAAACAATCAGCAAAATTTGAAACAATTTTTTTCAAATTATTACTTATTTTGCATTTATTTTTTGAGGGGGGGGAATTATAGTTTCTTAATCTATTATATAAAAATACAACATTACACAATAATACTCTAAGTTCACAAATAATTATTAAACAGTAAAGAAGTGTGTGATGATTTCAATACTGGATTTAATTCTAACTATATTAAAAATGTATTACAAGCTCAAAAATTTGAGTTCAATTATTTATAGTTAACAAAATAATATCTATATACACCGAAGAACCAAAAAATTGTGAACACCTGCTCAGTAACATGTTGTACCACTTTCTTCCTCGAAAAAAGCTGCATTTCGCCTTGGCATGGATTCCACAAGTTCTAAATAGGTGACTGGATACATGTTATACTAATTGTCTATGCAGAGGCCACGTAAAATCGATATATTCCGACACAATAATGTTTGATCTCTGAGCTCCATTTCTATGAAAATCCAAACATATACTATCAGATTAATATCCGCTGTGTTAATTGGTCAGGATATTAATTGGAATTCATCTTTCCAGAATCCTCCTAACACAATTCTAGTCTTTTGATATTAGACGTTGTCCTGATGGAAGATTCTCCATTTCCAGTTAGGAAAATAGATGCCATATAAAGTCTTCAAATTTCCCTGTCCCTTCTAATAGAACAAAGGATACTGGAGTCACCCATCCAAAGCATAATTCCACCATCACCAGTCTGTATACATGGACGGAGCAACCGTTCGACTGTGTTGAAGACGGCGCACCCTTACACAACTATCGACTTAATGAATGAAGAAATACGAGGCATCCTACCAGGAAATTGTCTTCTACTTATTTCTTACGAAGTCTTAATATTTTTGAGCCTACTCTACGGAAAATTGGCAATGGTCTTATGTCACCAAAAGCCCACGAGTGGGACGTCTGTTGTGGATTTCCATATCCAACATTGTCCGTTGAATTGTATGTCCCGAAACACTTGGACTTACATTGTATTGGGCTGTTTCAGCTGAGTCCTTTTCTAGGACCAATTTTACCTTACAAAGAGTGACAGTTCCGATGTTCTTTCTTCTTTAATGACGCATGGACACCCAACAGCTAGGTGTCTAATACTGGTTTCATTGTTATTTATCTCCTTTGGGTAAATACACTCATGGACAAAAAAAAGCGTACCAAGAACTAATTGTGGGATCGTAATGAAACTTGGCATGAAGGTACATGTCGGAAAGATATGCCAATAGTTAGGAATTCAGCGTTATTGCGCATTACGTATAGCCGGTAGAGGGTGATTAACGTCGTTCTCCGTGGAGTGTAAAACAGATAACCAAAGCTTGTTTGAGTGTGCTGAATCATTTACAAAGAAAGAGCTGAGGTAGACACGCCATTACGCTGTTTTCGAAGACAATATGAGCAGTAATCGCAGTTTGAGAGGGGGGAGGAGAATCATGAGCATGATGGAAGTTGGGGGGTCAGTTACGCTAGTAGCTCGTTAATTAGGCCACTCTGACTGTATTATGAGGAGGTGTTGGGACCAGTGGATCCGAGAGATGTCATTTACACCAAGACCAGGCTCAGGACGATCTGGACAGACCAGTCATCGAGAAGACCGCCACATCGTAAGAAATGCACGCGTACAGCCAACTGCTTCATAGGCCGTCTTTCAGGTAAAGGTAGCACCTTCATTAGGGGCCCCTGTGTCTTCTTGAATCATGTGAAGGCGCCTGGCTGAAGGACTTTTGGGATCACGGTGCCCATTACATGCGCTACCCTTAATGCCCACCCATCGACACCTGCGTTTGAAGTGGTGCCGTGCACGAGGAAACTAGACTGCAGCAGAATGAAACCAGGTCGTCTTTTGCGACAAATCCAGATTCAAACTCAGCAGTGATGACTATCGTGTTCGTGTGTGGAGACACCGTGGTGAACGCCTCAATTCTGCCTTTGTTTTACAGTGACACACCGCTCTCTCGGCGGGTGTGATGGTTTAAGGTGCCATTGCCTACCCCTAGTATTGATCCGTAGCACCATGATGGCCCAGTGGTATGTCGATGACATCCTGCATTCACAAGCGCTGCCACTCATGCAACGGCTCCA
>BMAU01017011.1:332500-367500 GCA_019973935.1 Trichonephila clavipes
ACCTCTTATGTGCCACCGCCGTATATAAACGTCTCGCTCAAGGCGTAAATTGACCCGGACGTATATGTACGTATTTGCGAAGTACGATCTTTTCTGTGCACCGCTATTCTTACAATTATTCCGAAGGATTTGGAATGTAATAAAAGGAACTTGACAGCGTTGGCGGAGGATTTACTCATTTCAGAGGATTTGCCTATTTATTCCTCCCCTCCCCTTACATCACTCACGCGTGCCTACGGGGAAACAGCGGCATTGTGGATCGAATCACGTAACTTTTGATCGGCAGTTAAGGGATTAATTATCAAGATAAGTATTAATTTTTGTATATTTTATGTATGACAAGCCCTTGGGTCATTGGTAATTATTGAACTTGTTCTTAACTTATTACTGTGTTAAATTAATCATTAATCATGTGTGTAGTACTTATGCATTTATAAGTGTATTATATCAGTGTAAATGTCTATTTCATTTTTTATTATGTCTTTCTCTCTCTCTCTCAGTGGATATATTTTCTTTCTTTAATTTCAGTAAATTAGTAATTTTTTAAAATAATCTTTTGTTTTCGACTTTTCAATGTGCTCGCGCCCCCCTCGTAGAAATATCATGACCCCCAAGACGGGTGCGCCCCACAGTTTGTGAAACGTTGTAGTAATGTATTTTGTAAACAACATTTTTTTAAACTCAACGTAAATGTTAGTGTTAATATCCATTATCAGTTTTTTCCATTAATTTCTCTAAAGTATAAATCATATATTTTTCAAAAGGCATTAAACATCTCTTTCCACAAGTAGCCCTGGTTTAAGAAATGATACATACGTTAAATATTCGCATTGAAATAAAAAAAGATAAAATAATCTAAAACTAAATCATCATCATAAATTACACAATGCGACTTTTTATCATATATTTTTGGAATTGAACTGATGTACATACAAAACATAATTTTTTTTAAAAAAATTAATAATTGCAGACAAACATAATATATTGCTGATTTTAAACAATGAAACAACAAATACTTCACCGAGTATCATATATAAATATCAAGCTTTAGAAAATAAGAAAAGTTGCATGATGTTTTTGGAAGCTTTTAAGTATCTGCTAAAAGCTACCGCCAAAGGAAAGTGTCTGGCAGTACTTATTATTAATTTTTAACGATGTGTTTTAAAACATTTGTAAAAATTAACCTTTAGAATTTGAGAAAAGTTAGTACTGTTAGTAACAGCATTTAACATCTGTTACCTATAAATTAGCCGTCGGGATAACCTAGCAGGTATACACACACTCAAAGTTTATACTAGCACTACCTTATCCTATGTATTTTATTTGTTACAAAATAAGTAACTTCTGGGGGCCCTGGGATCTTAAACTATAATGTAACAATTTATTTTGCATCTAAGTGTTTGGCGATCATTAGTTATTATTATTAATAATGGTAACAATATATTTTATCGTCATTTCTTTTTTCATTTATTTGATACGTTTAAAATAAATCGCCGTTAGGAAATATTCTTTTAACTGTTCCATTTTAGTTTTGACAATGCGGTTTGTACGTACAATTGTTCTCTTACTGATTTGATATAATTCGATTGAAACTAAACTACTTTATCTTTTTCAGGAATTCTGAGCTAAATGTGGACTGGATTTATCGATTTTTAACTAATTCCAGTATTTTAATATTTTATCTAATTGTTAATAATATAATGTCTTTTGTAGTTGAGGCTGCTATGACTTCCTACTTGAAGAAATCTAAACTTTTTTTATCTATTTCAGATTGTTTCTTTTATGCTTCAAATATTGTTCATGTAGTTAATTTTCAGTTCGTTTTTGAGGTAAATTGACTCGAAATATTTTTAACTTGTTTTAAAATTTAGTTAATGTTAATTTTCAAGTTTATTTTCAGTTTAAGACTTGATTATATGCTCATAAGCTACATTGTAAAAAAATATAAATTGGCTGATTTTGTGCAAAATTTGTACCATGCAATCGCAAAGCAAATTTTCCCTTTTTCTTTCTTAACAAATGATTGAAATGTGTATACTTTGTCAATGCCGTGGTCTACATTTGCAAATTTTGTATTTATTTGTTTTTGAAGTAGAATTATAATTCTTTTTTAATGCATCCTCGCAAAAACGTATTTCAAAAATAAATTTAAAGTTATTTAGCAAATTGTTAAAGAGAGAAATCATTCATTTAAAATTAATTTAAATTTTTGGATACAACACATTCACTAGGTTTTGTGGACACGAGTCTTCATTAAAAGATAATTCTGTTCAGAGCAGCTAGGGAGATTGAAAAGTTTTATTTTAAAAATTCACACATGCACAGAACGGGTTTTCCAACTGTCCGTGAAAATAAAAAGTGGTGCACATAATAATTTTTCAAGGGGGTTCCCGGGTTGAACGTTTACCATTCTCTTTTCAAACGTCAATACACCGCCCAACACATTCTTTTGATGTTGTCGATTTTAAGGAACAAAAAACAATAAAAAAATTAACTATTGAGTAAATAATTAGCATTAATAAAAAAAATTATTATTACAAATACTTAATTATATTTTACGTCGTATATGCATAGGATTATAATCAATCAAAAAAAGAAAGGGCTTTGGGGGTTTGCACTCCCGGGGATCTAACCCTTGTGTGCGCCACTGATATGTACATATTAATTTTAACTGAGTACTACTTACAATTTTTTCAGCTAAATATATATCTAAATTTATATATAATATGCTCATTTTTGCTTCTAATCTTCGCCCAAAACCCAACTTTATGTGAAGATTTTTATGACATATCTGTTTAATTTCTCCTCGATAAAATTAATCTCATAAGTATTTAGAAAAACTTATTTATCTCAGTTCTTTAGTATACACCATTACGCTACTTCATTATGTCTCAAAGAATAAAAATTAGAGAATCGGTAGAAAAACTTAAACTCAACGCTTTTTCAAAAAATTCCATTAATCGCATGAATAATCCTTTTTTAAAACATAAATCACTTCCATGTGTCTTAGGGAAAAAAACAGTAAGAATTTATGGAAAATTGATGAGAATATCTTGTTCACAAGGCAGAAAACATTTTCTAGCTAATTTAAAAATTGTGCATGCATTATTAGAGAGAGAGAGCTTTAGAAGTGTGTAGGATTTAAAAATGAGGGTTTTTATGATAAGGTTGTTTGGATACTTAAAAACCTGGAAAAGAAGATAAAGATAGTTCCCTATATCACTAAAAAATAGTTACTATGGCAAAGCTATAAGACTATTGAATGCAAATATGTTGCTACTTATTGATAATTATAATAAAATACATAATAATTTAAGTTTTGGTTTTTTTATCGGTACTTCATTAGTAACTTCAGTGAGACTTCGAGTAACACGCAACAATTATGTTTATTTTATAAAATCCTTTTTTATGAGTAATTAAAAGAATACTGTTTTTAAAAAAATGTGTTAAATTAATTTACGTACAATTTGAAGGGCTTTAGATTTCAAAATGTTTGCACATGCTATTAAATTGGAAAAAAATACACAAAACTGTTTTAACTGCTGTTAAAACTGCTTTACAAAACTGTCTGATATTTTCAAAAAATTTGTTTTTGTGGAAATCATATTACTATATTGCAATTTGGTGACTTTCTAAAGAGCATAAGCTATTACAAATATATATTTTCATAAATAATCGATCATTAGAAATAAAAGTTATCATTAAAATCTTTTTAAAGGAAAAAGGTCAAACAAGTAAGCTTAAATCAAGCCTTTAAAATAAAAAAGAAAACATTTTATCAAACTCTTTTTATTTTATTTTAAGCCTACCTCTGGCTTTTCAATTATAAGATGACGAGTAACCCAATAAAGAATGATAAAAACAGTCCCTAAAAAGGTACAGTAAACAACATTAAATAAAATGCAATTTAAAACGGAACAACATATATTGAGGTGATACCCAGTATTGGGTACATAGGAGTCATAAAATGGACTAAAATTTGAGTCTTCCATTCCCTATCTGTTTAGGTAATCTTGCAAAAACTCATGACCAGTAGCAAATCTAGTGCAAGTAATGCTGACTGTTCTAAGCAAGGAATCAGAAATTCTTGTTGACATCTTCAGAAAGGAAATCCATTTCTTTTTCGGAACCTTCTCTACATACAGGCTAGAGTGTTTCGATTCAATGGTACAGGATATAAAACGCTTTACATGACGCAAAGACAATCTGGTTGCCTCATTTGGGATCTACTCTTGGCCAACATATTACCCATCTCATTCCCATAGATCCTGGGATCCACTCTGCTATGCAATTCTTATATTCTACAAATTATCTATTTTCGCCGCTAAGATTTTGGAAATCTCACATTCCCAATGATTAGGAGATGTTAAGTTTGTAATTTTCGCCTTAGAAGCAACGAAAAAGATAGTATATAATATTTTAATTTCCACATTTCCTGTATCTTTTCTACAGCTAAAGAAATGCCTGAGATTTCACTATTAAAGTTGCTTAAATGTTTTTCAACTGCAAAATACAATGTAAAGTCATTAGAGAAAACTAGATTTATCTTAGTCCGGATACAGACTTTTTTCACTATTCATATTGCACTAGTACGGAATATTACTTTCATGGTAAAAAGTTGTCACTTGTTTGACCAGAACAGAGGGCCAACACAAATAAATGACTGATTTCGCCATCCTCATCCAAGTCTAAGCCTGAATTTTATTATTTTTCTCAAAAGGGGACGGCATGAGTAAGGAAATTCATTTGGGATCGAGACTTGGTGCAATAGTAGTACTCCTTTAGGGTGTTTACCCCTCAATGTAAATCCACCGAATGGCCTGTTAATTCGGAGAAATTAGCCTTCGAAATTCATGCTAAGCTCTTATACAATTAAATTTTAATTTTCTGCAACGATTTCGTTGCTTGGTTGGTAAATCGTCTGCTTACAATGCGCGAGGTTAGGGTTCGATTCCCCGCAATCAACTTTTTTGCTTCAATTCATTTAATTATTTTTTTAATTAAATACATTTATTTATGAAAGGTTTATTAAATATTAAATGATATTTTATGTAATTATTTTGTATTTTATAAAGTAAAATATATAAAATTAAAAATATATAACTTAAATTATTTTTTAGTAAAATTAATTAAATTTATTATTAATTAAAAATATTTAAAATTATTAATAATTAAAATATTTAAAATTATTGTTAAATAAAAATATTTAAATTAATTATTAAATAAAATATTTAAAACAGTATAAATTTATTATAATTAATTAATTAATATTTCTTGCAATTAATTAATATTTCTTGCAATTAATTAATATTTATTATAATTAATTAATTATTATTTAGCATTCGTATTAATACGAAATATTATTAACTTATTACAATTCTTATTAATTTAATATTAAAATTATTAACAATTTATTATCAAAATTATTGTTTATTATTAAATTATGATTTATTATTAAAACTATTATTAGTTTATTATTAAAATTATTTAAATACATTCATTAAAATTATTTAAATAAATTTATTAAAATTATTTAAATACATTTTTGAAATTAAATAAACTTATTTGAAAAGGACTTACAAAATACTTCATAAAATAGTTAAATTAATAATATATAAAAAAGACATATTTTAATTATATTAATTATGAAATAATTAATTTTAACAATAATAATATATTTTATAAATTATTTTATATTATATATAATATTTTATTTATAGTATATTGTATTTCACAATATAAAACTATTTGTAATTAATTTTTATGTAAAATATCATTTAATGTTTATTATATATATTTTATTATAAATATTATTTATTAATATAAAATATTTTTATGAAATTTAATATAATTATTTATATAATTACAGTAATTTTTTACTTTAAAAAATACAAAATAATTTCATATAATGTCATTTAATATTTAATAAACCTTTCATAAATAAATTTATTTAATTTTAAAAAATAATTAAAAGAATTGAACAAAAAATGTTGTTCACGGGGAATCTAACCCTAACCTCGCGCACAGTAAGCAGACGATTTAAAAATCTAGCTACGAAATTTTTGCGAAAAATTAAAATTTAATTGTGTTAAAGCTAAGCATGAATTTCGAAGGCTAATTTCTCCGAATTGACTGATCATTCGACGGAATTACATTGAGGGGTGAACACCCTGAAGGAGTACTACTACTACACCAAGTCTCGATCCCAAATGAATTTCCTTAGTCGTGCCCTCTTCTTGTCAGGTAAAATCAGGAAAACAAAACAGCAATTGTTCAATTAATACTTTTTCAGTGTAAAATGAAATTAAGTTCCGTCAATCAGAATTAGTTAAATAATTACAAATAAAGAACGTCATTCTCAAATAACTCGATATATTTTGTACCATTGTGATTAAAAAAGTTCCACTTAAATGCAACTAAGATAGAAACACAAAAGAGATCGTGAAATAGTTTCTGATTTTCTTTAAAGTTAGTGTCTGAAGTATCTAGTATCGATTTTCTGAAGAGTGAACCTTTCAGATCATAAGAAATGTTTCTCATTCTCGCATTCATTCATTAAAGTAAGAAAGTAAAACACACTCGAAGAATCTTTTGTTATCCTTTTCACGTGAATACCTCATTAGAACTTTGAGGGGATGAGTTGCATTGATTATTTCTTCATGGTCCCATCTAAGGTGTAAGATTCAGTGTTTTAATTCTCTTATTGCGTGTTTTTTATCTACTTTCATCTTAATGCTTAAAAAATCATTGATTTTTTTTTCTTTTGATGTCAGAATGCAGTCAATAGATGACTCTTCGAGTTTAATATTATTTGTCTTCTGGAGCATGTGTTTCAAATAGATAAATTGAATAAAAGTGTGTGTGCTTATGACCACACGATAGAAGTGATAACTTCAAGTTTTGTAATGTTTTTTCAGGGATTAGTTCGGTGAATAAAAAACAAAAGCATATTAGTATTGTCCTATAAAATTATTTATTCATATGTCTGAACTCATAAAGTAATATTTTTGATCGAAATATACAATCATATTTGTGAGTTAATTGTATTCTAAGTAGAGAAAACAATAGGTTTTTATGGTAACTGAAGTAGGTTATAAATACTTTAGATTCAAAATTTTATTTAAATATTTATAAAAAAAACATCAGCGTTGTTTCGTAGCTCCTTGTGCTTTCCTCTGGATCATTTGAAATAATTAAATTGAATTTTGATTTTAAAAAATCAACTAAAGGCTTTGATTTGTCTTTTGAAAAATCCACTTTAAAATTCCCACTTAAAATCGTATGTAATTTGTTCAGAAGACCCGGTCTGGCTTTGTGAATTTTGGCCGTAATTTAACAATATTCAATTCTGTCCATCAATTAATTTAAGCAAAGTGATAATAAGACAGGTAGTTGATTTGGAAGAGAGGAATCTAGATCAAAACCCTTAAAAAGTGATTTAATCAGAATATTTTTATCACATAATCTCTAGCTTGTGCTAGCTCTGTTGTTATGTTATGACAGTTTTGTACAAATATATCCGGTGCTGCTGCAAGGTAAGTCTTCTTAATTATATTTTGTTTTCTTGTATTTAAATTATTTAATGTAACTTTTTATTAAAGCCTGTGTACTTATTTTTTGTTTTAAATTTTTAATTGTTTTAATTTTCTTTTTAGCCTCAAAGTATATTTAAGTAATGTGATTTATGGAACTATTTGTTCATTACTATTCTGATTCGCTTACAAAAATAGATTTTTATTCTTAAATTCACTGCAATATTGTTAATGATAATTATGCTGTTTACTTAGTTCTATAAAAATTTGTCCACATTTTGTTTAATTTAAGAATAGGATTTCTCTATCTCTAAGTCTATTTTTTTAAAAATAATACATGTTTCATTTTCATGCTTCAACTAGGATTAGGAAGAATCCCACATTCATTTCTGTAGAAATATGGGGTGGGGGGAACCCCAGTTAGAGCGAATCCAGGAACTTTACTTTTAAGGCGTATTAGTGGGGGGACAAACTACCGCGTTTCATGTCGTTTCGGAGTGTCTTTTTCTTTATAGGGGTGTGTATGTCGTGGATGGCCTTATCCGAGCCCGATTTCCGACTAAAGGCGAAAAAAGCCGAATGAGCGTTACAAACCCGAGCATGACATTCATTCAAGTTCACTCTCCTGCAAAACATGCCCATAGAAGTTATTACTCCAATGAAGAACATGTTAATTGTGATATATCTAACTATTATTCTAATTCTGGAAAATTAACTTCTCATATTTCTTACACAATTTTTTATTTTGCATTTGTTAAATAGTATTAAGGAAAAATTTTAATAGAGTAAATTTTAAAATGTAGGTAAATTTTTTACTTTATTTAAAAAAATTTAATAAGTTATAAGCTTATTTGTATGAAAAATTTATATTTTAAGATTTTTCAAAATAATATACATTATAAGGGGAAAAAAGAGTAAATGTTTATATCTCCCCAACATATGCAACTAAAATAAAGTGTTTCTAATAATGCAATAAAACACTTGTTGTCTTCTTTTACATGTGAATACTGTTTGTCCGCGAAATACACATTATATGCTTTTAAATATTACATTAAAAATGTGTTTCATTTCTCACAATTTATTTTAAATGTAGTTCTGTTTATTTTTCAGATATATCTACAGGTTACTATGCAGAAGGTTTTTACAATAAAGACAACATTCTTTTAAGATTTTTCATCATTTTACAAAATTAACTTTTTATTTTATTATCGTATCACTTTGGGGGGATTTCCATATTATCTCCAAACAATATAAATTTACTAATAAGAAAATGACTGCAAAATGAATAAGAATATTTTCTTGTATTTTATTAACTTCAAACGTAATAGGTCTACGAAATGATTGATATTCTTTCCACGATATTACAGAAAGATTTGACCGGAATGTATTCACGGTGTATGACTCTTAGAATCAGTGGTCAAGGGATGGTACTGCCTCAAGTAGACCGGGTTCCGAGTAGCCGAGATCCGAGAGGGAAGACCACCGTATTCAGTGAATTGCTGTAGCGTATTGTATTGCGTCCACTGCAGAAATTAGAACTGCATTTGGTACCACAGTGACACAATGAAATGATAGAAATCAGGTACTTCAAGGACAGCTCCAAGCCAGACGCCCTGTAGCCTATATTCCTTTGACTCCAAGCCATTGCTGTTTGATACGCCAGAGGCCAAGCCAAAGCTCATTCGAGGGTGGATTGGAGATGTGTTGTGTGGTCTGATGAAAGCAGGTTCTGCCTTCGTGAAAGTGACGGTGGTATGTTGGTCAGAAGGCCAGGGGAACGAATGCAACCAACCTTTCTGCACCCTAAACACACCAGACAAACACTTAGAGCCAAGGTCCAGCGAACAATTTCCTATGACAGCAGGAGCACTTTTATGGTTATCCCAAACACATTGACAGAAAATTTGTACATCAGTCTGGTAATTCAACCTATAGTACTGCAATTCATGAACATCATTGAACGGGTAATAGTCGAACACACAGGATAAACCTCACCCTCGCACCATTGTTGTAACTCAACGGGCTCTACAGAGTGTTGAAATGTTGCCTTGGTCTGCGAGTTCACTACATCTTTCCCCAAATGAGCACGTATGGAGTATCATCCATAGCCAGCATCAACTATCCCTGTGTTAACACTACTACAGGGTGTTTTTTAGAGGTATAGAAATTTAAATTGCAATAAAACAACGATGTATTAATCGATTGCCATGAGTATTTTTTTATTCAAAAGATAATCTTGTGGCATTACATTTTAAATATGATTTCTGGCATAGGACTGTCACGGCTGGCTCGGATGTAGTCCAATCTGGACGTCCAATTTTCGATGACTTTTTCCAACATTTGTGGCCGTATATCGGCAATAACACGGCGAATGTTGTCTTCCAAATGGTCAAGCGTTTGTGGCTTATCCGCATAGACCAATGACTTTACATAGCCCCACAGAAAATAGTCTTCCGGTGTTAAATCACAAGATTTTGGAGGCCAACTCACAGGTCCAAAACGCGAAAATTGCGGTCACCAAACGTGTCTTTCAATAAATCGATTGTGGCACGAGCTGTGTGACATGTTGCGCCATCTTGTTGGAACCACAGCTCCTGGACATCATGATTGTTCAATTCAGGAATGAAAAAGTTACTAATCATGGCTCTATACCGATCACCATTGACTGTAACGTTGTGGCCTTCATCGTTTTTGAAGAAGGATTCCACCAGCCCATAAAGCACACCAAACAGTCAGTTTTTCTGGATGTAACGGTGTTTCGACATATACTTGCGGATTAGCTTCACTCCAAATGCGGCAATTTTGTTTGTTGACGTAGCCATTCAACCAGAAGTGCGCTTCATCACTAAACAAAATTCGCTTATGAAAATCGGGAACAACGGCAATCTCGTTTTGGGCTCATTCGACGAATCTACGCCTTGCTTGATGATCGTTTTGATGAATTGCCAAACCAAACTGAGAATAAATCACTTGACAGCTGTTAAATCGGTCACCATCTTGGAAAGTAAGGCCAACTTAAACTTCTATACCTGGAAATAAAACACTCTTTACAACAAGCATGGACCTTCATACCACAAATTGACATTCGGTACCTATATGACACAATACATGCACGCTTGCAGGCTGGCATTCAAAATTCTGGAGGTCACACCGGCAATTAATGCAACATTATTTGACATTTGAAATGTGTTTTCTTGAGCTTAAATTAAACTGTGATCTTGAAATTTTAATCAATTAAACATGTTAACTAGGCAACTGCATTGACCTATTTTCATTACTTTACAATAATTTTTTCTTGGTGTTGGTATATTTTTTTCCTCAGTGTATTTTACAAAATCTATATATAAGTTCAACAAATCATATTAGAACTCCTCCATAGATTTCTTCGTATTAAACTAATCATGTCATATTAAACTTACTCCTGAATCTCTCAGATGATTGTATTGTTTCCTCTAAGATCTTAAGTAATTCTAGTTTATTAGAAATCTTACAAATATTTATCAGGTATTATTTTGATGTATTATTGATCCCATTCAGACTACATTGTGCCCTTTTACAAAAATATTTTTTAAACAGTAACAGTAAAAATAATTTATGTTTTTTATTCAGACTATAATTAATAAGTTAATTCTGAAAGCAAAAAGTCAATTTGACCAGCCATTATTTTACAATTTTAAAGAAATTAAGAATGTTTGAAGTTTTCTCAAATTTATAAAATGTTAAATTTTTTTAAAATATTTTAGCCATTTTAAGTGATTTATGTTTCTTAGATTATTACAATCAGAAGTTAGTATGGATTTGAAAACCTGATTCCCCCCCCCTTTTTGATTTTTAATAATTATTTTTCTAGGTACACCTGGAAGAAACACAATTTTTTTTAAATATTAACTTAAGCATTTTTTAAGAAAAATAACTAGAGATCTATCTCAGTATTACCTTTCATAGAACATACGTTTGGGAGTATCTACAAAAATTTTTAAGACTCTATCTTGAACAGAAAAAAAGCTTTAGGGATTACAAAACACCTACATTTTCACATTTAAAGTTTGTAAAGACATAAAACAAAAACCTATAATGCCTGTAAAGCTCTACTTTTTTACTATGTTATTTTCCAACTTATGTTCTATATCAAAATAATACTTTAATTAATCATGACTGAAATCATTTTTAATTCAAAATATTTTTTGCATAATATTGAAAGTATTTGTTACGCTGACAGATTATTCAGCATAATCTAACCTTATCTTTTGAAACCCAAAGCATTTATGTACTACATAATAATAATGCCAACTTTAGCTAAACATTGCCATGTGAGTCCATAAAATTTAATTTTTTTATTTTAAATTGTGGAAGTTTAAAAAGTTTAACGTCGCCCAATAAGAACTCAAAAATACCATAATAATATAGTACTACAGTATGTTTACTATATAATGTAGCTTGGTACAACATAGAAATATTCAGTTTTATCAGTAATACTTGTCGTCAGAAAACTTGAGTTTGAAAGTCTTATTGTAAAGGGTGTTTTTTTGAGAAGTATAGAAATTTACATTGCAATAAAACAACGATGTATTATTCGATTGACATGAGTTTCTTTTATTCGAAAGATAATCTTGTGGCATTACATTTTAAATATGATTTCTGGCATAGGACTGCCACGGCTGGCTCGGATGTAGTCCAATCTGGACGTCCAATTTTCGATGACTTTTTCCAACATTTGTGGCCGTATATCGGCAATAACACGGCGAATGTTGTCTTCCAAATGGTCAAGCGTTTGTGGCTTATTTGCATAGACCAATGACTTTACATAGCCCCACAAAAAAGAGTCTAGCGTTGTTAAATTAGAAGATCTTGGAGGCCAATTCACAGGTCCAAAACGTGAAATTAGGCGGTCACTAAACGTGTCTTTCAATACCTCGATTGTGGCACGAGCTGTGTGACATGTTGCGCCGTCTTGTTGGAACCACAGCTTCTGGACATCATGATTGTTCAATTCAGGAATGAAAAAGTTAGTAATCATGGCTCTATACCGATCACCATTGACTGTAACGTTGTGGCCTTCATCGTTTTTGAAGAAGGATTACACCAGCCCATAAAGCGCACCAAACAGTCAGTTTTTCTAGATGTAACGGTGTTTCGACATACGCTTGTGGATTAGCTTCACTCCAAATGCGGAAGTTTTGTTTGTTGACGTAGCCATTCAACCAGAAGTGCGCTTCATCGCTAAACAAAATTCGCTTATGAAAATCGACCATTATTTTCGAAATAAATTTGCACAATTTGAAAGCGTTGTTCAGGCGTGAGTCTATTCATGATGAATTGCCAAACCAAACTGAGAATAAATCACTTGACAGCTGTTAAGTCGGTCACCATCTTGGAAAGTAATGCCAACTTAAACTTCTGTACCTGGAAAAAAAAACACTCTGTAGTATTAGCGAAGAGTTGGTTTATCAATACATCATTTTCAGTAGTATTCTATCTCTTCTAAATATTGTTTCTCATATCAACCTGAGAAAGTTTTGGCCGTGACATTTTCTCAACAAGAAAAAATTAACGAAGGAGCTTTAAGTTATATAAACTATTTTTTAAAACAAAAGTTAGCCTTGAAATCAATGTAATTAATTATCTACGAGAATTTAAAAAACTCGAAACATCAACAAGCAGAAATGATTTTAGTAATGAAAATTGAAATTAATAACCATTTTTTAAACTGAAAGAGTTGATTGTGCTCAAAAGTATTTTTAATTAATTCATTTTAAGAATGAAACGCTTTATAAAATGGAACGGAAACCACAATATAAGATCACAAAATTTTAAATATCTTAAAAATTTATTTATTATCAGATTTGAAATTTGGTGACAAGCTTCCTATTGAAATAAGCCACAAGAAAATGCGAAAAAAATTGTTGGTAGTTTTGAAATTCGTAGGTTACTGTGTAGCTATAATATTTTTTTCTGAGAAAATTAAAATATTATTTATATAAAAAGACTTAGTTTTATACATTGTTCTCATTTAGTTCTTTTTACTACAATCTCTTTGTGAAATATTTCTCTCTGAGATTATTAAAATTTAAAAAAAAAACATTTCTAAATATAAAAAATTACTCAGATAACTTTTGTATTTGTATAATGAATATATGTTTAAATAAAAGAATATATATTAATCTTTTTCTGTATTTATTAGACACGCAGATATAAACATCTAATGTATTAAATATTTACAGTTAAAGCCAGAATGCAATACCAATGGGCTGTTTCGTTCAACAAAACTGTTTATTCCTAATATATGCTGGTTTTAATGCAACGTCTTAACATATTTGTATTTATTATTCTCTTTTAAAGTAAAGTTCTTTTCCTTAAAATCCAGCTAAAACGATAATAGAATTAATTATATTGGATAAATTTATATATTTGTTGCAGTAATAGTTAATTAAAAAAGTAATTTAAACGAAAATGAAATACTTTTTTTGAACAGCTTTCAAATCTTCCTTAGAACATATTTTTCAATACTTCTTATTAAATGTAGTAGTATTTCAGTTTACCCAAGAGACTAAAAGTGGCTTTTGTGGCATTCGAACATTTTCTAAAACTCGATTCAATAATATATTTTAAAAGAGAAAATCCTATTATTACTTAGTGTGGTACATTCTCTCAATTTCAAATTGGTATTGTTGCCGTCTACAGGGACCTCGACGAATCCGTAACAGAGTCTCTTGAGATTGTGTTCGGTTTATCCTGCAATGAATTTCGAATCACTATTCGTAAATATTTTCGATATGCTGCAACAAATAATTTATTTACGAAATAGGAAGTTTCTAAAAATGACGCAATCGAGACATGGTTTAAATTACAATAAAAGGAATCAGGGAAAGTGCTCAAATTTTAATTCGTCTTTCTCGCCCTTGTGTTGGTAACTAACGCAAAGCAAACTTTACACATTCAGTGAAGTTGACTTAGGATTGAAATGTATTGGCTCAAAAGCTTACATATTAATTGGTAGATAGAAATTTTTTTCATGTTCATAGTAAATATTTCATGAATCTAATGTTTAGTAAATTCTGAAAGTTTTAATTAGATATGTTAAGTAAAAGTGTTGTTTAATTTTAATTAGCTTAAGTAAAATTTGATACTGAGATGAACAGTTGTTTCCGAGTCGTTATTTACAAGAAGATAACTTCCAAAATACATATAAATAAAAAAACGTTTTTACAATCGAATCGTTATTATATTGTATGAATTGAGGATAAAAAAGTCTGCAATTTCATATATTAAAATTTTATATTATAAAATATGGCTTACAAATAATAGTGCGAGAAGGGTCTCCTCCCCTTTTTTTACGTTTTTTTCCTTATATTTTCAAATAATAATGCATAGTCGATAGTTCGTGGTAATCTAGTGCTTCGAAATATTAAGTATTTTAAGTAATTTTAAGAATTATAGTAATGTATTTTCTATAAATGTATAGAAGAAAAGCAACTTGAATCATTCCTTCACTTCCTTCTTCATCATGAGATCTTCGGTACTATAAGACCTGCAGACTTGACATTTGGCAGACATGTTCCTTCAGTTGAGTAGAAATTCATTTAGAACAGGTTTAAGGGATGACTCCTAAGGGAAGCTGCGTAAGGTAATTGACTCCTAAGGAAGTCGGTGTAAACAAAATTTCCCGTTACAAAATTTAAGAAATACAAAATAGAAATTTGACAAGCACGTTTTTTTAAAGTAGAGATCCACTAAGATCGAGGTTTGTGGTAATCCACTCTCAAAGGAGGTTTAAGGGAGAATTAGAGAGTTAATAAATCCCGTTTTTGAACTTAAGACCAACTGTCCTGAAATTTGGTTTTAATGTTTCTTTGTTGAGCAGACATTCGCTAAAAAGAGGTTTCGTCGGAATTGATCCCGAGGAAAGGTTACGAGGGTCGTAAAGGATAAAAATACTTCTATTTTAGAAATTCAAGTCTTGCCTTTTTTCGATCAAGGGACGATGGTTATTTTTCAACACAATCGAAATTTTGGAACAATAATTTAGGTATCTCAATAAATTAAAACAAAACACAATATCGAGTCACAAAACATCGTAAAATATGGAGTGAAGAGGGCAGTCAATGGCTAGTATTTACCTTCATTAAGCTTGCAATTCTCTGAGATGCATAGTAAAATTAATTTTGGTTCCTCATCCACTTGGTGAAAAGAGCCTCACCCTTCCTTTATTTGTCTATCTTTTATCACTCGTTTTAGGTCCAATGCAAAGGATGTGATTGACCACTTCACATTTTGGGCAGTAAGGGCATATAAATCTGATACATTCAGCTCACACAGAAACGTAATTCTTAATTACTTTCTACAATTTCGCTAATTTTCATATTTTTCTATAACATAGAGAGTATAGTCTTCAGATTTATACTAAAAATAGATTGGAACAAGTATTTTGCAACTTCTGTAAGACGGTTTTCATGCTGGGAGTCCAGACGCGTCTGAGAGATGCCGTGCAAAGGCATCATCTGCGAATACGGCCAGAGAATAACATCCACATATACCTCGTTCATTACGATTCAGGATTGAAGAAATATATGATGTGCAATGCCTTGTTCAAAACAAAAGGCCAAGATAAATAGCAACAAGAGCTTTGAAAAGGAAGCACTGTTCCCTTTGTCAGGGAACCAAGAAAAGAAGACTATCAAAATTACGTTGGGTAAAGTGTGAAAAATTCATGTGCCTTGAATATCGTAAGATTATTTCTGAAGATTGCAACAAAGACTCTCAAAAATGGGAATAGGTAGTCAGACAGAGATAACTAATCCCTGCCTCTTTTTTTTTGTTTCAATTGAAATTTTTCTTTATATTTTCAATATTTTACGATGTGTGTAACATGCATGTGTACCTGATGATATCACAAATTAGTGGCAAAATAATTTGCTATTAAAAAGTGGTTTCTGCGTTAAGCATATTTTTTTTTATAATTTTTGTATAGACTTAATTACATTTGTTCATTGAGATGATTATACAAAAAAGGTTTTAATTTTCCTATGTGCTTCCTTTTTCCAAATAAGAACTCATACATGAACCCACATTCCTGTTTTTCCCTCCCTTTTTTTTACACTTTATAGCCCCTTTGATGTGTATCATTTTTCCCTGACGGTCACTGAATGGTTGAGTGATTTAGGTAGATAGGTACTTCTATCTATTATATCTTTTATTTCAATTATAATCCATTATGTTGATAGGTAATATGCTATAGATAAAACAAAAATGTAAGAGTTTCACTGACAAAGATTGCCCCTGTATCAATATTTAAGATATAAGATTATGTTTTAATATCAAATCTCACCAATAAAATGATTAAACCATCTTCAAACGGAAGTATGAGGTAATGTAACAGACAGATGCCACACGCATATGGATGGAACTTCTTGAACCACGCCTAGCGAAGGGATGTATATTTATACAATGCAGCTCTATAATAACTTAATCCTGAATAATATGTAAGAATATAGTCTAAGATTGTAAGTGGAAGTAAATAGAATAATTCCAGTTACAAAATAGCAGCAATGCATTTGAAAAAAAGTTACTATGGTTAAAATAAAACTAAGGGAATAAGTAATTTTAACTATAATTTGTGTGAATATGTAGGTAGCTAAGAGAAATAAGAACTATAACTAAGAATATAACTAAGAAATCTAATATATCTAACTAAGAAAAATGATAAATTAATAAATGTGGCTTTTAACAAAAAACCATTAAACGACTTGAAACGTGTTCTGTTTGTCGTTCTTATTAATTATCCAGGCGAAATTTCCTTTTAAATGTTGTATTTTTGTTATAAAATTGCTTTCTGTAAAAGAACGGTGATGTAAGTTAATAAGAGAGGTTGGCGACAGTTGTCCTGATTAAGTTGAAGCTACCGCAGTTCAAATAAAGGGAGCAGGTGCGTCACTTTAGGACAGTCGGTATTGCTGTGGATCCAGAAGTCTAGATAAGTATTGAACTAATTGTTATAGATTTATAAATTGATAATTAATTTGATGGTTCTCCCAGTTAATGCCGAATTTATGTAGTGATTTGATAGTCATAATAAAAGTGTTGGTTTTATAAATATGTCTCTTCATTTGGTGCATTCTAACACTCCCGTGGGCGAGATTCCTTGACAGACATTTTATTAAAATGTGTTTTCATGCTCCGATAGCCTCTGTTAACGTTTCAAACAATAAAATATTCTGCACATTCATACCTGATCAATAGCGTTACATATGATGAAACCAATCCCATGTAATTGTCCCATATACGTTTAGCCGGAATAATTTTGAAAATTGTTATTCAAAACTATTTAAAAATAATTTTTATTCACATTAATGATTATAAAATTTAAAATTGCACGAAAAATTATTTTCTCAGAAAACGAAGAATTTATTACGGTGTTTTCACATCAAAATAATAAAGTGTAAAAAACTGTTTTGAAAGTTTTATCAATTAGTATTACTACTGAGAATAACTAAGTTTTTTTTTCTTATTTTTTATGATTATAGTTTTAAGTAAAAATATAATAAATTCACAGTAAAAATGCATGAGAAATATTTAGACAATTCGAATTTTAGTATGAAATACTTGTAATTTTCATGCTTGAAAACATACAAAATATAGTAGAATGATTGCAGTTTAATTTTTAGTTGGAAGACGTCATATCTGAATTTTGTTGTCTTTAAAATGGATTTAAACATGTTAACATCGACTTCTTTTGAGTAATTAAAACTTCTTGCTTTTGTAGTTGCTTATATGTTCCATGTGCATCGTTTTTGAAATAAAAGATTACACATTACGAGCAAGACTATTAAAAAAGTCTTAACTACAAAGATAACCCTCCATGTTCTTGATGTTCACGTTCATTAACTTTATTTCCTTGTTAAGCTTTCAGTTTGTAGAAAAATGAAGTCTTAAGAATGCTTACGATGTTTTTCAAAAACACCTGCGCCAGTTTTAGGGCTTTGAAACACCTCTTGACTTTCCAAGAAATTAATTTTTGAAGATCTTTCGTTTTTTTTTTTTTTTTAAACAACTTTATTTCTACTTTCTTAAGAAAAAAAATTGGAAATTACATTAAATTCACATTCCAATTTCTTTCCTCATGTTAAACCTTAAATTTTCTGTCTCTTTAAGAAGTTTAAGTTCCCTGTAAACTATTTTCCTAAATTTCACAAAAATTTTATGGAGAATTACTATTTAATTTTAAACACGTGTTACTTTCAAATTTATATTATTAAAAATGTTATTTGTGAAATTTAAATAAAAAAGTAATATAAAAAACTTAAATCAATTCCTACTTAGGTCAACAAAAAAAATTATTTTAGTTATTTTCTTTCAAATAGTTACAATTAATATTAAATATGTATATATATATAAGAGAATCACAATATTAAGTGACAAAATAGAAAGAGACTTTACTTGCAATTTTCCATTTTCCTTTCTATATATGGTGTTCGTCAATTTTTTTTTGTTTGTTGCTATTTATTCATTAATTAAATTTAGTTATTCTAGTAAAACAGTGCAGTAAAAACAAAACCATATTCTCAGAAATTAGGTCATCCCAGGTAGGATTCGAACTCCTCGACCTTTAGAATTAGACGCGAAACATGCTATACGTTGCGTTACAAGGACTCAACAAACGAGTTTCCTTTCAATAAATGTTGTTGGATTATTATTTTTGTCTGTTACTATTTATTTATTTTTTTTAATTTAAATAATGAATTAATATTTGAAAAAAATGTATTCACATCAAGTGGCACCCACTGCAAGTTTAAAAATATGTATTTGAGCAAGCTATATATATATATATATATATATATATATATATATATATATATATATTAGGTTGGGGAAAAAGAAATCCATTATTTTTTTGGTAGATGGCTGTAGTGCCGATATCTCGTGAAGTATCGATCAAACAATTTCAAATTTATGCTCGTTGTTAAGGTGATATTTTACACTAAAAAATTATTTTGCTTTTTTTTTTTGACCATTTAGTTGTGAGTTACAGGGTGTTAAAAATGAAAGTCAATAAAGAGAAAATTTGGTACATTTTACAGTTTTTCTTTGATAAAGGCGAAAGTGCAAGCCAGGTGGCTGAAATTGTGAATGGTGTTAATGTTGCCGATGCTGTAAAAGCTAATTACGTGCAATTTTGCTTTCGTCGATTCCGTTCAGCATTTTTGATGTAAAATATGCACCTCGCACAGGCAGACCCGTCGTCGAAAATGTCGATAAAATCACAGAAATAATCAAAGTTGACCGACACGTTATTAGTCATAGCTCCACCCAGGAGCTGAAGATCGACCATAAAACAGTTTAAAATCATTTGCTCAAATTTGGATTCAAAAGGAAGCTTGATTTTGGGATGTCACACCAATTAACACCAAAAAACATGATGGATTGAATTTCCACCTGCGAAGCTTTCACCAAACGCGATAAAATTGGTCCATTTCTTAAGCGGATGGTGACTGAGGATGAGAAATGGGTCACATATGACAATATTGTGCGAAACCGATCGTGGTCAAAGCGCAGAGAAGCAGCTCAAACGGTGAACAAACCAGGGCTAACAGCCAGGAAGGTTCTACTGTGTATTTGGTGGAAATGGAAACGGATCATTTATTATGAGTTGCTTCCGTATGGTCAAACACTAAATTGATATCTCTACTATCAACAGCTGGACCGTTTGAAGCTAGCGATTGACGACCAGAAATGACCAACAGAAGAGGTGTTGTGTTCCATCAGGACAACGCCCGGCCACTCACGTCTGCATTAAATCGCCATAAACTCTGAGAGCTTAATTAAGAAGTTTTAATGCATCCACCATATAGTTCGGACCTGGCACCAAGCGATTCCCCCCCCCCCTTTTTCTTGCATTGCAAAACTTCTTGAGTGATAAGAAATTAGGATCAAGAGAAGATTGTGAAAACCGATTAGTAGAATTTTTCTCCAATAAGAACACAGATTTCTATGATAGAAGCATTATGAAGCTACCTATAAAATGGCAGCAAATTATACAACAAAACGGTGCATATTTGATCCAAATCGAACAATCCGAAACATATTAAATAAAGTCTTGAATTTCATGCAAAAATAATGGATTTCTTTTTCCCCAGCCTAATATATATATATATATATATATATATATATATATATATATATATATATATATATATATATATATATATATATATATAGGGAGAGAATTAACTAATAATAGAAAATTAAAAAATATTAAAAATATTTATTTATTTCATATCGTGTTTCAAGATAAATTACTGATGTAGAAAAAAAAAGTTTATTAATTCATTCAAAGTTTGATTTAGTTATTAGTAGCTGACAGATATTATATTGTTTGTTTTCTAAGATTAAGAAATTTAAAAGGTCAATGTCACGTTACAAATATTTATTAGGTATATCCATGGTTAATCCTTTATTTTTTAAATTTTAAGATTATATTGATATGAACAGTTGCATGTGTGAATGTCCTTTTATAATAACTCTACTTTCTTCAAAGATTTAATACATGAAAAAATAATCGTAAAATGTTGTTCTTAGTCTTGTAATACTTTAGAGAAAAAATCCAGGAAAGACGCCAAAATAATTTTTGATATTAAATGCATTGCTTAGAAAATTTTAATTTTAAGTTCAAAAATGTTTTAAAGTGTTCCAATTTAGCTACAATGCTGTTAATTGCATTTCAAAACTCATTTACAAAGGGAACTAAAAGGAAAGTACTAAGAATGAATTTCAACAAAAGTTTAATATTTGTCATGCAATGTATAAATTTAATTTTGCCTTATGTACATTTTTATGCATTCTTTAAAGCGTAAAAGATTATTATTTTTTTTAAAATTAACTATTAACACATGTGTTGTGATAACTACACCTAAATAAATTCAAATATGCACCGTCTAAGACAAACTTTTTTTATAACTTGATGCCACTAAAAAACACATGAAAACACATTTAGTAATTAAGATTTTTCCAGTGATAACTAAATTATCCCTTTCAATATATATATAATCGGTATTTATAAACATTTATATAATAATTACAATATAAAATAATTTAATCTTTGAATTAGGAGTAATTATTTATATATACATAAACATTTACACCTGAACCAACAGGCAACAGGAACTTTTTTAAGCTTAATGAATAAAATAACCATATTTTATAATATCCTTAAATGCAATAACATTATAATACATTTTTGTATTAATTTGTGTGCACATAATATCCGTAAATGCAATAACGATATAATATATTTTTGTATTAATTTGTGTGCACATATAATATCCCTAAATGTAATAACATTATAATATATTTTTGTATTAATTTGTGTGCACATATAATATCCCTAAATGCAATAGCATTATAATATATTTTTTATTAATTTGTGTGCACATAATATCCCTAAATGCAATAACATTATAATATATTTTTGTATTAATTTGTGTGCACATATAATATCCCTAAATGCAATAACATTATAATATTTTTTGTATTATTTTGTGTGCACATAATATCCCTAAATGCAATAACATTATAATATATTTTTTGTATTAATTTGCGTGCACATATAATATCCCTAAATGCAATAACATTATAATATATTTTTGTATTAATTTGTGTGCACATAATATCCCTAAATGCAATAACATTATAATATATTTTTGTATTAATTTGTGTGCACATATAATATCCCTAAATGTAATAACATTATAATATATTTTTGTATTAATTTGTGTGCACATATATATCCCTAAATGCAATAACATTATAATATATTTTTGTATTAATTTGTTTGCACATATAATATCCCTAAATGCAATAACATTATAATATATTTTTGTAATAACATTATAATATATTTTTGTATTAATTTGTGTGCACATAATATCCCTAAATGCAATAACATTATAATATATTTTTGTATTAATTTGTGTGCACATAATATCCCTAAATGAAATAACATTATAATATATTTTTGTATTAGTTTGTGTGCGCATAATATCCCTAAATGCAATAACATTATAATATATTTTTATATTAATTTGTATGCATATAATATCCCTAAATACAATAACATTATAATATATTTTTGTATTAATTTTTGTGCACATAATATCCCTAAATGCAATAACATTAGAATATATTTTTTTATTAATTTGTGTGCACATAATATCCCTAAATGCAATAACATTATAATATATTTTTGTATTAATTTGTGTGCACATAATATCCCTTAATGCAATAACATTATAATATATTTTTGTATTAATTTGTGTGCACATAATATCCCTTAATGCAATAACATTATAATATATTTTTTTGTATTAATTTGTCTGCACATAATATCCCTAAATGCAATAACATTATAATATATTTTTTATTATTTTGTGTGCACATAATATCCCTAAATGCAATAACATTATAATATATTTTTGTATTAATTTGTGTGCACATATAATATCCCTAAATGCAATAACATTATAATATTTTTTTGTATTATTTTGTGTGCACATAATATCTCTAAATGCAATAACATTATAATATATTTTTGTATTAATTTTTGTGCACATATAATATCCCTAAATGCAATAAAATTATAATATTTTTTGTATTAATTTGTGTGCACATAATATCCCTAAATGCAATAATATTATAATATATTTTTGTATTAATTTGTGTGCGCATAATATCCCTAAATGCAATAATATTATAATATATTGTTGTATTAATTTTTGTGCACATAATATCCCTAAATGCAATAACATTGTAATATATTTTTGTATTAATTTGTGTGCACATATAATATCCCTAAATGCAATAACATTATAATATATTTTTGTAATAACATTATAATATATTTTTGTATTAATTTGTGTGCACATAATATCCCTAAATGCAATAACATTATAATATATTTTTGTATTAATTTGTGTGCAAATAATATTCCTAAATACAATAACATTATAATATATTTTTGTATTAATTTGTGTGCACATAATATCCCTAAATGCAATAACATTATAATATATTTTTGTATTAATTTGTGTGCACATAATATTCCTAAATGCAATAACATTATTGTTACCCTTATTGGTAAACTAATTTAAATTTTGCAAAGCTAGCAGTGAAATTTATGTGTCGAGGAGGCATGAAGACGAAAAACAGTTTCTTAAAATTGGCCTTTAATAATCAATCATAAAGTCACTGCGCTCGTTACTGGAGCATTAAAAAACAATAAGTTCAAAAAGCAACATTACCAGAGACATCCGATTCGAACCGTCTTCTAATATTGTAAAAATTAATTTCTAATCTAAAATGGTGACGCAACCTGCAGTTGCATTGCCAACCAGTTGTTCTCTCCCTCGAAGAGTTAAACCACTCACATACTTCTTATATTTCCGTTTCTCCTTCCTTTTTTAAAAACTAACATGAGCCGAGTTTAAATACTAGCTCGATTTGCATGGCAGTTGCTGCCAACCTCAAATCACGAAACTCAAAAGATCGGGTTCGAATCGGTGTGCTTACTTTCATTGAGATCATGGAACGGGATTGGAAAAACAACACAAGGAGATCATAAAAATTTGGATCCGATTTTTAAATGTCTAACAATCGGCCCCCTTTTTTTTCCAATCTCTCGTACCATTATCTCTTACAAATCAGTAAATTAATTTTTTAATCTATAATCACATGTTATACAATTTAACACAAAAAATACATTTTATTCACAATCTTTATTGTAATAAACAAACTAATATTTTAATCTTAAAGAAACAAAGTCTTATTCTCTAAAAGAAATAATTTTCTACAAAATTCTAACAATTTTCCTTTACCATGGGTTTGGTAAAAATGTCCGCCAAATTATTTTTGGTACCTATATATTTAATTTGGAAAACCTTGTCGTATATCAAATTCCTTAAAAAATGATAACGAACATCGATATGTTTTGTTCTACAATTTTCTACCGGTGACTTTGAAAAACTTATAGCAGCTTGATTATCACAAAACATTACATTTTCACTTAAATCCAAATTTAAACTTTTATTATCAATTACATTCTTTAGCCAAATGAATTCCTTAGCTGCTTCTGTTAAACTAACATACTCAGCTTCCATGGTCGACAGACTAACGGATTTTTGCTTGAAGGTTCGCCATGAAATTGGCGTTTCGTCTATAAAAGTTATGAACCCTCCCATCGACACTCGATCATCCCTATTTGTAGCCAAATCCGTGTCTGAATAACATCTTAGCTTTAATGATTTAACTTTTGAAAGTTCTAATTTGTATTCTTGAGTGTATTTTAAATAACCTAATAATCTCAATAAGCAATTCCAATGTTTTATTCCAGGTTTGCTTGGAATTGAGATAATACATTTACTGCATACATAATATCGGGTCTTGTATCTAACAATTTTATTATTTTCATCATATTTAATGGTATAAACCCAACGGTTTTCTAAAATTTTTATTTTATCCGGATGATCAACTAAATCCCAAACTTTACGTTCCTTCATTACGTTAATTTCTTTATCCATTGCATCATGCCATTTAGATGCGTCTCTGGATCTTATCGCCTGTTTGTAACAATTAGGAATAGTTACTTCAACCATAAGAGCTTCTTGTTGCTCTGACAAGTCTGAAAATCCCTGGGATTCTGTATTATCTTTTCTAAAATTAAATAAACTAGGATCATACTCAATATTATGCCTCTTACAGTATCTTTCTATTTCGTTAAAAGATTTCAATCGGGTTGCTTCCCTTCTATACTATAATATACGTTAGATCCAGTTACTTTCCTACCTATATTTCGAATCCACTTAACCTCTGTACATGGGATCAAGCTATGATTATCGGAAGATACATCTGGTTTTTCAGATGTTGAGGGGGCGTTTTCCGTACTTGTCTTTGAAACTAAACGACTCGTTAATGAATCTTTTACTCTATCAGAATCATCCTCATCATCATAATAATCAGGAAGGTTTGAATTATATCCAAGGTTACAATTATTTTTTGTCTAAAATTAATTCCCTCTTATTTTCATCGAATCTTACATTAATAGTCTCGACTAATTTATTTTCATCTATTAACCATATTCTATAACCCTTAGTACGTTGTGCGTATCCCATCATAATTCCCTTTTTCGCACGCATATCGAATTTCTTTCTAGTTTATTTTGGCACACCAGCATATGCCCATCTTCCGAAAGGTTCCAGATGCAATGTCGATGGTTTTCTAACTGAATATTTTTCGAAATAGGTTTTTTTACGTTCCTTGTGACAAATTCGATTCCACGCATAAGTGAAACTAAGTAATGCTTCTCCCCAAAACTTATGGGGAACTTCACTAGACTTAAGCAAAGTTTTGATGCCATCTAGAGCGGTTAAATTGAATCTCCCCGCGACCCCATTCATTTCCAGCGTATATGATTTTGTTACCTCATGCTTTATACCCAGTTCTGTCAAGAAATTATCCATATCTTTATTACAAAATTCTAGTCCGCCATGAGTTTTAACTGCTATTACCTTTCTACTTAGAAAACGTTTTGCACGTTTCTGAAATCTTATAAACGTATGAAATACGTCAGATTTATTTCTTATGGGAAATACAGTCACCTTCCTTGAATAATCGTCAATTATACTCAAGAAATATTTATTACCGCCTTGTCTTTTCAGTTGGCATTGGACCACAGAGATCCATATGCAACAATTCCAATGGGCGTTTTGATCTTACGGCCCCCGTCTTTTTTGAATGAAACTCTCTTGGACTTTGCTAATTTACACGGTATACAATGAGTCTTACCATTATCAGTTAAGCGTGGGAGACCTTTTACACTATCATTTTTACTAGTTTTTACCAAATAATCGTTATTAACATGACAAAAGCGTTGATGCCATATTTCTATTGATCCGTTTTTGTTTTAGCGGTTATATCACTAAAAAAACTAATTTCTTTACTCTTTGGTATAATATAATGATCTGGCTTTAAAAATACAAATGTTCATGGCGTGTCGCCGAGAACAATTTTATCCAGTCTTTATTAAAAACATTAATTTTACCTTTAGTACCCACAAAATGCGCACCTTTACTTTCTAATCTGGAACCGGATAATAAATTTCTCCTCAACTTAGGATTAAATAATACATCAGTCAAAGTTATTTCATGAAAACTCCCCTTATATTTTACCCGAAATCTAAGTGTACCGATTCCTTCTACGGGACAACTTTTATCCTCCGTTGCTAACGACATTTTCATGTTAGTTATCGGTTTAAGATCTAAAAATAAACTCTTGTCATTACAAAAATGACTCGTGGCAGCAGTATCTATTACCCAAACACCTTTATCAGAGTTTTCCTCAAATAAGATACAACTAGTTACGAGTTGTTTATCTAGTTCTAAAAGACTACATTCAGCTTCACAAAATCTTAAATTTATATTAAACTCTGTGTTAAAAGTTTCATTTACAGTTGAAGGAGATTTTTGTAGAGACTTTTTCTCTTTACAGTTTACTTTAAGATGCCCGTACTTATTACATACATAACACGGACCTATAATCTTAATAGATTGTTTAACATTTTTAATAGTTTTACAGTTAAATACCTTACCACTTCTCTTTTGGTAATCATTCTTGCCATTTGGATCTCCATGAGCTGCAGCCGTAGCACCAGGTAACGTCTTCGACTTCTTCGAAGTGAAACTGTTCAAGTAAGCATTCTCCGCTTTCTCCAAATCTTGTTTCATCAACTGAAGACGATTGGCTTCTAATATCAGCTCTGCTTCAATTTTGACAACTCTGAAGTCCTCTTCTTTCCATCTGTAGATTTGTTGCACGGTAGACTGGAATTCCTGAGGAAGCCACCTTATTAATTGAAATCCTATGTACAGGTCGTCCAATTTATGACCCGCTTCTTGTAGTCTGGTTGCCGCTGTCTTTACACGAGATATGAAGATTCCAACATCTTCCCCTGGTTGGTATTTTGTTCCAAAAAAATTGATCTAATAGTTGAATTACCCTTGCTCTTGTGACTGGTTCGAAGTGATCTTTTAATATCTTCCATGCCGCTACTCCGTCAGTTGTTTCCGTTATCAGATTTTTCAAATCTGAACTGATGTTAGTATAGATCAACGTATAACATCTATCCTTACGAAGTTGTAAATCTAATTTTTCCTTGTATGTTGCTTCTTCATCAGGTTGCTCTGGCTTGGTCTGTATTATAAACTGCCAGCAACCATAATGCATTAAGAGTACTTGCATATCATGCTTCCATGTGTTCCAGTTATTTGGAGTCAACACTGATATCTGGTTGTTAAACTCCATATCTGTTACTCGATTTAGCGTACTAGCAACAGAGTTCATAACAAATAGTTCTAGACTGGAACAGTATTTAAATAGACAAAGTTCATGGCCTGGTTCAACTGCTTAGCCTGTCTCGACACAGTACATGGACTGGGCCCATTACCAAATTTGTTACCCTTATTGGTAAACTAATTTAAATTTTGCAAAGCTAGCAGTGAAATTTATGTCGAGGAGGCATGAAGACGAAAACAGTTTCTTAAAATTGGCCTTTAATAATCAATCATAAAGTCACTGCGCTCGTTACTGGAGCATTAAAAACAATAAGTTCAAAAAGCAACATTACCAGAGACATCCGATTCGAACCGTCTTCTAATATTGTTAAATTAATTTCTAATCTAAAATGGTGATGCAACCTGCAGTTGCATTGCCAACCAGTTGTTCTCTCCCTCAAGAGTTAAACCACTCACATACTTCTTATATTTCCGTTTCTCCTTCCTTTTTAAAAACTAACATGAGCCGAGTTTAAATACTAGCTCGATTTGCATGGCAGTTGCTGCCAACCTCAAATCACGAAACTCAAAAAGATCGGGTTCGAATCGGTGTGCTTACTTTCATTGAGATCATGGAACGGGATTGGAAAAACAACACAAGGAGATCATAAAAATTTGGATCCGATTTTTTTAAATGTCTAACAATTATAATATATTTTTGTATTAATTTGTTTGCACATATAATATCCTAAATGCAATAATATTATAATATATTTTTGTATTAATTTGTGTGCACATATAATATCCCTAAATGCAATAACATTATAATATATTTTTGTATTAATTTGTTTGCACATATAATATCCCTAAATGCAATAACATTATAATATATTTTTGTATTAATTTGTGTGCACATATAATATCCCTTAATGCAATAACATTATAATATATTTTTGAATTAATTTGTGTGCACATAATATCACTAAATGCAATAACATTATAATATATTTTTGTATTAATTTGTGTGCACATAATATCCCTAAATGCAATAACATTATAATATATTTTTTATTAATTTGTGTGCACATAATATCCCTAAATGCAATAACATTATAATATATTTTTGTATTAGTTTGTGTGCACATAATATCCTTAAATGCAATAACATTATAATATATTTTTGTATTAATTTGTGTGCACATAATATCCCTAAATGCAATAACATTATAATATATTTTGTATTAATTTGTGTGCACATATAATATCTATTATAATAAGGAAGAAATCAGCTAATTTTTTGTTAATCATTAGATTGGTTGTTATCATTTTTAAGAGTTTTTTCTTTCTATCATATCCCAACTAAATACTTCTGATAACCGTAAATCAACAATTGGTAGATAAGAATCATTGACACATTTTGCTGTTACTCAAGAAAAAATGATAAAACTAGGATGATATTGTTGTGTTGTGTGAGTTCAAACTATAATTAGATGCACATTTGAACGACTTCCTCCTTAAAGTATTATTATTTTAATATATCTCTACTTCACTGTACAACACATTACTATAATTACAGATACAATTTCATAGTTGCGTGTTATTTATATACAATCCTCCACTCAGTCACAGTTAAGTCTTTAACTGGTTACAGTTAAATATACCACATCTCCTCCCTCCTTAAAGAACAAGTCTCTCCGGAGGCCGCCTGATTCTCCCGGAACGCCTAGGAAATGGCCTGTCTGGAACTGGTGGACTCCTCGTCTCGGAGTCAGTCTCTTTAGCTGAAGACTGTGATAGATCTGGAACCGCAACATCAGTTGATGGCACTCCTTGTACGGAAGATGAACCCAATTCCTTGTTCCGATCCTTAGAAATATCTTCCGCCGTTTCTGCATGCTGAATATTAGAGTTGTTTTCTCGAACCTCTGATGATGGAAATCTCTGGTGCATAAGTGGAATGATATTTTCTTGCACTTTATCCCCACTGGACGGATCTGATCAACATGTCGTCTCACGAGGGTTCCTTGAACATCAATGATGTAGTGGAGTACGCCATCCTGGTTTACAATGGTACCAAACTTCCATCAGTATTAGCTGCTCTGTAAACTCTCACAGCCACTCGATCTCCAACATCAAATTTCTATCTCGGAATTCGAAATTATCTCTTCGTAATTTATCCTGAATTTTGTTTTCAATTCAGGTAAAAGTAAATCTATCCTGGTTCTAATGTCTCTTTTTAAGAATAACATGGCTGGACTAAGTGTTGTAGTTACATTAGGAGCTTTTCGGTATTGCATTAAAAATGTACTTAATTTCTGCTGTATAGTACCTTCGTATTTATGCATAGCTCTTAATGATTGCTTTAAAGTAGCAACATAACGTTCTGCTTGTCCATTACTAGAAGGCTTGAAAGGTGCACTAGTTTTGTGCCTAACTCCATTTTTATGCATAAATCGCTGAAATTCATAGGATGTAAACTGAGATCCATTATCGCTGACAAGTACCTAGGTAATCCGAATCTTGCAAAACTATCTCGAAGACATTCGATGGTTTTTTGGTTGTGGTTACCTTCATAGGGTATACTTCTAACCATTTGGAATGAGCGTCAACGATCAGGAAAAACGTGTGTTCAAAAATTGGTCCAGCAAAATCTACATGAATACGTTCCCAGGGCATACTGGGATATTCCCAGTAATGAACTTTAGATTTTGGAGGATCAGCCTTATATCTAGCACAATCGACACAGTTTTTTGCGGCTTCTTCAATATCGTTATCTATATTTTCCAATAGACGAACGATCTAGCTATAGCCTTCATTTTTACTATTCCTAAGTGTCCAGCATGTAATTCTTCCAGAACGTTCTTCCGAAATTTCCTTGGAATACAGACCCTTTGTCCGTACATAATACAACCATCCTCAATGGTATACTGGGCTTCCCTCCCTTGCAAATCTTTACCTTCCCTTAAGGCTCTTAAGAGTGGACCCAGCTCTATATCTTTACTCGTCTCCTGTCGTAACTCCTTAGAAGTAACCGGTAATGCTGCAATCTGTGACATCTGAAATATTGTGATGTCATCTCTAACTTCAAGCTCTTCGGATGTTTTTGGTAAACGAGAAAGAAAGTCTGCATTTCCGTGTTCAATCGTTTTACGGAATATTATATCAAACTCAAATGACTGCAAAATGAGCGCATAATGTAAAAGTCCGGGTAGCTGCCAACACTGGTAAACCTCTTTTGAACCAAAAATAGCTATCAAAGGTTTGTGATCTGTTATCAAAGTGAATCTTCTACCTTTCAAATATAGATAAAACTTTCTTACTGCCCAAACTATTGAAAGAGCTTCTTTATCAATTTGGGAGTATTTTTCTCGGACCCAGATAAAGTTCTTGATGCGAACGCGATCGGACGTTCAGAGCCATCTGGATATACGTGTGACAGAACACAACCAATGCCAACTGGAGATGCATCACTAGCTAAAGTTAAAGATAGGCTAGGATCATAATGCACCAAAATTTTAGGTGAACAAATTTCCTTCTTTATTTGCTCAAAGGCAACCTGGCAATCCTTCGACCATAAAAATCTAACATTTTTTGTTAAATTATTAAGAGGATTAGCAATAGTAGCTAAATTTTTCACAAAAAGTTCCCGTAAAATTTAACTAACCCTAAGAAACTTTTTACTTCATGAACATTTCGGGGTACAGGAGCATTTACAACGGCTGAGATCTTTTCGTCAGTTTTATGTAACCCTTTTGAATCGATTCTATGCCCAAGAAAATTTATTTCATTTTGGAAAAACTTACTTTTATTTAAATTAAGCTTAAGCCCGTGTTCTCTACATTTCTTAAAAAATTCCTCTAAAGCTGTAAAATGCGAAATTTCATCGCTCCCTGTTATTCTAGCATCATCCATAAAGACCTTGACTCCATCCATACCCTGAAATAGTCCGTCAACATAGCGCTGCCAAATAGCAGGTGCCCCATTTAATCCATACATAAGTCTTTTACAAATATATAATCCCTTGTGGGTATTTATAGTCATTAATTTCTGACTGTCGGGATGGACTTTCATTTGCAAATATGCATGCTTAAAATCTAATTTTGTAAATTGTTTTCCCCATTTAAACTACCAAAAATTTCATCCAATCTTGGTAAAGGATGCTGAGGAACAATTAAATTTGGATTCAGGGTTACTGAATAATCAGCACATAGTCTTATACTACCATCGGATTTAACAACAGGGACTACTGGGGTTGCCCATTCAGAGCTGTCGACTTTTCTATGATACCCTCTTTTTCAAGTCTGTCAATTTCGTTTTCAACTCTACCTTTGAGAGCAAAGGGTACTGTTCGAACCCTACAAAATATAGGTTTTACTCCATGTCTGAGTTTTAATTTAGCCTCATAATTGTTTATTTCTCCTAATTTATCATCGAAAATATCCTTATACTCTCTTAGAAGGTTATTTAAATTTTGTTCAGTTTTTTGCTCTAAAAGCTTTAATAGCCGGCCAATCTAAATGAATTTTATAGAGCCATTCCCGACCCAGAATAGTATCTAAAGTTTTCTTTCACAATGTATAAGTTCAAGCTTTACTTTTTGATTTTTATATTGTACCCTTACAGTAACATATCCTAATGGTATAATTGAGATCTCCTTTATATGTTTTAAAAACTATATTTGTAGGTTTAATTGGTTTTCTTTGAAATTTTCTGAAATTTCAATACTCATTACACAACCGCTCCCCGTATCCAATTCCATAAAACAACTTTTGTTTTTTCAATTTTTAAATTTATCATAATTGGAGGTCGTTTTGGTTCTTCCTCGTGTAATATATAATCCTGAATTTTTAATTCGTATAGTGGAATTCTATCTCTATCTTCAACTTCATTTAATAGAGTTACCTGTTTTTGTTTAACCGATTTCGCATTTGCCTTTTTAGATGCGAAGCATACCTGTTTTATGTGCCCAGTTTTCCCACAGAAATTACATGTACTTGAAATAAATCTACAATTCTCTTTTGCATGGTTGGTACCTGTGCATCGTGAACAATATAATGTTTTCTTTCGGCTTTTTTGTAAATTGATTTTTATCCATGTGTTTTTTAAAAAAGTTTTCATTGAATTTATTGCTCGGCCCATAATATCATTTTGTCCCTCTAAAAAAGCTTTTTCCATAGCCAGTGCTATATTTAGCGTTTTCTCGAGATTAATATTATCTTCCTCAAATAATCGATCTAAAATCCATTTATCCCCCGCAACCCGCTTACAAATACGTCCGTAACATAATATTCAACATATCTTTATCATAATCACAATTCATTGCTAGAGCCCGAAGCTCGGCAATGTATGTACTAATACCTTCCTTCAGTCTGTTTTCTGTTTAAAAATTTGTGACGAGAAGGTATAATTAAAGGTTTTGGGGTCAAATGTTTCTTAAATGCATCTTTTAATTTATCTAACGTTTGGTCGGAAGGAATGTCAGGTGCAAGCAAATTCTTTAGTAACTGGTACAATTTTTGCACTAAGAGACGAAACAAAAACCTTAGCTCGATTTGCTATTGGTACATTCTGTACATCTAAGTAAGTTTCGAATCTTTCAATGAAACTATCGAAATTTTCATTTTCTTCATCAAATTTTTCAAATTGTACAGTTACTTTATGACTATGAGAATCTTCTCTAATTTGCAGCGCTCGAATCAAATCTTGATTCTGCCGGAGTAAGTCTGCAATTTGCTGTTCCATGGTTCCTTCCGATTAAAGAGAGAGAAAAGATTTCCTTTACCTTGAGCAGTTTTCAGGCAATGCCTTATCCAAAAGAATCTCCAATATATCCCATCTTCATCGCCAACTGTTGTGTTGTGTGAGTTCAAACTATAATTAGATGCACATTTGAACGACTTCCTCCTTAAAGTATTATTATTTTAATATATCTCTACTTCACTGTACAACACATTACTATAATTACAGATACAATTTCATAGTTGCGTGTTATTTATATACAATCCTCCACTCAGTCACAGTTAAGTCTTTAACTGGTTACAGTTAAATATACCACAGATATATAAATAGTGAGAAGTAATCAAACTTGAAAAATTACTCTAACCTAGTGAAATGTCGGAAATAAATATTTAGATGATTTTATTTCAAGTTTTTAAACTATATTTAAGATGATAAACTTCTACTAAACTTAAGCGAATGAATCAAGAAACCACCTTTCTACGAATTTCTCGTAAAGTCAGTTATCAGGAAATTTCTCAGAAATATAATAAAACACGATTTTTTTTTCGAAAAGAAAATAACTGTCATGAAGATGCAAAATTATACCGACCTAAACATGATTAAGTTTTCAGCACGAGATTTTATTGTTAAGAATTTTAAAACTTAAGAAACTTATGACATTTTGTCATGTAAAGCTCAGCAAGATAATTGTCACTATGCTTAAAGAATTTAGCATAATTTCGGAATAAGCGTATTATGTTTATTTTCTAGCTTAAAAAATGTTGTTCAAAACATAATGCTAACTTTATATTCTTGACAAGAGCACCACTGACACTACTAGATGAGTATGCAAAATGAAAAAGCTCTCCTTAGGATGATTTAAATTTCTTAAATAAAAGTCTTAAATGGTTTTAAATTTTTGACGATAATTCTTTCTGATGAGAGATTAAGTTAGCGAAAAAATATAACATAACTTTTCAGTCCTTTTTTCTTGAAGAGTTCAGGAACCATTTCGAAAAAGCACAGTGACAAAAATTGAAGGAAAGATGAGATATCCACGAAATGAGAATATTTGTGTATTCCATAATTAGTAAAAATAAAGTGATGGGAGTAAAAAATAAATTAGTTTCGAAGGAATGTCGAGAAATAATAAGGAAACTACTTAATAGATAAACAGGTTATGAAGCGATAAGAATATCATAAAACAAAACGACAAACATTTTTATGTCTGTATTTATGGATATTTAAAATACTGATTTATAATTAATTGATTTTTGTAGGAAATTACTAAACAGATTAACATTTTATAAACATATATTAAATTATCATTTAATTATATTTGGTCCATTTAGTTACTCTTAATAAGATTATTTACAATTATTCATTTATATTTCTATATTAATTTAAACAAAATTAATTAAATGTTTTGTTACATTTT